>JALIGW010000010.1:777500-1370000 GCA_023053685.1 Diadophis punctatus similis
ATCCTTGTTATAAACTTCTTTAGCACTTTAAATTTAACAAAAGGAAATTATTCCATTTATGCTTTGGGATTATCATTTTTATTTCTTAATTTTTTAAAATCTCATCCAGTTTTCTCTTTATATCTGGTGACAATTTCTTATTTCATATTTTTCTCAAATAAATTTTGCTGCATATCTTGCAGTGTAATATCTTCATTTTGGGATAAACTGTTCCCAAGAAAGCACAACATAGCTGAAACGATTGAATCAAATTCACAGCATAGCAATCCTCAAAGATGTCTCTAAATGCCATTAGAACAGTTGATTTAGTGACCATTTGAAGTTACAACGGCACTGAAAAAAGTGACTTACCATCATTTTTCACACTTACGACCGTTGCAGTATCTTCATGATCATGTGATCAAAATTCAGCCACTAACACATACTTAGGAAAGTTGCAGTGTCCTGGGTCATGTGATCACCTTTTGCAACCTTCTGACAAGCAAAGTCAATGTGGAAGCTAGATTCTTTTAACAACCATGTTATTAATTTAACAAATGCAGTGATTCACTTAACTGTGGCAAGAAAGGTCATAAAATGGGGCAAATATCAACAACTGTATTAGCAATAGAACTTTGGTTATAAGTTGAGGTCTGCCTGTATTTCCTATTTTCCTGTTTCTTTATATTTTATCTCTTGTTGAAATGGATGGATAAAAATCAATGCTTTTTTAAAAAAATCGGATTTTTTAAATTTAAATCAAATTTTTTAAATCAAATTTATTTTAATAAAATGCTTTTGGAGTAAAAAAATCTATCTAAATATAGTTTTCTATTTAAGATACATTAATAATTTCATTTATTCAGCATAAAATGGAGCTTAGTTATGTAGCATGAGGCTGTATATTCTGCAATATTACATTTTGGTAAACTCATTCAATGAATCCAATCTCTGCAAGCTGAGATAACATGCACTGTATTGATACATTCACACAAAAATGTCTCCGCAACAGAAATGTTGGGCTCAATTGTGGTAGTCGAGGACTACCCATATAATTTCTTGTCTTCTTATAACTCCAATTCAGAAAACATTTTGCTTTCCCACAAGTATGCATTTATTCTTTTAAAAATTATTTAAAAGTATTAATATTCAGAGTCCAAAATGCCAACATTGTCTGAGTCCTTAAAACTTTTTATAGCTAAAACTCTTGCTTTTTGTTGTTTATTTGATGTTCTTAAAGATTGTAAAACTAAATCTTCATTTTCTTACATTTTCCAGCTTTGTCACTCTGCAGGTGTCTAATTTCTTTGAAACGTTTAATAACACTAGACAACAAAGATTTTGCTTCCTGAATACTTTAGCATGTATCTTATACATTTTTGGCTGCTAATCACAAAAATAACTTGTAATTAAACCTATCACATGCCATTTTGTAGAAACCTTCTGTTTATATACAATGGCAATGTATACTATTCAGTATCTGTTAGCTGTGCTGCACACATGAAAGAAACATACAAACACATGGAACTGTTTTTGAACCACATCCAGTACACCAAATACAACTGGAACACCTGTGGAGATCTAAAAGTAACAGCTCTTCTGCTTGGAATGCATCTTGGATATATCAGGTACTGTTATTACATATGTGAATGGGACAGCCAAGCAAGGGAGGCACATTACTTTAAAAAGAAGTGGCCACTCTGAATTTGATTTCAAGACAGAAAAATGTATCACATGTACCAACAAAAATATTTTTGCCTCCGCTTCATATAAAACTCGGACTGATGAAAATTTTTGTGCAAGCGATGAATAAAAAAGGTGATTTTTTCTGTTATTTCAGACAGATGTTTCCAAGATTGATGCCAAGATTAAGGAAGGCATTTTAATTGATCTATAGATCAGATACATCACCAATGACAAGCGGTTCGAAGTTCTGTTAGTGGGTCCAGAGAAAATTGCCTGGGAAGCATTCAAATTTTCTTGGCAATTACATAGCACCAAACTACCATTTAAACCATTCACCTGGATGATAAGCTTCTTACGGCACACAAGACTAAGAAGTGCAACATGTGATTGAAGATTCATTTTCTGCATTCACACTTAGACTTTCCTGAAAATCTAGATGCAGTCAGTGACGAACATAAATACATCAGATTTCACCAGGACATTTTCACAATGAAAAAATAATATCAGGGCAACTGGAATCTATCAGTTGCAGCTGACTATTCTTGGACACTGCAGTGTGATGCATCAGACATTGAGTATAAACGAAAATCAGCAGCAAAACATTTTTAGCCCTATTGAACTCATGCAATGTGTGGGAAACATGCAATTAAATATATTATAGTTATTAAATGTTAATATGTTTCTCAAGTTACCTATGTGATGCAGTCATTCTGAAATTATATTTGTGTTCAGTTTAACGGCGTCTTTCATAATCACCAAAAGATTTTCAGGAAGCAAAACTTTTAAATAGAATTTATTGTCCAATGTAGGCCATTTCCAAAAACAGTTAGCAAGGGAAGTACATGAACTTAGTGTCCTTTGAAAGACTCCGTTTGCAGTTGGACCAAATATGGTGAATTTCCTCTCTGTTTTATAATCTAATAATCTCTTCATTAGAAAGAGGAGCAACAACCCGTGTTTCCCCGAAAATAAGACTCAGTCTTATATTTTTTTTTCCTCCAAAAGAGGTACCAGGTCTTATTTTCGGGGTATGTCTTCCACTGTCTTACGTGGCGGTGGTATCGAGAGCCCCACCCAGCAGGAGCCCGTGTGGTCGCTGCCGGCCCACTTCTGTGGCTGCTTGCTGCTGCTCATGCATGTCGCCCCCAGCCTCCATTTCACCATCAGAGGCCTTCAGGAAAGGCCTCTACAGCTGAGAAACAAGCTCCGGATTGATGCACGCAGCACCTCTGGCCTCCATTTTGCTGTCAGAGGCCTTCAGGAAAGGCCTCTGCAGCCAAGAAATAGGCTTTGGATTGGTGTGCGAGACCTGGCTGCAACTGTCCAAAGGTAAGCAGCTCCCATCCCCACCCTCACTTGATTTTTACCCATGCGCCTCACCCCATCCCGTGCAACCAGATGCAATGAAGTGGGCGGGGTCTTAACTAGGGCTTATTTTGGAGGTAGGGCTTATATTGGGCACACGTGTAAAAATCAAGCTAGGTCTTATTTTCGGGGAAACACCGTATAAGGAGAAACAGCTTGGGCAATCTCATGTCTCTCTCTTAGATCCAGAGAGGATCATAGGCGCTGATCTGCATTGACTCCCCTGAAATGTCAACTCAAGCGTATTCACAGAGCTCTCTTCAGTCTTCCATCTTCTCCCAGAAGCCAGGATTTTTGTTTTGTGTATTTTTCCTTAAGAATTTTCTTGTACCATTAAAGCAAGTCAGATACTCAAAAAAAAATCTTTCTTTTCTCAATCCTTTGTTAAAGTAGCTTAATCAACCTATGCTAAAAGTCTCACTGGCACTATAGATTTACAGTGCATTTACAGTATCATACAGACCAATGTCATTTGATAATTTTAATAATTTGCCAAAAGGATTCTGGAATATATACATATATTAAAACAGTGGTTCCCAAACTTTTCCAGTTCACCACCCCCTTGGTGCTACAAACTCATCCTCAGTGCCACCCACCCCACCCCCGTCAGGTGGGCATGGCTTGCTGGTCAGGTAACTGGGTGGGCGTGGCCAACTTGTAAAATGTGGTGAAACTCACTTAACAACACTCTTGCTTAGCAACCAAAATTTTGGGCTCAATTGTGGTCATAAGTCTTTCTTTCTTCCCTCCCTTCCCCCTTCTTTCTTTCTTTTTCTTTCTTTCTGTCTTCCTTCCTACTATCTTTCTTTCTGTCTTCCTTCCTTCCTACCTACCATCTTTCTTTCTTTTTCTTTCTGTCTTCTTTCCTTCCTACCATCTTTATTTCTTTGTCTTCCTTCCTTCCTACTCTTTCTTCTTTCTTTCTGTCTTCCTCCCTCCCTCTCTTTCTTTCTTTCTTCTTTCTTTCTTTCTTTCTTTCTTTCTTGTCTCTCTCTCTTCTGCAGTAGAAAGCAACCTCCCCCAAGGCAAATACCTTGTGACTGCAGCTATGAGATGCTCCTAAAATTCCAAATTACTCACCAACTCCCAAGACTGGGGACTCCTGACATAGAGTTTATGGCTTATAAAATGGTTCCATGTGTGCATGTATATCTGAATGAGAGAAAGTGAGGGCATCCCTGAATGTGTGAATGCACATGAGAAACATCCATTCCTTTTCCAATCTTTCTTTCTTTCTCTTTCTCTCTTCTCGGCGGCGGCTTCTCGGAGCCCCAAGCAGCGTGGAGCCAGCACAGGTGGAAGCGGCCTTTTCTGCAGCATCCCCCTCCCCTTTGGATCTCCTTCCAAGGTGGGGGCCCTCAGTCTTTGCAGAAACGGGCCGGCCACATGTGTAGCAGCCCTGGGACATTTGCTTGCCCTTCCGCCGCCCCTCTCAATGTCTGCATTTCCACCAAGGGCAGCCTGCTCACCCACTGGCCGGGCCAGGCTGGACGCCGGAAGGCAAGCGGGTGTGGGGGACTACCGGGAAGGTCGTGTGGAAGGCCGCCAAGCATGGCAGGGCTGCGGGGAAGGGAGTAGGCTGCTATCTCCCCGCCATCCCAACATGCTTTCCTGCCTTCCACGTGGCCTCTTAGCGCCCCCCTGCCGCCCCCTTGCCTCTTAGCGCCCCCCTAAGTCATCCCACCACCCACTTTGGGACCCACTGTATTAAAACATAATCATCCATTCAAAAATTCCATGTAAGTTCCCATTATGAATTGCCATCACTCAGTCAGCTGGAGCTGAAATCTTGCTTTAAGATGCTTCTGGATAGTTGAAAAGGATGGGGATGCACATTCCTCCTGGGAGGGAAAGTCTTCCAAAGGGTGGGAGTTATTCCAAAAAAGGCCTGCTATCCTATTCACCCCTATGTTCTTCTCTTAGTGGTATTCTCAACAAGTGTTCTCTAGGACCAAGTGGACAGATTCATTACTGTGGAATTCTTGGTACTCTCTGAGCTTGGTTTTTTATGTACAAACATTTCCTCACCCTGACTAGGTAACATTTTCAGTGCTAGAAGGGAGTAGGATTTGCTCTCTGTTCATATATAGTTGCTTGATTGTCTAGTACAGTGGTTCCCAACCTGGGGGTCAGGACCCCTTTGGGGGTCGAACGACCATTTCCCAGGGGTTGCCCCGGCATCCTCAGCTCTCCCCCCCCCACTGCCACAAGCCTGGCCATATCGCGCCCCCCACCGCGCTCCACCCCGCTGCCATTTGGGTTATTTTACCATCTGCGCATGCGCAGCATGCTTTGTGCATGCGCAGAGGGTAAAAGAACCCAAATGGCGGCGGCGGGGTGGGTCACGGTGGGGGGGGCGTGGGTCGCGGCATTAGGAAGGTTGGGAACCACTGGTCTAGTATTAATCCTGATGTTATCTAGGTGTTGATTGCTGGTGAACGTGTGTTCTAGTCTTTTTGTTTCATTTTAGCATATTATCTCTTTTGAATTATGTATAAATGTTATTTATCCATATGTGCCTGTTGATGGCTGATTTGTCTGAGTGCCAGGCTTCCAGGAATTTCCTAGCATTTTTGGATTTAGCTTGGTCTAGGATGCTCACAGCTTCCCTTTAAAGCTGTCATTAAATCTGTTCATGTGAAATTAAGGAGTTTTTATTCTATTGATTGCTAACTCCTGTTCATGAATACACTTTACTAATCTTCGATCTGTTTAACCTATATAGTGGCTGTTACAGTCCTTAACTGTATGTGCCAAATGATTCCTTTTTTTACTGGGGTTTTTGTTTTTGTTTTTTACTTAAGATATTTTGGAGTGCTTTAGTTGGTTTATATGCAATGGTGATGCCATGTGGTTGTATTAATATGTTGGTTGTTTCAGCGATGTTTTTGATGTACAGCAGTTTTATCCTTTTCATAGCTTGTATTGTGCTGTAGTGGATTCAATGATCCACCACTTTTTGGTAAATTTGTTTTTTATTATTCTTTAATTTGATTTTTATTTTATTTTCTCGAGACATTAGTGGGGAACCACTAATTGAGACAAACAGTAAACAACAACCTAATTAAGGAACTGTCAAGGAAAAAACAAAACCCTCACCAACACTGACGGGCAAGTTACTATATACTATAAACAGAGAGCAAACCCCTGTCCCTTGTAGCACTGAAGATATAACCTATCTTCATTACCTTGTAACGAAATGTTTGCAAGCAAACAACCAAGCTCAGAGAACACCAAGGACTCCACAGTTCAACTTTGAGCTACAGTACATACAGTATATTCTTTTTTATTGTGATTTGTTACTGGCAAGACATTACATGGTATATTCCAGTGCTCTATTGTAAAACGCTTTCAAGATAATAACTATAACTTTGAATTGATCCCAAAAGCTTACTAATAAGCAATTTTTAATAATTTGTATTCTGTCTTAACTATTGGTAACTTTCATTTGCTATATTGTACAAGCTCATAAAAGAAAATAAAAGAACAATTGCAAACCTATTTAATATCTCATATTAAATAAAAAAATACCACAGCGACCCACTTAAATTGTTACAGTAGTTAACATTATACTGTGCTGATTAGTCAAGACAATTGTAGGTGATATAATTCAAATGTTCATATGCCTTATATATGTTCTATATATTACATTTTTACTGATAAAGAAATAAAGGGAGACTTTATCAGTAAAAATGTAATATATAGAAAAAATGGTTTGTCGCGAAAGGCAAAAGGAAGCAGTATGCTCCCTCCCATATTTGGATATACCAGGTGATTTGACAGAAAAAACATATATATATATATATATATATATATATATATATATATATATATATATATATATATATATATATATATATATATATATATATATATATATATATATATATATATATATATATATATATATACACATACATACATATATATACATATATATACATATATATATATATACACATACATACATATATATACATATATATACATATATATATATATATATATATATATATATATATATATATATATATATATACATACATACATACATACATACATACATACATACATACATACATACATACATACATACCGTGTTTCCCTGAAAATAAGACCCTGTCTTATATTTTTTTGAACCCTGAAATAAGCGCTTGGCCTTATTGCCATGCACTCAAAAGCCCAATTGGGCTTATTATCAGGGGATGTCTTATTTTGGGGAAAACAGGGTACATACATACATACATACATACATACATACATACATACATACATACATACATACATACATATATTCTTTACTGGGAGTCAAGGACATTCAGCCTGCACCTGAAGAGACATGACTGGGGAACAACTCCAGTTAGGATGATGACCTCATTGGACCATATGATGGACATGTGGGTGCAGGGGAAGGGACTGACTTTCCTTTGGGTGGGGAAAACCCAGGAGACTTCAAACGTGGGTTTTTCCAGATGTGCCAATATAACATCTCTAATAAAATGGAACTTTGAGGAAATGCCTGCCTCACAGTCTTACTTTGTTGGGGGTCTTACTTGGAACCCTGACATTAACCCAAACCTCCTTTAAAAAATTCAACCCAGCTCCCCGCTCCTCAGGGTTCTGTCCGGGGTGCTGAGCCCTGGGCGCTGACCCAATTGCCGGGCAGCATAAAGACTCAGGGAAGATGGAGGAGAGGACAGTGACTACAGAAGGAACTACAGGGACTAGTTCAGAGGTCGTCCTCGAGACCATGTACTCCCCTTTGGAGAGCGTGGTAGCAGCAGTGGAGGCTGAGCATCGGCAAGGCGCCCAGCCCAAAGAGCTGCCGCCCTGGCAGATCACTCAACTGGATCCTTCCCTATGGGGTGAAGCCGCGGGAGCTGCGCCACCTCAGGAGTTGGCAGTTGGGGGTGACACTTCAGGAACCTCAGATTGCAACTGGCAGAGCAGAGCGAGCACAGTTCTTCGAATGGAGAGTGACAAGACCCCGGGGAAGCTGGCCTATTTCCTGAACCGGATCTGCGAACGAGCCAATGCCATGATAAATTCCCTAATAAGCCAAACAGTCCTCCTGGGGGAGGAGAGGTGGTTAGGGACTGCCTGGACTAACCACCTACATTCATCTCGTTTCAGGACACTTTCATTGGCTGAGGGGGCGTAGTCTGTCAACCCTGGAGACCATCTTTTTCTTTGGGTCTTCAGGGCTGCCACACTTGGTGGATGGGCATGCTGTGGGAACTGGGAGGGGGATTGGATGGTGAAGGGGTGAGATGTATAGCCATAACAACATTCTTTCACTGGGAGTCAAGGAAATTCAGCCTGCACCTAGAGAGGCATATCTGGGAAACAACGCCAGTTAGGATGATGACCTCATTGGACCATGTGATGGACATGTGGGTGCAGGGGAAGGGACTTTGACTTTCCTTTGGGTGGGGAAAACCCGGGAGACTTCAGATTCGGGTTTTCCCAGATGTGCCAATATGACATCTCTAATAAAATGGAACTTTGAGGAAATGCCTGCCTCGGAGTCTTACTTTGTTGGAGGTCTTACTTGGAACCCTGACATTTACCATGTCTCCCCAAAAATAAGACCTGGTATTATTATTTTTTTGACCTCCAAAATATGCGCTAGGCCTTATTTTCAGGGAGGTCTTTTTTCCCCCCATGTACTGGTATGAGGCGGGGGCAGGGCGAGCGGCCCTCGCGTCTTGCACCAGCTTCCCAAAGAGTCTCAGTAGGCCATCCCACCATCCACGAAACAACTGCTTCACAGGTGCCGTTCAGGCCGCCTCCTCCAGCAAGCATGGTGGCAGCTGCAAAAGCAGCAGGAGGCCAAGCAACACGTCCTACGCGCCCCGTGCCCTCCTTACCTAACGGTGACGGTCACAGCAGGAAATTCCGTCCATGGAACAGCTGCCTCGCGAGTGCCACTCTGGCCACCACCTCCATCAAGCATGGCCACTTTTGCAGCTGATTACAGCTGCAAAAGCAGCAGGAGGCCAAGCAACACGCCCCACGAACCTCACGCTGGCTTCCCAAAGGATACTGTAGCAGCAGCTATCCACAGTTTTTTTACCGTTATTTCATCCCGACCCATGTGGTCCAGTACAGTGTTAAAAGTTAACATTTCAGAAATGGAGGCTCCAAGGCCATGGAGGGAGCATTTTTGGATGTGCTTCTGTGCAGGGCTCCTCTTTGAAAGGATGATCGGCAGGAAAATCGCCCCTACCCACAGATCACTTTCTGAAAGGACGATCAGCAAGAAAATCTCCCCCCCACACACCTGCAGATCACTTTCTGAAAGAGTTTTCCTCACCCTACCCACTTCTGATCTTTCTCCCCTCTCCCTCATCTCAAGCAAAATCAAACCATGATGATGGGGGGATTTTACTGTGAGTACGGTGTTAAAAGTTAACATTTTAGAAATGTTACCTGTGGAGGTCTCTTTCAGAAAGTGATCTGCGGGTGGGAGGTGAGGGATTTTCCTGCCGATCGTCCTTTCAAAGGGGAGCCCTGCATAGATGCACATCCAAAAATGCTCCTTCCATGGCTTCAGAGCCTCCAGTCTTGCAATCCTGTGCAGGGAAGGCAGAGGTTTGCTCCAAAGCTGCAGCAGAGCGTTGCACAAGGAGACCTCCACAGGTATGGTAACATTTCTGAAATGTTAACTTTTAACTCCGTACTGGGCCATGTGGTTCAGGACGAAATAACTGTAAAAAAAATTGTGGATAGCTGCTACTAAAGTACCCTTCAGGAAGCCAGCGCAAGGCACGTGGGGCGCGTCACTTGGCCTCCTGCTGCTTTTGTGGCCACACTTGTTGGAGGCAGCACCCGCAAGGCAGCTGTTCCATGGACGGAATTGCATGCTGCGACTGTCACTTTTAGGTAAGGAGGGCGCAAGGGACGTGGGACGCGTCGCTTGGCCTGCTGCTTTTGCGGCCGCAATCGGGAAAAGCAGCCACGCTTACACCGGGAGGCCTCCGCATGTAACATTTGAGTTTGCACATCTTGCTCCAGCGAGAGGGATGCAGGCCGGGGGCTCGGCGACCAGGGAAGACGGGGTTTTGAGGTGCAAAGGTGGAAGGGGCGATTTCCCCCTCCCTCCACCATCCCACTTCAGGGCCACCACAGCGCTCACAAAGTGGAGCGCGCGCGCACACACACACACACACACACACACACACACACACACACACACAATACCAACCAATTTAAACAAATAAAATCATCACTGAAATTAATCTTGAACACTCTTTTAAGCTAATTGTAACACTAATATCTTTCTGAATACTGATGGTGATGATTTTATCCTTTTTCTCTCTACAAGAGATACTCTAGGTAGCACACATCAAAATGTAAATAACATTTCTATTAGGCTATTTAACACACTTTATGGTGTTATTTCTGTATGTTACAAATAATATCTTCCTACACAGAGTAGACAAGATTAATGAATTTATGGATGGACTTATTCCAAATTTTCTAAAAGTCACAAGGTGTGTGGGTATTACAAAACAATGTAGTAAATCAAATATATGGTAAATTTGGATGGGGAATGTGAAAAAATCATAAAAATATAGAATATCTCATCACCATACTGGCTGTTTTCTTGCATAACAACCATGATAGATTTTTATAATGATTAGTTGAACAAACTAAAACAATTTAGGTTCAGTTTTGCAAGGGAGTAAAGTATTAATGGATTGTTTAACCCATTCATAATTAGTTTTTTTAATAGTGCTGCTATTCCTCTTGCCTTGTCCCATTATGGCACAAACTCAAGGAATATGTCTTCATATGCATATGATACCATATTATAGTTGCTAATAAATCAATAAGTAATAAGTCAATAAGAAACCATAGTGTCAAATTTGTTTATTGTCCACTAAGCAAACCTTGGTTTATTTATTGACCATATGTATTTTGGCTTAATGGATCCAGACCATAGATACAATAAATCAGATTTATGGAATATAATAGCATAATGTTATAATGTTATACTTTTTTCATTTTGTCAGGAAATTGAGATGCATTTTAATATATAAAATAAAATTTGCTTCCCTTGTCACCAGTATAAAGTTACTGTATTTTTCGGAGTATAAGCCGCACCTTTTTGCCCCCCAAAAGAGGGTGGAAATGTCGGTGCGTCTTATACACCAAATACAGCCATTTTTGGCCTCCTGAAGCCCCGTCCCCGCATCCCATTTTTGCGAAAAATGGGCCGTTTTTTGCAAAAATGGAGGCGTTTTTGCCTTCCCCCATCCCCTAGGAGTGCTCTGCAGGCTTCCCAAACCCTCTGCATGCCCTGTTTTTGCAAAAAAAAAAAAAAAAAACGAGCAAAAAACAGGCCAGTTTTTTTGCAAAAATCAGGGCGTTTTTGCCTTCCCCCACCCCCTAGGAGTGCTCTGCAGGCTTCCCAAACCCTCTGCATGCCCTGTTTTTGCAAAAAATGAGCGAAAAATGGCCCATTTTTTGCAAAAATGGGGGCGTTTTTGCCTTCCCCCACCCCCCAGGAGTGCTCTGCAGGCTTCCCAAACCCTCTGCATGACCTGTTTTTGAAAAAAAAAAAGTGCGAAAAACAAGCCTTTTTTTTTTTGCAAAAACTGAAGTGTTTTTGCCTTCTAATTACCCCATCTAGCATGACTGGAGGAGGAATTCTGGGAGTTAAAGTCCACTAGTCTTAAAGCTGTCAAGTTTGAAGACCCCTGGGTTGGGGGTTAGTGGTGCAAGGGTCTGCAAACTTGGCAAGTTTAAGACTTGTGGACTTCAACTCCCATTCCTGAGCTAGCATTACTGGAGGAGGAATTCTGGGAGTTGAAGTCCACTAGTCTTAAAGCTGTCAAGTTTGAAGTTTGTAAAAAGTGTACATGGTTGTAAAAAAGTGTACATGGTTGTAAAAAGTATACATGGTTGTAAAAAGTATTCTGCTACACTGGTATTTTATTAAATAATATATTACTACACCATTTGGTTCAGAATACTTTTTTCCTTGTTTTCCTTCTCTAAAATCTAGGTGCGTCTTATACTCCGGTGCGTCTTATACTCCGAAAAATACGGTACACACCGTCTAGATGAGCTGTGAAAATCCATTTGCAATGGAGTCCTAAGCATATTTATTCTCATCAAGGTTAATGGAAGTTTCTAGTAATTTGGTTAGAATTATAATAGTTCAGTTTGGGCTAGTGGTTAAGGCATCAAGCTAGAAACTAGGTGACTATGAGTTCTAACTCTGCCTTAGGCACAAAGCCAGCTGGTGACCTGGGACTATTCATTTTTCTTAGCTCTAGGAAGGAGTCAATGGCAGATCATTTCTAAAAAAAAATCTTGCCAAGAAAGCTGCAGGGACTTGTCCAGGGACAAGACTGAATGGAAGGGAGAGAAAAAAATACTGTTATATATTTTAATGAAAAAAGCACCCTAATTCATTCCAGAAGGACTAAAAAGTGCTTTAAATGTGATATGTAAGACCAGGTAGAGTTCAATAATCTGAAATATTTTAAATCTTCAAATATCTTGCTATAAAAATTCCTCTTGTTGCATAGGATATTGTTTGTTAATAAAGCCTATTGATTATTGCATTGTGATGATGAATGATTGGATTATAATTTATATTTTCTCAATAAAATCATACAGATTTAATAATGCTTCTTTCATACAATATCATTCCTAAAGTACTCATATTATTTCAATTCAGGAAGTGATATTGATACATAGATTTATAATAATTTATAAAATACAAATATTCTGTTTAATTCCACATATGCAGTCATTCATAACCAAAATAAATCCATTTATAATCTAGTTCTCATATCATGTTCTTCTCTACCTCTTATATTACGACCAGACAAATAAAGTCCTGTCTCTTTAACATGGATAGAGAGAAGCTGGCTGCAATTCAACTCTAGCAAGATGGAATGGTTATAGGTTTTTGTCTCTCAGGGTCTGAAAGTTTGACATTTCTGATTCTGGACAGGGTAACAGTCTCTGGACAGAATTGGTGCACAGTTTGAGAATCCTCCTGGATTTGTAACTCCTGCTGCTTTTAAAGAGTTGGGTCTTTGCATAAAGTCATGTTGTGCACCAGTTCTGCCCATTTTTAGACCAGGAGGCCTTACTCACAATCACTATGACTTAGTCGTCTTCCAATTTGCTTATTGCAATGCGCTCTATATGGAGATCCATTGAAGGCCATCGAGAAGCAGCAGCTGATCCAGATTGCAGCAGCATACAGTTCTAGGTACCTCACAGTTCACCTGAGTTATACTACTATTGCACTGGCTGTCAGTTGTTTTCTGGGTGCACCTTTTGTTTGTGCATCATGACTTAGCACACATATGTTAACAAGCTACAACTTTTGTCATTCTGATGAAAATAGCAAACTTGTGTGACAGATAACATCTGTGGAATTCTATGGCTCAGTTAATTACCATAGATTTACACAGTTTACTCATTAGAAAACGGGTTTTTTTAAATTTAAATGATTGCATTTTAAAAAGTAATAATATCCTATTTTTTCCCATTCAGTATTTAGTTTTTCTAAATCTTGTAGTTCAGCTAACAAAAAACATTGAAGGAGAAAAATAGAAAAGAGATTTGCTACTTTCTTAATAATCCATTTCTTAAAAATCTTCCGCATAGATGAATGCTGATTTAAAAGATTTTTAAAATGTATATTGTAATGCAATGAAGTTTTATTTCTTCATGTATTTAGACAATAAAAATATAAAATATACTATTTTCAACTTCTTCCCAAATATCTCAGTTTTCATTTTTTTCTTAATTATTTTAGAAATCTTGCAAATATCTTATTAAATCATGGCTAAATAATATTACATATTACCTCAACATTATTTTGGAATTATGAAGTAAATTTACATATCTTAGTATGGAATAACCCATTTGGATCATTTTTCTGATGTCATAACCTTAAGACAAGCATAAAATGTTTCCTTTAATGTAATTAAAAGCAATTTTCAAAAAAGAACCAATTGTTTTTAAAACATGCTTATCATTTAAAGTGATTTATTTGCATTGTGTTTAGAATATTGCATGGTGAAGTTTATTTTGTGCATATGCTTTTTATTTTACTAATATTATGAGCCATATTTCAATGACCCCTGTCCATTTTTCATGCTGTCTTAATCCCAATGGCCTCTGTGCATGTAAGTAACCTGTCAAGTGACAATGCCTTTTTATTTGCTTCTTACTATTTCCCTTCAATAACTCCTTTTATTTATTACCTAGAAGTGTAGAACTGTTTAAAAGGTCAGTTGGTAAATGTGTCCTTGTATTCCTCTAATATGTGTACATTTTTTTTAATTCTGTCTAGAAACATGAATTAATATTTAACATGATTGTTTGGTTTTTTTCTGCTTGTTTGTGTTGAGGCACTCTCACTATATGTTATGCTTTTAACTATTAAGAGGTGGCCTTGAAAAATACCAAAAATTAAAATTCCAACCAGTTTTCATCTAGTATATAATACATTTTGTAAATTTGATGAGTATGGAAATATAACCTAGATTTTTCCTTAAGGAAATTATTAGGGTTTTATATTTATCAATAACTATATTAAGTAAGATTATTTTAAGTAGAAAATGAAAATGTGGTTAAACCTTATTTTAGTTCTGAGAAAAATAATATAGCTCAGAAAAATAGAAGTTAATGAAAGTTAATATTTTTTTCACAAAAGAGCCCAATCTTTCTTAGCAATAGTAGCTATTAATCTTTATTTATTAACATCTGTATGTCCATATTTACTGTCAGGAGAGACTCAGATCATAATGCCTACATGACTTATGTTATAAATAGGTAGATTTCTGAAAACTTAAATGTCAAATTTGCTAAACCAGAAGATAGTAAAATATTCCACCAATACATGAAATACATATCTTGGCAGAATTTCAGGGAGATATAATAATAATAATAACAACAGAGTTGGAAGGGACCTTGGAGGTCTTCTAGTCCAACCCCCTGCCTAGGCAGGAAACCCTACACTACTTCAGACAAATGGTTATCCAACATCTTCTTAAAAACTTCCAGTGTTGGAGCATTCACAACTTCTGGAGGCAGGCTGTTCCACAGATTAATTGTTCTAACTGTCAGGAAATTTCTCCTTAGTTCTAAGTTACTTCTCTCCTTGTTTAGTTTCCACCTATTGCTTCTTGTTCTACCCTCAGGTGCTTTGGAGAATAGTTTGACTCCCTCTTCTTTGTGGCAACCCCTGAGATATTGGAACACTGCTATCCTGTCTCCCCTAGTCCTTCTTTTCATTAAACTAGACATACCCAGTTCCTGCAACCGTTCTTCATATGTTTTAGCCTCCAGTCCCCTAATCATCTTTGTTGCTCTTCTCTGCACTCTTTCTAGAGTCTCTACATCCTTTTTACAATAGAAAAGAGTAATGACATCATGGCGACCAAAACTGAATGCAGTATTCCAAGTGTGGCCTTACCAGGGCATTATAAAGTGGTATTAACACTTCGTGTGATCTTGATTCTATCCCTCTGTTAATGCAGCCTAGAACTATGTTGGCTTTTTTGGCAGCTGCTGCACACTGCTGGCTCATATTTAAATGGTTGTCCACTAGGACTCCAAGATCCCTCTCACAGTTACTACTGTTGAGCAAGGTACCACATATACTGTACCTGTACATTTTGTTTTTCTTGCCTAAATGTAGAACCTTACTTTTTTCACCATTGAATTTCATTTTGTTTGATAGTGCCCAATATTCAAGTCTGTCAAGATCCTTCTGTATCTTGAGCGTATCTTCTGGAGAGTTGGATATTTCTGCCAGTTTGGTGTCATCTGCAAATTTGATGTATTCCCCATCTATCCCCTCGTCCAAGTCATTGATGAAGATGTTGAAGAGTACTGGGCCTAAAACAGAGCATTGGGGTACTCCACTGCATACTTCCCTCCATGTAGATGCTGTTCCATTGAGCACTACACGTTGAGTGCAGTTGGTCAGCCAGTTTTGAATCCATCTGGTGGTGTTGGCTGTCTAACCCACATTTTTCTACTTTATCTAGTAGTAGGTTATCAAATGCCTTACTGAAATCCAAGTAAACTATATCGACAGCATTCCCCTGCTCCAGTAATTTTGTCACTTTGTCAAAGAATGCAATAAGATTAGTCTGGCATGATCTGTTTTTGACAAACCCATGTTGGTTTTTGGTTATTACTTTGTTTGCTTCTAGGTGTTCGTTGATTCGTTGCTTGATTATCTTTTCCAAAATCTTCCCTGGTATTGAGGTCAGGCTGATAGGTCTGTAGTTTCCTGTATCTGTTTTTTCCCCTTTTTTGAAGATGGGAACTACATCAGCTCTTTTCCAGTCCTCTGGCAGTTCCCCGGTGCTCCAGGATCTTTGAAAGATATAGTTCAGTGGTTCTGAGATCTCGTCTGCCAGTTCCTTCAGAACCTTGGGGTGTAATCCATCTGGTCCTGGTGATTTGAATTCGTCTAGGGTAGACAGGTGTTCACTTACCATTTTCTTCCCTATTTTAACTTGTGTTCCTAATATGTTTTTTGTGATGTTGTTTTTGATAGGTTGGACTGTTTTTTCCCTTTGTGTAAAGACAGATGCAAAAAACGTGTTAAGTAGCTCTACTTTCTCCCTATTGCTTGTCACCTTTTTGCCATTTTCTCCCTGCAGTGAACCAATTGTTTCCTTGACTTTTTTCTTGTTTTTAATATGTTGGAAGAAGCTTTTTATGCCCAATCAAATGTTTGGATGACTGATTTCTTAATCTATATTAAATATAAAACTGTATTGTAATATACAGTTTATATTGTAATTACAGTACTGTATTGTTGGTACACTAACTCCTTCCCTGTTTCCCTTTCTGTCTTTTTGAAAATATCCTTTTTCTGGTACAACGTTTAATAAAATAGTTTATTCACTCTTACATTGCTTAGAAACTCAGATATGTTATTATAATTGGTTAATACTTTTATTTCATTTACATTATTATAATACAAACAACATTTCATTACTTGGCATAGAGAGGGGAAAGTATTTTAATATGATTTATTAAACTATTGTAGTTGACAATGCATTGAGATTCTCAAATAATTGACCGTAGCATAAAGACAATTGAGGAAATCTTTTCCAGGGTCATATTGATTCTGTTATAATGGTGGCTTTATAATTTGCAGTAAAGCCATTTTTTTTGTCCATCACTGTCCAAATTCACAAGAGCATTCTAATATAAAATATTAAATTGCAAAGACAACTCTATTCATGGTTACTCTGATAATTATACTTGGGTTTTTTTTATAAGAGCTTCATGCTAATGCACGCACACACACTCTACAATAAAACTGTTATAAGGCAGATTTTAATTCATTTTTATAAGCTAATAAAATATATTTAAATCTTTAATGTTGATTAAGTAGATGTTATCACATGTCTATTAGTTTATCATTCCTTAAAATAATAACTAAGGAGAGTCTTAGAAATTTTCAGAAGTGCTAATACTACCCTGTTTCCCCCAAAATAAGACATCCCCTGATAATAAGTCCAATCAGGCTTTTGAGTGCATGGCAATAAGTCCAAGCGCTTATTTCAGGGTTCAAAAAAATATAAGACAGGGTCTTATTTTCGGGGAAACACGGTAGCAGTGTGCCTATTTGCATGGTGTCACCCACAAATTCTTGAGTATGTAATTTGTAATATATTCTTGTTAAGTAAAATATTTAGTGAAATTGTAATAAAAATCCTTGAAAAATAGAAAAATATCAGACATTTTTCCTCTATATCTGTTGTTTTTCCTCCTGTTACAGTGTTCGATCAATTAGATCTTGTCACCTATGAAGAAGTGGTAAAATTGCCTGCATTCAAAAGGAAAACACTTGTTTTATTAGGTAACTTTAATGTTGATCCTGTAGTAATGAATTATATATTATATTGTTAGTTCTTTGTAATAATATCAATTTTTTCATGTAGGCGCACATGGTGTTGGGAGAAGACATATTAAAAATACACTAATTACAAAACATCCAGACCGATTTGCATACCCTATTCCACGTAAGTAAAAATTTTGTAAGATAGATTGTTAAGAGCCCAGAGTCATTAGGAGTTCACTAGGGTGGCCAAACTAAATAAATCATGATTATGCTCATAGGAAAGAAGCCATTTTTTAAAATCTCTCAATCTTTTTCAAAAAGGATTTTTTCAAAAATAAAACATTATCACAGTTTTAAGACTTACATGTTTTCATTGATTTAGACAAAAATTCAAATGCAGAAATTAATATTTGATAGTGTTTTCAAAATGAATGAATGAAATGAATACCTAAACTATTACCTATTGTATGTACTATTTATACATACCCACTATGTATTTTTTTTAGTATAGATCAGTGTTTCTCAAATAGTGGGGCGTGCCCCCCTGGGGGGGTGCAGAGCGATTCCAGGGGAACGCATGTGACCCCGGGGAACATGCGTGGTCCTTCTCGATCGATTCCCCCAGACAGGGAGTGTTTTCCCAGTTGCACGCTGCTCCAAGCCCGGAAGAGAAGGCGGCCAGGCGGGGCGGCTGTGTGGGTTCTTGTTGTTCTCGGCGGGCGCTGCGGTAGCCATGAACGGCGTGGCGAACCTGCTGCTGGACAATGAGGAGCATCCTCTGCAGCTGGGCGAAAGCTTCGAATGGCACCCTAAAGCCTCCTTCCACACCATTCGCTGTGAGTGCCCGGCAGAGGCGGCGTTTATGAGCCAGGCTGGTGACCCCAAAACATTGGCTTGATTAAGCTGGCCTGGCCCCGTGTCAAAAGAGGGCCCTAACCATGGTAGCCTATGCCTGCCTAACTGAAACAGGCTCCACTGAGTTCAGTGTGACTTACTCCCAGGTAAATGGGTAGAGCAGCCTTCCCCAGCCAATAGTTTGCTTGCAGCTTTTAATAAGTAAAATAATAAATATTAACACTAAAATTCCATTGGGGCCCAGATCGGAGAGTTGGGGGCGCGCGAAATGTTTACTTCTTCCTAGGGGGGGGCGTAACAGAAAATAATTGAGAAGCACTGGTATAGATGAAAGTAAAACAAGTCTGGGTTTGTTGTGCCTAACTTTTGTAATTATAGATACAACCAGGCCACCAAAGAAAGATGAAGAGAATGGAAAGAATTATTACTTTGTATCACATGACCAAATGATGCAGGACATTTCCAACAATGAATATTTGGAATATGGTAGCCATGAAGATGCAATGTATGGAACAAAACTGGAAACAATACGGAAGATCCATGAACACGGATTAATTGCAATACTTGATGTAGAGCCTCAGGTAGCTATAACATTCATGTGCCTATTTTATCAGACAAAGAAAATATTTTCCTTCATATTGGGTATGATGACAAAACGTTAGCCTGCTAGAAAATGCTCTCTTTCCAATTGTCTTTTACATGAAGAAAGACATTTCTTTCTTTGCTTTGCCCACATAAAAGGAGTCAGAAGATTGATGGGTCAATATGAACTAGAAGTAAGGACAAGAATATCTATGTTACTTTATATTAAAGTTTATATCATTCTATGTTATACTCACTTAGGCCTTGAAGGTCCTGAGAACTGCAGAGTTTGCTCCTTTTGTTGTTTTTATTGCTGCACCTACAATTACCCCAGGCATTAATGAGGTAAGCCTTGTTACAGTGAAATACTAGTGTAATTGAATGTAGTATAATAGCATTTGGCCAAATTTGAGAAAGTCTCAAATACAGTATGTTTCATCTGTACATGTTTAGCATATGTCTGTTTGTTTTACTTTTTAGAACATAATTTGCATAAATATTTCTTTCTCTTTACCTGTCATACTTTATTTTAATTTTTACCTTGTTTTTCTAAGGCCATGTCTGTACCAGCTAATTTTTGCATAGTTTAACCAAGCAGACATTAGACTGTGAAAATGGAAACTCATCCAGTTTCTTATTACAGATTTTCCCTGATCGGAAATCTACTTCCTAGTTTCTTTAGAAAAAATATATCTTTAAAGGGATAATAATAATTCCCTGATTGAATATACACAAAGCATATGTTATCCAGCTCTAGTCATGTTGCTCCATAATCAGATTTTTCTTTAATTTAAAAATAAAAAGTAGAATTTTCTAAAATTTAAAACTGTCTTTTTATTCTTATGAAAACTAAGGATATTTACATAAATGTGTTAACCCTACATGTTTTAGTTTTACCTTTTCAAAATGAATACAAATTGCCAAATCCAGAGTTACAAGAGAAAGTTCAATGAAAATGTGTCAATATGGAAGCACAAATAAGTAATAACTAAATAAATTGAAATGAAAGGTTGTTAGGAGGATTACTGTTACAGACATATCCTACTTGACTGCATTATCGTTGTTTTTTCACTTATTATCTTTGCTTTGCTTTTTTTCTCATTTTTCTTAATACTTGTACTGATTCTATCTAGCTGCCAAAATGGTGCAGAAAATTGCCCGTAAGTACCAGCTAGGAACAAGTATTATGTAGATTTTGTTATTTTAATATTGTTTGAATAAAATAGTTGTTTTCAATTAAATGTAACCTATATGCCATAGCTATTTTTATATTTTCTTATATTTTTAATTTAAAACTGGAATTGGCAGTGTACGTATAGGCCTTCAGATGCAGTTGAATTACAGCTCAAAACAAGTAATTCATGAGAGCTGTAATTCACCAATATCAGAGAGAATGATGTATAAATCAATAGGAATAATTTCCCAAAGGAAAAATGACCTCACATTAGGCACCATGCAAGTATCCTTTGTGGGAGGATATCATAGTCCAGGTGATTTCCCCAGTAACTACATTAGGAAGTGTTGATTGTTTCTCATTTGGTAAGGAGTGAATTACCTGCAGCTAGGTAAGTGCTTCCTTGCATTTTTCTGCACAATATAAAAACTGTAGCTGGATTTTGAAGATTTTGCCATAGTATTTATTTATTTAAAACATTTATATAGCTGCCCATTTTATAACAGACTCTGAGCAGCTCCTAATCTATTCTAGTTTCCATAGAATTAACAAGCTGGATTTAGGATAGAAATTTTCAAATTTTTAATAATTCTTTACAGCATAATTCAGGTAGTCCTTGGCAATTGGGATGGACCAGAGTTTCCATCGCGAAGCAATGTGGCTATAAAGTCTGACATACATTAAATAAACCATATCGCTTACTAATGGCAATTGCAGCAGTCCCGGTTGCATGGGTACCACAGGGAGGTGCCATGGGCAGGTAATTTGGAGTGCAGGCCAAAAAGTGGCAGGAGCAACTCCTGACTTCCTGCCAACTCCCCTATTGATTTTGCTTGTGGGAAGTCAGCAGGAATGTCAGAAGTCGTAATCACATGACAGTGGCTTGCTGCAATGTTGTAATTGCAATCCAGGCTCAAGCACTCAGATCATGACTGCAGATGCTGTGATAGCCGCAGTTTTGAAGACTGGTTGTAAGTCTCCCTCGTTCAGCACCATCACAAATTTGAATGATGCTGAACTAGTGGTTGTAATCGAAGAACTACCTACTGTATAAATCATATTTTGCATAAAATAAAGTAATAAGTAGTTCTGACACAGCTCAATAAATATTATGATCCTTTCACAGTTTCGTGACATACATGAGAACAGTTATATAATAATATGGACCACCACTTACATATGAGCCAGCAATCTGCTGCAGCTGCCAAAAAAGCAAACACAGTCTTAGGCTGCATCAACAGAGGGATAGCATCAAGATCACCAGAAGTGATAGTACTACTGTATACCACCGTGATGGCGAACCTATGGCAAGCGTGCCACAAGTGGCATGCGGAGCCATATCGGGCACACGAGCTCAGGTCCGATGCGCGTGTGTGCGCCGGCCAGCTGATTTTCGGGCCTTCTGGGCCCACTGGGAGTCGGGAACAGGCTGTTTCCAGCCTCCAGAAGGAGTGGGGAAGGCCCGTTTTTTGCTCTCCCCAAGCTCCTAGAAAGGCTCTGAAGCCTGGGGAGAGCAAAAAATGGGCCTTCTGGTCCAACCAGAAGTTGGCAAATGGACCATTTTCTGCCTCTGGGGGGTTGGGAAGGGCATTTTTGCCCTCCCTAGGCTCCTAGAAAGGCTCTGAAGCCTGGAGAGAGCGAAAAACGGGCGTGCCATCGTGTGCCGGGAGCAGGGGGTCATGCGCGCATGCACGGGGGGCACATGGAATTATTGGTGTGGGCACGCACGTGCGTGACCCCCCCACGCTCCCCTCCATTTTGGCACGCAAACCAAAAAAGGTTTGCCATCACTGGTATACCACATTGGTGAGGCCATATTAGAAATATCACATCCAGTTCTGGCTACCACAGGTTTTTTTAAAAAAAATGCTGAGGCTCTAGAACAGTGTTTCCCAACCTTGGCAACTTGAAGATGTCTGGACTTCAACTTCCAGAATTCCCCAGCCAGCATTCGCTGGCTGGGGAATTCTGGGAGTTGAAGTCCAGACATCTTCAAGTTGCCAAGGTTGGGAAACACTGCTCTAGAAGGAGTACAGAGAAGAACAACAAAGATGATAAGGGGTCTGGAGGCTAAATCCTATGAAGAATAGCTAAAACAACTAGGTATATTTAGTTTAACCAAGAAAACACAGAGATGAGACATGATACCAATCTTCCAATAGAGGGCATCAATTTAGTACCTGAGGTTAGGACAAGAAGCAATGGGTGAAAGCTCATTGGGAGAGATGTAGATAAGGAGGAATTTTCTGACAGTAAGAACTATTAAGCAATGGAGTTGGTTACCTCCCAGAATTGTGGGTGCTCTGACACTGGAGTTTTTCAAGAAAAGACTGGACAACTATTTGTTTGAGATGGTATGAGGACTCTGCCTTGGGCAGGAGATTAGACGTAGTCCCCAAATATCCTTCCAGCTAATCTGATTAGTTCGTTTTATTATTTTATTAGTTGTTTTATTATTTACGAAAATATCACACATCAAAAGCAAAGCATCTCATGGAGATTATGAAATAAAAATAGTGAATGCAATTTACATGTGTCAGTTTCAACTTATTTCAGGGCAAATCCAAATTTTGTGGGGGGAAAGTGGAAAGTTACCAATACTTTTGGCCACTTCTGTATATATTAATCAGATTGTTATTAAGTAGGTTCTTTGGTCACAAACCAAGGTTTTGTGTTGAATTATGTTGACAATGACAGATTATAATATCTCTTGGCTTCTATTTGTATTTAATTTCTTTTTCATATTCTGATTTAACAATCAGATTTAACCAGCCAGAGTCATTGATTTGAAATGGACAGTTATAATAATAAATAAATAAATAAATAAATAAATAAATAAAATCTCTCATGATTCGTTAATGTACCATTCCTCTCTTGTTCCTTGCTTATCCAATTATTTTTTCTCACATTCATCTCTCCCATTTAAACAAATGCTGAGTTATATGAAGAAAATAAATTTATATAATTGAAATTTTATTAAAGTAAAGAAAAAATCCAAATGCATGTTTTACAAAAGGATTCAAAATGAATGAATCCTTATATAAGAAATGCATTTGAAAATATGCTTCCTTGTATGCAATAACTACAGGATAACAAAGTTGTTCCACTTTCATTTTTCCTAATCACTGTGCAGGATGAATCGCTTCAACGCTTGCAAAAGGAATCAGAAATCTTACAGAGAACATATGCACACTACTTTGACCTTACAATTATCAACAATGAAATTGATGAAACAATCAGGCATCTGGAAGAAGCCATTGAGCTTGTTTGTAAAGCATCACAATGGGTTCCTGTTTCCTGGATATATTAATCCAATTACCAGAAGAATGTGATCATTATTGGAAGCCACCTCATACTTGGGAAAACCTCTTCGTTATTGACCTTATGTCAACAGGTCTTGGCCCCTAGAGACTACCTAGATGTAGTGTGACCTACATTTATCATTATTGTCATGTCCTTATAGCTAGGCAAAAAATATGATAATTTAAAGAGACAGTATCTTTTTTAATCAGTTCTCCTAAATTTTATTAAAATGTATCTTTAAATATATGTATTATTCAATCCTTTGGAATGTTATATTTTTGGAACTCATAGCTTTTAATTTCAAAGGCCCCTAAACTGCACAAAATAGATGCTGCTTTCTATAATCTATTTTAATAATAATGTGATCTTTACTTTAATTGGGGGTGGAACATTGCATCTTTTAGAGTCTGATTTTGTGAATTGGATTGAGTTGCTTTCCTTTATTTATTTGAAATTATTAGCCCAATCATGACCAGATCAATACTTATATTCTAATGGCCTTCTGCTTTTTTAAATCATTTTTACAGTAGCATTTTTGAAGTATTTTGGTTTAATAGGCAGATAATGTGATACTGTCTCTTTGAAGAACTCTGTAAAACTGAATAGAGATTTGAAGTTGGGTCTTGACTCTTAATGCATGTGGACAGTTGCAAGCGTTCATGCCGTTGGTGTATCTGTGTTGAAAAAACTGTAATCTACAACCAAGTACATTCCGTTCATGGGGGGAAGATACCCAAGGGAATAAAATAAAATACTATGACTAAGTTGTAAAACCTATGCACATCCCTTGCATTTTGGGCAACTTTATAAACAAAACTCCTAATTTTTATTATTAATCATGTAGTGAAATGTGTTTGTAATTTTGTCTCAAATTAATTTGTTGTAAAGATGGGAGGGGGAAAAATTACTGGTTTTGCCATTTCAGATCTGTGTTGTCTGAGAGTATTATCGTTTTAATTATGTTTAAGCAAATATGCTGATTTTTAATATGTATGTAATTGTTTTGAAAATGCACACATTTTAAGAGAAAATACTGTGCAATGAAAGAAACCCAGTTTAGGCTTTGCGATAAATTAACAGTTCCAAAAAACTCAGCTGCTGCAGCCCTGTAAATTCTTTTCAGATTCTATAGTCTGACCATTTTTTAAAGTTTTATTTTAAATATACTTCATTTTATGTGTTCAACAATTAAATGCCTTGAGTCATTCATTTCATTACAGGATCCTACAATTACTTAAGAAAAACAGCCAATTTTGTGTAGATATTTAGAAAAAAGTTCTCTCATCTTTGTGATATTTGACATTCATGCTTTAATTGCACACTCACTCTGCAAATAAGGGTCGCTTCATACATTCATATATTCACATTTTAGCACTTGCTTGTATTATACATGCTGAAAAGTATATATTCCCAAAACACATTGTAATAAAAAATATGGTTTAGATAAAATGGATTTTCCAATTGGCCATGGCTCGCTGAGCTATATGCTCTGGTTGGAAAAAATACAATCTTGGCAATGTGTGGAACAGTTCTAAATCTTAGATATGGAGCCTTAATAAGAAAATTTTACCATGAATTCATCTCAGGGTTATTGCTATATTCTGATTTCTCTAACCAATGTCTTAGCAAGAATAACATCTGTTCCCCATCATAACAGAAGGAGATTGTGCATTATCCATCCCAGTTTGTGATATCTTTGTGACTCAAATCTCCATGTATCACTGGTATTACTGTATCTTGGACTGATTGTTTTACATTTTTATTATTTAATATGGATTCTTTGCTTTTGTTATTAAATTCCAGTATGTTTTTGAAAAGTGTTATCTTCAACATTGCAATACAGAAATATTATTTACTAATGTAAATTCCTTGAGAACGATTTAAGGTTCTCAATGATTACCATTCTAAAGAAACAAAATATTTTAAAAGGGCATTAGATTTATCCACTTTGATTTGTCTTCTTTCACAGTTTTTAAGATTGCATCTTGTTCTCCCATATTATTTTCAAATTAGGTTGTAAGAATCCTTTGAACTCAATTTTTAATCTGCACAGATTACATTATTACCTATCAAGATAACAGTGCTGTGATCTTGAAGAAGTGAGGGTTGTTGGTTGTGGGATATATAGTTGATTTTATTTATTTATTTATTTATTTATTTATTTATTTATTTATTTATTATATATATATATATATATATATATATATATATATATGTGTGTGTGTGTGTGTGTGTGTGTGTGTGTGTGTGTGTGTGTGTGTGTGTGTGTGTGTGTGTGTGTGTAACATTTTTTGCTGATAAATGAAAATAAAGGGAGACTATTATAGATCTATTTCGAGCTATTTTGCTCTCGTCAGATAGCCATACCCGTAGTGGGAATTGAACCATATATATATATATGCTGCAGCCTGATTCTACAGTTGTTGAAATTCATTTTTTCTCATTAATCTACATTCAGTACTCCATAATGACAAAGTGAAAACATAATTTTAGAAATGTCTGTAAATTTATTAAAAAGAAAAAACTGAAATATCACATTGGCATGTATTCAGACCTTTTGCAACAACACATGAAATTTAGCTCTAGTGCCTCCCATTTTTCTTGATCGTTGCTGACATGTTTCTACACCTTAAGGGAGTCAACCTGTGGTAAATTGATTGGACAAGATTTGGAAAGGCACACAGCTTAGAAGGTGTCACAACTGACAATGCATACTGTAGCAGAGCAAAAGCCATGAGGTCAAGAAGAAAGAAACTCTTAAGTGGGCTTTCATGAAGGAGTGGCTTCCATCTAGCCACTCTTCCATAAAGTCCAGATCAGTGGATGGCTGCAATGATGGTTGTCCTTCTGGAATTTTGTCCCATCTCCACACAGGATCTCTGGAGCTAAGTCAGAGTGACCATCGGGTTCTAGGTCACTTCTCTTACTAAAGCCCTTCTACCGGGGTAAAATGCACTTACCTTTCCTACCGGCTGGCTAATGAGCCTTCTGCATATGCGCAGAAGGTCAAAAGCGGGACATGACAATGTCCCGGTTTGGGGGGGGGCAGCTCCCGCCACTGGCGCTATCAGCTCTCCGAACTATCTGCCGCCAGCCCTACCAGCTCTCGCGAGCCAGATAGAGCCGGCTGCATTTCACCCCTGCCTTCTACCCCGATTGCTCGGTTTGACCAGGCGACCAGCTCTTGTAAGAGTCCTGGTTGCGCCAAACTTCTTTCATTTGAGAATTATAGAGGCCATTGTGCTCTTAGGAATCTTCAATGCAGCAGAAATTTTATTGTAGCCTTCCCCAGATCTGTGCTTTGCAATAATCCTGACTGAGCTCTACAGGCAATTTCTTTGACCTCATGGCTTTTGCTCTGCTACAGTATGCATTGTCAGCTGTGACGCCTTCTATGGAGAGGTGTGTGCCTTTCCAAATCATGTCCAATCAATTTAATTTACCACAGGTCGACTCCAAGGTGTAGAAACATGTCAGCAACGATCAAGAGAAATGGGAGGCACTAGAGCTAAATTTCAAGTATTGTTGCTAAGGGTCTGAATACTTACGCCAATGTGATGTTTCAGTTTTTTCTTTTTAATAAATTTAGACATTTCTAAAATTCTGCTTTCACTTTGTCAATCTACTGAATGTAGATTGATGAGAAAAAAATGAATTTCAACAACTGTAGAATCAAGCTTCAGCACAACAAAATTGGCAAAAGTGAAGGGGGTCTGAATACTTTCTGAATGCACTGTATATTCTGTAACATTGCATTGTATGCATTTCCAAGTTAGCAGTAATTAGGTTATCAAAGGAAATGCTGATTAGTAACAAAACTAGTCAGAGAATAGCAAGTTCGTCATTTTGCACTTAGAAGTGTATATTGGCAGAAAGATTATCTGCATCTGTTCCAGTGACATATTCTCAACTTATTGTACACATTGCAAGCTATTTATGAATTTCTGGATGTTACATATATTTTTAAGAAAGGGGGGTATTGTTATTTGGCCTTGATTATATCTGTTGATCGGGTTCCTAATAATTTGATCAATGTATGTCTATATAATTTATAGCTTCCCATATAGTCATTATATGATTTATATTGCTCTGCAACACTATGTTGAAAAAGCCATTGGAGCAAGCTGCATTGTGTTTTTGGTTTTCACTACTTTTGAGAACTGATCCCAGGACCTAAATCACTGAATTCATTCAAGATTCTTTTACTCTCCCTTTGTACCCAGACATCTACATGGAAGTCTTCTTCCCTCTGTTGTTTTGGTTTTTATAGTTTATATTATATACTAAACTATCAGTTCTCATATTAATTTTGATAAATATTCAGGCACAAAATAGGGATTTGACAATTGGTGCTAAATGTTTGTATCAATAATAACATAACACCAGCATAAAATTGCAATATAAATTGACTTCCCATGATAATAATCAAACATAAATTGATTTTAATAAAATAGGATTATATCCATATTTGTGAAATTGCTCTTGCTACTATTACTGTATTAATATTGGAAAATACAGAACAAAATCTATCAAATTGAAAGCTAAACTTATAAACTATTTGGGAATTGTGAACTTTTTAGAATGTTCTTTAGAAGCAATTTAGGGTCCAGATAGCATATAAACATTAATCTATAACATCATTTGTCCTTTCGCTCTTATTTTTATGCAGAAACATGCTTTATTAAAACATTGAATTTTGTTACCTGTAAGAAAGTCCCGAGTATTGAGAATTGGATGTGAGTTACATAGTAACTAGGTGGTTCCGCTCCAGGCGCCTAATGGAGCCAGAAGGATTCCAGAGGGAACTTGGGGAAATACCTGAAACCCTGGTACACAATTCGGCTGATTCCCTGGTGGCTGCTTGGAACACCGCAGCATCAGGGGCTTTAGACCGAATTGCGCCTATGCGACCTCTCCGCGGCAGTGGATCCCGGAAAGCTCCCTGGTTTACCGAGCAGCTCCGGGAGATGAAACGCCAGAAGAGATGTCTGGAGCGCCGCTGGAGGTCCAGCAAAACCGAATCTGACCGAACATTATTAAGAATTTACATCAGATCTTATTTAGTGGCGATAGGGGCGGCAAAACGATCCTAATTTTTCCGCTCTTATTGCGTCCGCAGATTCTCGCCCGGCCGCCTTGTTCAGGGTGACTCGCTCCCTCCTTGCTAAAGGGGAGAGCGAGGAACACTTGCAAGGTAGAGCTGAGGAATTTGCAGAGTTTCTGTCAGATAAAGTCGCTCAGATCCGGTCGAACCTGGACTCTGGCTGGGCAGAGTCCATGGAGTTGACAGGGGCAAGTCTTAGTCCACCATTGTGGGAAGAGTTTGGGCCTGTTTCTCCCAAGGATGTGGACAAAGCCGTGGGGGCGATGGGTGCCTCCACCTGTTTATTGGACCCATGCCCCTCCTGGTTGGTTTCGGCCAGCAGGGAGGTGGCACGTGGCTGGATCCGGGTGGTGGTCATCGCTTCTGTGAGGGAGGGATCCGTACCGCAGTCGTTAAAAGCTGCGGTGGTGAGGCCCCTCCTGAAGAAGCCTTCCCTGGATCCAGCTGACTTGAAGAACTATTGTCCGGTCTCCAACTTACCTTTTTTAGGGAAAGTTGTGGAGAAGGTGGTGGCTACTCAGCTTCTGCGACTTTTGGATGAAACAGATCATCTAGATGCCTATCAGTCGGGTTTCAGGCGCGGCTACAGTACAGAAACTGCCTTGGTCGCTCTGATGGATGATCTCTGGCGGGCCCGGGATGGGGGGAATTCCTCCATCCTGGTGCTACTTGACCTCTCAGCGGCTTTCGATACCATCGACCATGGTATCCTTCTGCATCGTCTCGGCGAGTTGGGAGTGGGAGGCACCGTTCTGCGGTGGTTCTCCTCTTATCTCGCCGATAGGATGCAGTCAGTGTTAACAGGAGGGCAGAGATCGTCCCCTAGGCCCCTGTTATGCGGGGTGCCTCAGGGGTCGGTTCTCTCGCCCATCCTGTTTAACATTTACATGAAACCGCTGGGGGAGATCATCTGCAGACATGGGGTGTGTTTTCACCAGTACGCTGATGACACCCAGCTGTACATCACCACCCCGTCTGAATTCAGTGTGGCAGTTGATGTAATGTGCCGGTGCCTGGACGACGTTAGGATCTGGATGGGGAGGAACAGGCTCAGACTCAACCCCGACAAGACTGAGTGGCTTTGGATATTGCCTCCTAAGGACCATGACAACTGTCCCTCCTTAGTTCTCGAGGGAGCGAAACTGACTCCCTCGGATCAGGTCCGCAACTTGGGGGTCCTCCTAGATCCACAGCTAAAATTGGATCATCATCTTACTGCTGTGGCTGGGGGGGCCTTTGCACAGGTTCGCCTGGTGCACCAGTTGCGGCCATACTTGGAGAAGGAGGCTCTACTCACGGTCACTCATGCCCTTGTCACCTCCCGTTTGGACTACTGCAACCCGCTCTACATGGGGCTACCCTTGAAGAGTATCCGGAGACTTCAGTTGGTGCAAAATGCGGCTGCGCGTGCTGTGGTGGGTGTGCTAAGGTACACCCACGTGACACCTATACTCCGCCAGCTGCATTGGTTGCCCATCGGTCTCCGGGTCCAATTCAAGGTGTTGATCATCATCTTTAAAGCCCTTCATGGCATAGGACCAGGCTATCTCCGGGACCGCATTCTGCCTCACACTTCCCTTCGACCGGTTAGGGCCCACAGAGTTGGCCTCCTCCAGGTCCCGTCAGCCAAGCAATGCCGGCTGGCGGGCCCTAGGGGGAGGGCCTTCTCTGTGGCAGGCCCCGCGCTCTGGAACCAACTTCCTCCGGAGACCCGTACCATCCCCACCCTGCTGGCCTTCCGAAAAGCCGTTAAGACATGGCTTTTCCTGCAGGCTGGGGGTAGAGTCTAATCCATTCGAGCTCACCCCCGAGTATGTATGGTTGTTGGAGGGTTTTAAGATTGAATTTTTAATTTTTATATTGATTTTAAGTAATGTTTATTGTTGGTTGTTCTTGTATTCTTTTTTGCTGTACGCCGCCCTGAGTCCCTCGGTAGTTGGGCGGCATATAAGAAAGCCAAAATAAATAAATAAAATAAATAGATTCTTTCATACGCACACAGATGCACAGTATTTTTAAAAAGGTAAAAACAAATACAAACTAATGTAAAGTAAGAAAGAAAAAACAAAAAGAAAGCTAAAAATGCAAGAAATGAAAAGAAAAATAGAAAAGAAAAAAATGATAACAATATTTTGTTGATACAAATGATACAAAGAATTGGTTCTGAGCTTTTTTACAGCAGTTATAAGTGCAATTACAATTTTACCTCTTTTCTAAAGTTACAACATAACTCTTCTTTCTATAATCTATCCTGTCTAATCATCAAACTCTAATTCATAAGTCCATTTTTTCCTGTTTCACACAAAAAGACTATAAAGGGTTTCCATTCCATTCCATTTCCAGCAATAAGCAGAGGAGCGATGATGGTGCAGTGGTTAGAATGCAGTATTGCAGGATAACTCTCCTGACTGCCAGGAGTTTGATTCCTTGTTCCTTAGTTGAAAATGAAACTATTTTATCTACAATGTATTTAATACACCTCTGCCCGTCCTGGTTTCTAAAATAAAAGCTTTTTACATTCTTCTTGAAGACTAAGGCTTAATACATTTGAAAAAGGCAAATTTAAAATACAAGAAAATCCATGTTAGCTAGCCAGTGCAATAGTACTACAAAACCCATATTGCAATATTACCAGGTCTGTCCTACATGGTCGTCATTACCGTCATATCCAACGAAGAGTTGAAATCAGAAGGATGTGTCTCACTGGTTTACATATTTACAACTTAAGTTACATTAGCCAGGAACTACAGTGCTAGTATAGAGTAGTTATCTGGCCGCCTAAAACAGCTAGCCTGTTTGGTTCATGCTTGTTCGCTATCCATGGTGCACCATAGAGGTTGAACTAGTTCTGCACCAGAAAGAAAGACGAATGGCATCCTGACCAGCTCAAGGTTGACTGAGCCTTCCATCCTTCCGAGGTGGGTAAAATGAGGACCCAGATTGTTGGGGGCAATATGCTGACTCTGTAAACTGCTTAGAGAGGGCTGTAAAGCCCTGTGAATTGGTATGTAACTAAGTGTTATTGCTATTGCTACTGTCTTTTCTCTGACTAAAAAAGTCAGTTTGACCATCTCAGTGAGTTCCATCATTTCCATCCATCATCCCTTCTGTTGTAGGTATTGTTGAATATCCATCTTTGTGCATAAATTTTCTAGTTTGTCCACTAAGTATGATAAAATGTCCCTTCTTGTTCACATTACTAACATAAATTTGAAATTATATATTCTGGACAATTTTATCTTGTGACATACACCAATGGTACATCATTTTATACAAATATTGTAAAATTATAACGTGTAAATTTCAATCCTTGCAACTGTATACAGGTAGTCCTCAACTTACAACAGTTCATTTAGTGACCATTCAAAGTTAACATCACTGAAAAAAGTGACTTATGACTGTTTTTCACATAACCATGACAGCATCCCCATGGTCATGTGATCAAAATTCAGATGCTTGGCAACTGACTCATATTTATGATGATTGCCATGTCCTGTTGTCACATGATCTCCTTTTGTGACCTGACAAGCAAAGGCAATGCGGAATCCAGATTCACTTAACAACAGTGTTACTAATTTAACAAGTGCAGTGATTCACTTAAGAACTATGGCAAGAAAGGTCGTAAAATGGGGCAAAGCTCAGTTAACAAATGTCTCAGCAACATAAATTTTGGGGTCAATTGTAGTTGTAAGTTGAGGACTACCTGTATTGTAACCAAAATTTTAGCCCAGTTTATCATACATTATTTCATTCTGTTTCAAATTTCAATAGAAGTTGACACATTTTGTAACATCAAATGTTCATCATTCAATAAGAATTTATTGATTTATCATTCTTGTTGGACATACTGCAACTATCTTAGGCTTGCTGCAAATGATTTGAATTCTTAGCATTATCATGTGTACCTAAATAAAATGTACACATAATCTTGTCTTTACCTCACTTCTAACATCAAAGCATTCCTTGGGTATTAATCTATAAATACATGAAAAACTTAGAGAATGTTAAATCTTTTTCTTATTCCTTGTTCAATTTTGAACCATTTATAAAGTATTCCATTTTATTGTGTGCTTTAATAACCACATTACTTTCATAGATATCTTCATGTCCTACTGAAGAACAAAATATGACCTGAATGCTCCCTTACCTGACTCAAAGCCATGTTTCATTTCCCAAATGTTGCTTATCGTCATCTGCCTACCATTTCAATCACAATTCTGCAAAACATCTCTGCAGGTACACTTGACAACTGATCTGCAAAAAAGGCATTCATTATAATTATTTTTAAAAGATTTCTAATATTTCAAATTTATAAGAAAACCTTTTAAAAATAATTAAAAAGAACAAAGCTCTTGTTTTGCTGCAGTTTCTGTTTCTTCATCTTACTTCTGTACTCTTCAGGGACAAGTTTCTGTCTTGATTGGAAATTGATTGGAAACTGCCAGGGGATGAGGTAACATCAGTACATTGATGAATCTCCATGCAGGTCACCCAAATGATGCCGTTGCTGCCCTCTCATGGTGCCTGAAGGCTGTGGAGGTCTGGATGGGGGACAAGAAACTTTGACTGAACCCTGGTAGGACCAAGTGACTTTGGGTGTGTGGAGCTTCTGGCTTGAGGACTTTAACATCTTTAATTCTGGATGGGGTTGTACTACCACAGATAGACCCAGTGCATAATATGTGGGTTCTTCTGGACTCGTGACTCTTGCTCAATGAGCAGGTGGCAATTGTGGCTAGAAGAGCCTTTGCACGATTTTGTGTTTGCGCCATTTCCTAACCCTTTCCTGGATCAGGAGTCCCTCCACTCAGTCACATAAGCCCTGGTCATCTCATGCCTGCACTACTGCAATTAATTCTACATGAGGCTGTTTTTGAAGAGTATACGGAAGCTTCAGCTGGTGAAGAACACAGCTGTGTGGGCAGTTTTTAGGGCCCCTAGGGTGACCCATGTTACACTACTGTTCCACGAGCTGCACTAGCTGCCAGTTTGTTTTTGGATCGAATTCAAGGTATTTATCACTTGTAAAGCCCTTCATGGCATGGGTCCAGGCTGGCTATCTGAGGAACCAGCTTACCCCTATGGGACTTGCCCACCCATCCATGCCAGTAGAAGGGGAATGCTGCAGACCCTGTTGGCTAAAGAATTTTGGCCAGTGAGGTTCAGAAGAAGAGATTTTTTCTGCCATGGTTCTCTCCCTGTGGAACATAATGTCACCTGAGGTGAGATCCGCACCTGCCCTTTTGGCTTTCTGAAAGGCCTTGAAGACATGGCTGTGCTAAGTAGGCTGGGCCAATGGCAGTGTGGCATTTTGGAGGTGACTATTGGAGTAAATAACCTCCCTTTGTTCCATCCCTGTCCACCCAGGCCAGTTTTATTTTAACTGAATTTTAAATTTAAGATCCTCATATATTGTTTTAAGTTTTATACTATATTTTAATTATATATCTGTAATCTGCCCAGAGTCTCCTCCGGCAAGATGGACAATTAATAGGAAATAACCAGAACACCGAAAAAAAACTTTCAAAAAATAGCATTCTGAGAAGCAGTAAGTTTACAACAAATGAATCAAGGGGAGCAAAAGGAGACTTGAAGATATACTTATGTTAAACCCAAAAATAGAAACATGAAGGAGACAGGGATTATCATTCAAAATAAATTGCAGTAGGAAAGGGCCAGGCAAATATTGGGAACTTTTGATTACCTTTAAACTCCTTCCCCCACTTCACTTTGTTTTTAAATTATTTTAGTTTTTAAAAATGAGTTTACAGATTGCAAAGGAAAACAGCCTCAGGCATAATCTTACCACCATAAATGGGAGAGTGCCCACAACATAATTTCAAAAGTTCAAATGTGTCCACTTGAACCAAAAGGCGAGGGACCCCCCAGTGAAGCAGATGAGTTTAGTATGAACAAAAGTGGTCATGCTTGTCAAACCTTCCTTCTCCCCGATACATTTCAGATAGCAACTTCATTTCCAAGTGTAGGAGTGGATCATGTCCTCCTAAACAGAAGTTATATAATGTGCTAATGTAATAAGCTCCTCACTGTCAAAGTTCTGCTTTATTGCTGTGGGGATAAAATAATTGCCTTGGAAAGAGTTTGGAAAGGCAGTGAGATTTATGCATGAAACCATTTAATGCTTGATTCAAGTGCTGCCCTATTTTCAGATTGACAGCCCTTTTCTGGTCATATTGAGCAAGAGTTGTTAACAACTGAATTGTGAAATCATATATTTTTTGTAACATATAAATACTATACGCACAGTTCTAAGTTCACCCCCTACATAAGATGATTAGAAATAAGTTGCTTTACCACTGGCTTTTTAAAAAGAAGTCAGGGAAGAGAGAGGAAATTGGTAGATTGCTTTAATATGATTATATAAAATAATAATATGTACCATAATATTATACGTAATATTAGTTATTTCTTCTCTCAATTTATCCGTCCTTAGTTGTTTCCTCTCGTGCAGTCGCTAAGCTCCCTGATGTTTTTTCCGGCCTCTAGCTCAATCGCTAGCTGTCCAACCAGACGTTCCACCCTCATCTTTCCTTCTCAGGCATTGTTCACCATCTCTCTCCCATGCCATCTCTCTTGCACACTCGCTGTCAATCTCCCATTCTATCCAAGTTCTTTTTTTTTTACTTTATCGGCAATTGTTTTTCTTGTTTCCTGCTCTTCTCTCGCAATCGCCACTAAGTTTCCCCCGGAGCTTCCTTCTTTGCCATAAATTTTAGAACATTCACTTTGACAGTTCTGTCCGCAATGCATACAGGATTCCCACACTCTTCGAGTCAGGCATAGACTGCTTATACAATTTTTCTTCCAAGTCTGTTGTGGCTAGTTACAGCTTCGGGTCCACCATGTCAAAATGACATGATAGGACACTTTCACACCGGATTAAAGAGGGTGCCCTTCGCTCCAGCGGGTGGCTGCTCTCCACCTCGCTGTCTCTCAGGATGCCCCTCTGTTTCACAAAGTCCTCCAAACTTTTTGTGTCTCGAAAGGTTTCCAAGCGCGAAGAAAAGCAGAATCAAAGGACAGAGATTGTCCTTCTCCTTCTGTACTGCCCTAACATCACCACTGGAAGTCCCCGATAGGGATCTATGGGACCTGACATGCTGCCTCCCTAGGAGGAGAAGAAGTCCACCTGGAAAGGAAACACAAGGAGAGATACAGAGCAGTTGTTTAATTAGGTTTATCAGGATATTGGGTTTGAAACCGTTTTAGTAACTTGGAGGCTCTGATATGTTTCTTAGCTACCCATTCATTTTGAGATGGAGGCAAGTGTTTCAGGATACTAAGTATTGTGTGGCACCATGGTGTATGCGTGAGTCAAGGATTTCCTTGTTCTCAAAGTGTTCTCCCTCGACCATAATAAGAGGAGGTGGCGCTTTCTCCTATTATGGCCTGAGTGGGGAGATGATTTCTGGTTTCAGCAAGCTGCAGTGAAATAAGGGTGCACTTGCCTGAAGGTTTTTGGTAGTAGTAATTCAAGTGTCACCAGATTTATAATCCAGGTGATGGGGAAAGGTCCTATTTATTTTGGTCCTAATTTCATAGAGGGTTGTAAGGATTGTAGAAATTTAGTGAATAGGTATACTCTGTCCCCTATTTTAAATGGTTTAGGGCCTGTTCGTTTCTTATCGATCTGTGCTTTGAATGTGGCTCTAGCGTCACTGAGTGCTTTCCTTATTACCGGCCAGGTGTTTTGCAGTTGATGTATCCACTCCTTAAGAGAGGTTATCGTGGGTTCTTCTGCTGGTAGTTCTGGCATTGGGTTGAATTCCTGGCCAGTGGCAACTCTAAATGAGGTGAATACAATGCTGGAGTACACTGTGTTATTATAAGAAACCTCTGCAAAAGGCAAGAGGTCGGTCCAGTTATCTTGTTGGTAGTTGATGAAGTACCTTAGATACTGCTCTAGAACCCCATTCGTTCATTTTGACCTCCCATTTGTCTGAGGATGATTAGAACTCAGGCCTTGATCGGTACCCAGGAGGCTTAGAAAAGCTCTCCAGAACTTTGAAGTGAATTGGACTTCCCGGTCAGATATAATCCTCTGGGGTGCTTTGTGCAATTGGTAGATGTGGTGTAGCAACATTTTGGCCAGAGTTCTGGCAGTGGGGATGTTTGGCAAGGTATGAAGTGGACCTGCTAGGAAAACAGGTCTGTTACTACCCAAATGACAGTGTTTCCTGCACTGTCCGGCAGTTCTACTATGAAATCCATAGATATTTCTCTCCGTGGTACTGATAGTTTGGCTACTGTTTGCAATAGCCCTGGGGGTTTCCCTACCTTTTCTTTGCAGCTGCACAGACGGGGCAACTGACCACATAGCTTTCTATGTCTTTCTTTAAAGAAGGCCACCAGAATTACCGTATTTTTTGGACGCACCTTTTTACCCCCCAAAAGAGGGTGAAAACTTGGGTGCATCTTATACACCGAATGTAGCCCCACTCAGTCACCCCCACCATTTGGCCTCTGCCTCCCAGCAATTTATCTCCTTGCAGCAAACAGGCAGAGCCTGATTAGTACAAGCAATTGATTATTGTCCTCCCGACCCACAGCTGATTGAGACTGCAGGCAGGCCACGTGCTAAAACTGAAAGTGAAACTAGCTGCAAGGAGGCAAATTGCTGGGAGTTAGAGGTAGAGGCAGAGGCAGAATTTTATTTTCTTGTGCTAATCAGACTGCTGAAACTGAATGCAAGGAGGTAAGTCAATAACTATAAATGTCTATAGAATGTTCAAATTATTAGACTTATTTTTTAAAGACTGCTTTATTATTGTTCTAGACAACTTAACAAAATGAAGAAGCTTTTTAAAATAAATGCTTGATCTGAAGAGGCCCAGTGCTATTGTATCTTCTTTTAAATAGCAGAGAATAATGTATACTTCCAGAAAGTCACATCAATTTTAACAGCATCTGTACAAGTATAATCTGAAATGTAACAGTGTCCTGTTTTAGTATTAAGATAAGGCAGCTGAGTTAAACCCTGACTTAGTCATGTTTGGAGTAGATCTATTTAAATAATTGGGAGGAGTTAGTGTGATTACATTTAAGAAAACTTTCTGGCATTAATATGCTGCCATAATGTACATTTCTCCAATTCTTTGCTATTTCTATGGGTCAGGCACACATGCACAGAAATACACAGCAAACAGTGTATATCATCTGTACTGTTTGCTGTTTGCTGTTTGCTGGGAGGCAAATTGCTCGGAGGCAGAGGCAGATTTTCCCCCTTGTTTTCCTCCCCCAAAACTAAGGTGTGTCTTATACTCCAGTGCAACTTATACTCCGAAAAAAACAGTACCTTTTTATCAAGGGCAGTGTTTTTACAAATCTGAAGTGGCCGGCTAGCTTTGAATCATGGCTGGCTTTCATGAGGTTGAGTTTCTGGCTAGCTGGGATATACAGTTTCCCTCCCATCCATGCTAGGCCATCTTTTAGCAAGCAAGTGTTCTTATGAGCCTGGAACCAGTCATCAGTGAGGAGTGCCTGTTTGATGCATTGTCAGTTGGCACGTCCAGTTTTCCTTGTGCCCTGGTCATTACTTTAGTGGCTAGTTGGGAAGCTGGGAGCAAGGGCTTGACTATCTCTGACTTGGTGCTATTGTATCGGGGCTTTGCTCAGACATGGCTTGCAGGGTCCCCTCTGTAGAGCGAGTGCTTCTCCAGGTTGACCACTTTTGCAGATCCTGCTTTATGTAAGGACTTGCCTCTCCTCTCCGCTCAAGAAAGTAGAACTCTTGAAATGATTAGCATTTCAAAAGGAAACTTTTATTGAAAGGAAAGTGATAACAAGACAAAGAGGATTCCTGCACAATTCCATTAGATTCAAATAGTTAGAGACCCCTCCCCTCAGTCTGTGTGTTGAATAAGCCAATCCGCAGGTGCGAAGATGTTTTGAGAATCGCAGGCTGAGAAGAAGTTGTTCTCAGGCGTCGTTTGCTGGAGACTCCGGAACTGAGACAAAACAGATGGCCCTCCCCCGCTTTCATTCCCAGGAAGATAAATCAAAGCACAGGATAGATAGGCACCAGGAAGAAGGTTATAAATTGAGGAATGCCTCCAGGCCCCTTCCCCACCAGAATGGCAGCATCCCGATAGGAATCTATGGGACCTGACACTATCAATAGTTTGGGACTGGTTTAAGTTGAGCTAGCTTAATTTTTAAGTTAAACTTAGGGTTAATTGGGACTCCTGATTATTTGCCATCAATTTTACCCTATTTTGTATGGGTTGCACTACCCAGCATGCAAGTTGCTTACAGCTTACATCTACATTTGAATAAAAAACTTTTCCATATCTTAACATTATACTTAAGATACGAACATATCTTAAGTATAATGTTGCTCATCTTTATAATTCATTTAACCTTGTATTTAAAGTCACAAATACCATGACAGCAGAGTATCTCTTCTCCATTTGTTCCTTCTGAATAACTTTCATTGAGGACTACCATTTTCTGAAATGAGACCTATCCAATATCTGGGATAAACCTTTCTCAATCATGCATCAGAAGAGAATTACTTCCAACTGGCTGGCTTGATATGGTGAACCTGAAAGAGAATTAATCAAATAATAGCTCTGGGTTTTTCCCCACCAAAAGGAAAATTTTTAATAATGGAAGACCTTTGCATATTTTAGACAGACCAATATAATAAAATAAAATGGAAAAGCATAAAGTAAATAAAAGCACATTGGCAGGCTATAGCTTGCATAATTTAATACTGTTACATATTCTGGTGGATATGGTAGAAGGGAAAATAAATGTCATTATGGCTATTCTTTCATTGTTGTTATCCCTATTCCCAATTCCTAAATCCTTTCTGGTTCTTATGAAATACATACTGAATATTCACTCTACTCTTTGTTCTCAAAAATGGATTTGGAGTGTAACTACATTGGAGAGACCCTTGAAAAGCAAAATATGTGATTGTAAAGATGCCTTTCATACCAACTTGGCACTAATGGGGAGGTCACTAGAATTAGAGATATGCATATATGTATCTTTGAACTCCAAGCCAGCCAAGTGCCTTAATAACTGGAGGCTGTAAAGATTTAGAAGGGAAGAACCATCTCCAACTCAATCCTGTCTCTCAATGTATCTGCCTGGCCAATTCAATGATGCAGGTTTAGGACACTCTGGGTTCCTGCGATTAAACAATATTATATTTCAGGATCTTAGAAGTGCACTTTCTTTCTGGAACAAGATTACCCTAAGGATCTGGGTAGTTCTCATTCTATTGTTTGGCAAGGGAAAGTGAGGCCCCTTGATTCAACCAATCTGGTTGTTGCCCTTGTCATCTTTTAACTTTTATTGATTTTATTAGAACTTCTTCGTTTGTTTGTAATTAGCCACCCCAAATCATTGAGTTAGGTAGCATACAAGTTGAAGAAATTATTATGGTTCATTGCACAGTCAGCCAGATGTTTAGACTGGATTTGGCATTTTTATCCACTTATCGAGTCCTTCCCAAGGATCTGGGATAGGCAGATGTTGATGTTTGATGGTGTTAGATATATTGTTCCAGGATATAAGCTGTTCGAGTAAAACTGCCTTTTGCAATTGACTGATAGTGAATTTTGTCAATGCCGATGGTGTCCAAGTGGTGCTCCAGTTGCATTCAAAGAGCCTATTACTATTGGTACTGCATTTGCTTCCTTTTTCCACAGTTATTCTATTTCTTGCACAGAGTGCCAAAGAGGATCATCTCCAACAGAGGCGTGCAATTCACCGCTAAGTTCTGGAAGGAGTTCCTGCACACCATCGGGTCCACTCAAGGCCTGAGTTCTGGGTTCCATCCCCAGACCAACGGAGCAGCTGAAAAAGCGAACTCCATGGTGGAACAATATCTCCGCTGTTACGTAAATTACCAACAAGCCGACTGGGCGGAGCTGCTGCCATTTGCAGAAGTAGCGTACAACAATGCAGTACACAGCAGTACCGGATTAACGCCTTTCCAGGTTACCATCAGACAAGAATTCATCCCAATGCCAGAACTGCCCACAGAAGCACCCACATCTAAGTCCCTAACAGAATGGATGGAAGACCTGAAGAAGGGGTGGGAGAATACAAAAAAGGCATTGATTGAAACAGCAGAGACATATAAAAAGCAAGCGGATAAGCATAGAGCCACTCAGCCCCCTTTCAAAGTGGGAGATAGAGTCTACCTATCAACAAAATATATCCGCTTGAGAATACCCAGTAAAAAATTGGGTCCGAAATTCTTAGGCCCTTTCCCAATAGTAAAGATAATTAATCCTGTCACAGTACAATTGGCTCTGCCAAGAATATTGGGAAAGATACATCCAGTGTTTCATAGTAACTTACTTAGGCCAGTGAGACAATCCAACATTAGGCCACAAGCTCTTCCTCCACCCCCCCACCCCCATAGTAGTACAGGGGGAGAGACATTATGAAATGAAAAAAATCCTAGATTCCAGGTTATTTAGGGGCCACCTTCAGTATCTTATACTCTGGAAAGGATATTCGTTGGCTGAATCAACATGGGTCAATAGTTGGAAAGTTAGAGCAGACAGGCTCATTAGCGATTTCCATAACAAATACCCAGATAAGCCGAAGGAGCCCCCTGGGGGAGGGAGGGGTGGTTAAGATCATTTACTTAATCCCCTGTACTCTCACTTATTGTTTTCTTTTGTGTATTAGTAGGATATGCTCTTGTGAGGAGGGCCGCCTGAAAAAGCATCGTTTGCCACCTTTCTACATAGAAGTGGGGAGGGGGAATGCAAAGAACGTGAGAAGCTACAGATATAGCTACAGAGGTACATCACCCACTCTGCCACCTCATCCTCTAGGTTCGGAGTGATGGCATTCACGCAGGCAGCTTCATCCAGATACATTGCCCCATACTGATCCTGATAATTCCATGCCTGGTTCAGGAAGTAGGCTAGTTTCTCTAGCCACCCGTCAAACATGGCTTTTAGAGATGGGGGCTCCCTATCATCCTGAACTAGCACATAGCCCAATGGCAGCCCTCACCCCTGGGGGGCTGCTTGAGCCTGGGTGTCAACATTCCAACTGATGAACCTAACCAAAAGAAAGCACGGCTGAGACGATCCAATCTCTTAATGTAAAACTTTAATGAATACATTATATTGGCAAAGATGAGGCTAAAACCAGATCTGACTACTTCCTGCGCAAACCCACAAAGTTAAAGTTTAGGTTTTCCCTCCCCCTATTAGGCCAGGTCACATTGTCCAATGGAGACTTCTAGTATTGTTGGAAAAAGTCTTGCTTGGCTCTGGTAAACACCTGCCGAAACATCCTTGGTTCCCATGTCTGGAGTTTTGTTCAATCTCCCCCTTCCTTCCCCCCATAGTTTGTTGGCAAGCTGAGAAGTGAAAATAGTTGCAATAGCAAAAACACCATTTGAAGCTTGATAGTGGGCTCCTGCCACTGCAGGGATTCCCTGGGCTTGCCACGGGGGGGAATGGCAGCCCCTGCTTGGGGGAGCCTCAACACCTTGGATTATACTCTCCAGTCTCACTCTTTGGAGTGAAGAAGGAGTGAAGAAGGATAAGGGGCTGCTGATGCTTGGCCCATCCCAAGCCCCACTCTCAGGACTGATGGATACACTGACGCTGCTTGCCACATCTCAATTATGGCAAATCTCACACAGTTGCTCCACAGATGGGTTACAGCATGCTGTCAAGAATTTCCACTCCCCTGGCTCTTCCCAGTCTGCAGTCCTCCAGGCCTTCCATTTGCTCCCTTGAGTCACAGCAACTCCAGACAGAACCAAGGGGAACTCCAACTCAGCTGCCTTCCCCAGTCTGCTCGGCCATCATGCCTTTGAGTCAGGGCAAATGGATCGGCCATGATTCCCTCCTCATGCACCAGTGGCTGCTCCGTCTTCTCTGCTCTCACTTTGGATTGGGTTACCACCGTCAGTGCCCCAGCATTCGCTTGGGTGACTAGTGGTGTATCCTGAGGAGGGAACAATCCAGGCTTCACTGTGGCATCATCATTTTGCTCCATTCCGGACATTATTAGGTCACAGCTCTCTTGGGGTTATCCGAGTAGGCTGAGTTGAGTTAGGAGAGCTGGTTTAAAGTCAACTGTCCAATTAGCAAACCCAAAACAAGGAAACACTCTCGGGAGAATTGAATTTCCAAAAGTAAAACTTTATTGGATACATCATGTTGTTACTGAAGAAACAAAACCAGCTCTGAATTCCCACGCAAATGTTTGCCCTATTAAACAATAACTTCCCCTTCTCCTCACCCCTGGTTGATAACATTGTCCAATTATGAGACTTTTTTTTGTTATGAGAACAGTCCATCTCTTTTCAAGCACCTGCAGCGGTGACCTTGCTGGTTTCAAGCTCTCACGATTTCTGCATACGTTCTCCACATTCTATCTCCCCCCCCAGTTGAAAAGCATTAGGTTTGAAAGAAGCAAAGCAGTTAAATCTTGACTAAGGTGACCAGATGTCCCGCTTTTGGCGGGACAGTCCCGATTTTTAACAATTTGTCTCGTGTCCCGCGGCGTTTTTAAAAAGTCCCGATTTTTGGAAAGAATGCAATTCCCAGAAGAGTTTGCCGCGAACTGAAATTGCTGATTCAGAGGGAGCAGAGGACTCTACAGCTGATTTTAAAGGAATCAAAACAGCAGCTTAAAGAAAAAGCATTTAAGAGTCCCGCGCAGCTCTCCCTTAAAGCCGATTCACTTGCCTGCCTGATTTTAAATACCGCGCTGCAGAAGGGGCTTGAAATTGCTGCTCAGCCTTTTTTTTTCTTTCCTCTGCAAGGCTCATTTGCATAGACACGCCTCTTACAGAATCTGAACTAAAAGTTACTTTTTTAATGACAGAAAAGAGACAGAAACAGGGCAAAAGTGAAAATATGTCTAAGATATCATGCCCTGAAGTGAATAGAGGAAACTCTAGACCACTTTCTAGACCACCTCACCATGACAAAGAAGGAACTCAAAAAAGAGGTCAAACCTCCAATTCTGATGGCAATGCTAATAACCTCCAGACCAAATTTTTAATCATGAAACAATGGTGTCCCGCTTTACCAATGTTAAAATCTGGTCAGCTTAATCTTGACAGCTTGGTAATCAGCTAGCAATTATGATGTTGCAGTGAGCTATGGTCACATTATCACATTTTTTTTGTTCTCTGGCAACTTCCTACAAGCCAAATCAAAGGGGAAGTCAGTAAGAAGTCAGAAATCATGATCACATTAGGCCCTTACTTAACAAGAGGAACCAGGACTGTTGGAGCTGCTGTCACAAAGCAGCACAGTTACATGACATCACATTTTACATTTTACAACCATATTGCTTAGTGATAACAATTCTGGTCACACAATTGCTGATGTAAACCAAGGGCTACCTATATGCAGCTAAATTTTGAGATGTAAAGCAGTAAAAGCTTGTTTTAAATTGTCTGGACTCTGGTATTTCCAGCAGAAATGGTTTCTTCTACTAAGAATGTTGGCACTGATAGGATTTAGTGCTCTTTGACCAAAACCTGCTTCTCATTCTTCAAAATTATTTCATCACTAAGTGAAAGGTGGCCTGAGGTGATAAGTTCTATATGGTGGCATGTCAATTTAGTGCAAAGCTAGAAAGCAAACATTTACTAGACTAATCAGCAAATATAGGTCTTGGGTAAATTTGAAATAAGGTAAGATTTAAATAACATTTTAAATAATGTGAGATTGTTAATGTTTAAATTTCAGTGCAATTCTGCAACAATCTTAACAGGTAGGCAGTCAATCAATCATTTCAAGAGCTACTTCCAAAGCTTAAAAGTAGACTCAAAGAGAAAGTAGCAAAATTCTTGTTAATAGTAATGTTTCTGACAATGAGGGGAGGGGAGAGATCTGTTTGGAGTACATATGGTGATGCAGCACTTGGTTTAGAGGGTGCAAAGAGATTCTGAATGGCAGCTGATGAAATGGGTGCACTGGCTGGCATTCGCAGTCTCTAAGGAACAGCCTGTGTTGGGGGGCAAAAGCACATCTATGACGCTCCTCAGATTTTTCACTGAGGGAAGTGAAACTAATAAATAGACAGAGGCTATAGTTTCTGCCACTCAAGAGCATGGCTTTGGTAATATTTCCACTTGGAAGGGTGCTGCTAGGGCAGGGGTCAGCAACCTGTGGCTCTGGAGCTGCATGCAGCTCTTTGGGCCCCCTGCTGTGGTTCCCTGTCCCATCACTGGCTGGCCTCGCCCTCCCCTCCCTCATCTGGCCTGAGAAGGTAAGGGCGACGGCAGGAATGGAAAAGCCGTCGGGGCTGATTGTCCAGCGCTGGTTGAGGAACATAGCCACCCCGGCAGAGGCTTCCCTTCAAGCGACCCTCCTCTCCCTCTCGCGACTCCCTGGCTGCCTGTGGCGGGGCCAGGAGAGTGCGCATGTGCGGGTAGACCCTCAAGTGAGCGCCAAAGCGCAGCAAAGGCGTGCGTGGAGGGTGGGTGGCTGCTCGCTTAAGGAGGGTCTTTGGACGCGGCTTCTCTCCTGTCCTAAGGATCTGGCCATCACCTTGCCATGTCCCGTCCCCCCTCCGCAGCTCTTCGGCCGAGCGGGGTGGGCGTAAGCTCCAGCCTGAAGTGGCAGGAAGCGAAGGCTGCCTTCGCTCCGGCGACCCTCCTCCCCCTCCTTTTTCTCTCATGCGGGGTGGGGGGGCACGGCAAGGCGATGGCTGGATCCTTAGGACAGGAGAGAAGCAGCCCTGTAGCTGCCTTCACACCACATGTGCTAGGGAATGCTCTCATGGGTCAGGCTTTCCAGGGCTGTTTGAAGATCCAGGTGGAAAAACTTTGGGGAGGGAGTCCAGGTCTAGTTGCAGCTGGGTCAGGAGGATCATACTGGTTATTTAGAAAAATATCTCCACTCACTGTATTGCTGTTCAAAGATAAATTAGGTCATTACTCTTGTTATTTAGAAACCGTGCTAGGATTTGGATAATCTAAGTTCAACCGAGCACACTTCTCCCCCCTCCCCCCAATTTAGCCAATTTTGGACATGAAAGCTACAGTAGATAATGATTGATTTTAGGCAGTCAAAAAGATGATTAGGGATTAAAAAGGAAATGGAGATGCAAAGTAACAAAGAATGCTCCAAGTGCAAGCACCATCTTGCAAAAAAGGGGGGGGGGAAAGTTGAACAATATATTTGCACCAATCTCCAGATTGACCATTATTTTTCACAATGATTGGTGGTCAGAAAAACTAAGTAAAAATCTTGGGTATCTCTGTTTGAACTATGCATTTCCATTAGATAAGGGTCAAGTAAAAATCTTGGGTATCTCTGTTTGAACTATGCATTTCCATTAGATAAGAGTCATCTTAACTGCCTGCCATGTAGAAATGCCTTGATTGCACATCAGCTATCCATAGTTGAGGCTCTGTTTTTAAGTCACGTTTTCAGTTCTTATGTTATTTAAGTTCTTATATTAATTATACATACATCATGTGAAAAAGAAAGTACACCCTCTTTGAGTTCTATGGTTTTACATACCAGGACATAATAAAAATCTGAACAAACAAGATATTGAAAGAAGCAACAACCTTATAACATCTCTACCCCCAAAGCTTGCTTGAACAAACATATTTTCAATTTCCTAAACTCCAATAGGGTTGTGGTCATTGGAAGCCCCAGTACAATGTTGTTCTATAGAAGGGGAGTGATGCTTAAAGCTCATTGTGTACTACATATATTGATTCCTTTTTTTAGCATTGCTACATTAACAGCTATAAAATGTGGAACCATGGCAACAGTAAAAAATTAAAGCTTTTATTAAAACAATGTTCATACTTGGTATATGCCACTGTTCTATACAGCTACAGCTCTTTATTCGATATTTCATACTAAGCCACCTGCAGGCAAAGAAAAGTCAAATGGACATGAATAAGCTTGTAGTGTTTATTATGCCTTTTAGTTTCTGAGATCTAGAATGTAACACAATGTATGTGCATAAGTTTGCTTCTTATTTTATAGAATTACAGAGATACTTTTTGCATTTTTCATAGAAAAAAATATGAGGACCTGCTTAAGTCGGTCACAAACTGGACAACAGTTACTGTATCAATTCCTATTTGGAGTCCTTGATGCTCTCTGAGCTTGGTTGTTTCTTACAGATGATTCATTATCCAACTAGATAACATCTTCCATGCTTCAGAGTATCAAGGACTCTACAGTTCAACCCTGAGCTACAAATATTCTCTTCTATTAGTTTCAATCCCTATGAATATCAGTTTTGTGATTAGGAAGTAAATTGCCCTCCAGCCCTACCCGCAGGCTTCAAACCACCCTCTTAAGGAGAGTTAAAATGACAAAATGAAACTGAGAATTTGACATTGTTTGATCTAAATCAATATATAATTTCCCACAACAGGTACCAAATGTCCCTGAAACCTCACTAAGGGAAGTTACTCCTCTTTTTGGCTTCCATTCCATTCAGAATTTCTAAATACTATAGCACTGTTTCCATATCTGAGTAATAGTGATGAAACCTGTGGTGGTTTTTTTTTTTTGCAAAACTTCCTTAGTTAAATAAAGACAACTGGGTTTATTACCTTTCAATTTTCTTTCATTTTAATTTCTTAACTATGAATATGAATCTATTTTAAAATATGGGTCCATAAGATATTTTTATATTTAGTTCCAAATATAGTATTAATATCACAATCTTCTTTTGATCCATGCTTGAGTAGAAAAACAACCAAATTAATCCTAAAGAATTTTGGGTTATATGGTCCATAATGCTTGAGATATAAAGAATACCCAAATATTAAAATATATTTGTTTTATATGACATTCTCTTAGTCCTAAAGATGCTTCATTAATCAAGTCATCTAACAGAGTAGTATTGCTGAAACCTTCTGTAGTGTTTATCACTTCCTCTGAAAGTCCCTTCTGCAGTAGAAATTTTGAGATAAGACTGTTGAATTTATTCTCTGTAGTCGACTGTAATTCTTGCATGGGAAGAGGTGTAGATGATGAGGTGTTTAATTCTTCTGGGTCAAGACATAAACCTTCATCTGTCTTCTCAAAAATAACATCAATTAAGTCAAGGCCAACTACTGAAGACGGGGAAGTGCAAGGAATATCTCTCACAAGTCCGTAATTCTCCATCCACTCTTTTAGCCACTCAATCTTACAATCACACTCCCAGGGGTTCCGGAAAAGGTAGAGTCTTCCTAGGAGGTAGACTGGTTGAAAGACTAAGAAAGGCAACGTAGTTAGATTGTTACTGTTCAAGTGCAAATATACCAAGCTTGTGAGGTTTTCAAAAGCACCTTCCTCAATATAACTGACCCAGTTTCTGTCCAAATACAAAACTTCCAGTTCAGACTGATCCTGGAACCAAGTATTAGAGACAATCTTGAGAAAGTTGCCACCAAGATTAAGCATCTTTAGATGCCGCAGACCATCAAAGGAATTCTCAGGGAGGTCACTGATTAAGTTGTCATTTAAATAAAGGTACTCCAATTTCTGGCAATCCTGAAAAGCTCTATTATGAATGACATTTATTCTGTTGACTTGCAGATTGAGATATTTCAACCGGATCAGGCCCAGAAGTGAATTATATGCTACAGCTTCTATCTTGTTTTTCTCCAAATAAACATGGGTCAAATTCTCCATCCTTTTTATAGCTCCTGGGATCCTTCGGAAGTTATTCTGAAAGAAAAAGAGTTCTTGAAGAGCTGGAAGCTCTATAAAAATCCTGTCTGGAATGTTGAAAAGATTGCAGTCTGCTAAATCCAATCGGATTAGCCTCTGGAGAGAAATAAAAGTCCTGGTATGCAGATAACGAATGTATTCATTGTGGGCCATTTTTAACTCAGTTAAGCTAGCAAGCCCTTTGAAAGCTCCAGGAGTAATAAAGGATATGTTGTTATGGCTTATTGAGAGAGATTTTAGGGACGGGAGAGTACCAAATGCCCTCTCAGCAAGGAATTTGATGTTATTTTTATCCAAGTTAATAGAATATGCTTCACAAGGAAATTCATTAGGGATCTGTGCAAGGCCAGCTCGGTCACAAAGAATGGCACAACTCTTCTCTTCAGTGCAGATACAACTGGCAGGACAGGAACGGACACAAGTCCACACTGAATGCACAGGGCAGATGCAAAGCAACACTGGCAACAAAAGGCCCCATCATTATGCCCAAGGAAAGAAAGAGAAAAGAGAGATTAGTAAACTTTAATGATAGTGCAATGAACACAAACAATTCTGATTTATGCAGACTGGTCTCACACCTCACATAAAGCCATGGCTTGTCTAGCCATGATTTAAAAAAAACACAATGTGGTTCTATGATTCACAAAAAAATGTAGAATTATAAACTATGGTTTACAAATTGCAACATTGGTTCGCACAATATATAATAAAAAATTAACCTCCACTTTAAGCTAGAATCCAGGCCCAACCACTAATTCTTTGTCAAGAACGATCATTGTTCTTTGATTCTTTTATATATCTCCAGTGGAGCAATTTGAACTAATATACAGAAGTAAAAATTTCCTCCATTCTCTTGTAATTTTCTCTTTCTCTGTTTTTATTTATTTGTCTGGGATACAGGAAAACATCTCATGAGCCCAGAGCAAGCAGACTTACCAGCTGTGCTAAGAAAATGAGTAGAATGCAGAAATATTACCTTCTAAAGGCAATATGTGGACCATATTCACACAACGTATTATAAAACCATGTGGCTCTCACATAACAAAAATCCAACAGCAAGCAAGTTTTGCTATGGCTAAATATATAAGGTAATTCCAAAACTTTAGTTAACTTTAGGATTTTAATTTTCAATAGATGTTCTCATAAGTTATTAACGAACAATATGTTCTGTGGTTTTCAGTAGTAAAACGTAGCAGGATATATCTACCGTATTTTTCGGAGTATAAGACGCACCTTTATACTCCGAATGTTGCATCAGACATACCTGGGGGGAGGGGGGAGGGAGTTGGTGCGATGGTGGCAATGGCAGCAATGGCGGCAACGGCAGCAATGGCGGGCAACAGACAGCTGATTGGCGGTATTCTGTTGCTGGCCGCCGCCACCCGAAGCGAACCGCCGCTGCCGCCTCTACTGCTCAGAACCCCCCTGCCGCCATTGCTGCCTGAAGCCTGCCACCTGAGGAGACACTGCCGCCGTTGCTGGCCGCCGCTGCTGCCCGAAGAGAGCCGCCGCCACTGCTGCCGCCCAACCCCCCTGCCACCATTGCTGCCTGAAGCCTGCCGCCATTGCTGGCCGCCGCCACCATTGCTGGCCACCGCCGCTGCCCAAAGTTAGCCGCCGCCACCCAAAGTGAGCCACCACCACCACCACCACCCAAACCCCCGCCGCCGCCATTGCTGCCTGAAGCCTGCCGCCATTACTGGCCACCGCCGCCACCCGAAGCGAGCTGCCGCCGCCCGAAGCAAACAGATGCTGCCTGAAGCAAGCCGCCACCACCGCTACTGCCCGAAACCCCCTCCCCGCCGCCATTGCTGCCATCTGAGGAGCCGCTGCTGCTGCCACTGCCACCCAAAGCGAACTGCCGCCACTGCCGTCACCGCCTGAAACCTCCCCACTGCTGTTGCTGCCTGAAGCCTGCTCCCGAGGCACCTGAGGAGCTGCCGCCGCTGTTGCTGCCCGAAGCGAGCCGCCTGACAGGTTAGAACTTTTTTTTTAATGGAGTTTAGGGCAGGGGCATGTGTGTATGAATGTATGAACATGGTTTCAGCTAAAGTGCTCTGCATTGTTATAAAGGAAACATTATTGTTCTTTCTTGCAGAAAAATGTCAAAGCCAAAAAGTGTAAAAAGTGTACATGGTTGTAAAAAGTGTACATGGTTATAAAAAGTATACATGGTTGTAAAAAGTGTTCTGCTATACTGGTATTTTATTAAATAATATATTACTACACCATTTGGTTCAGAATACTTTTTTCCTTGTTTTCCTCCTCTAAAATCTAGGTGCGTCTTATACTCCAGTGCGTCTTATACTCCGAAAAATACGGTATATATATAAAAGCGAAAACCACTCACGCATTAATCACGAAATCTCCAGAATCGTAAAGCCTACAAATTTGAAATTTGCCACGTATGTTCCTCTTGTCTTCTAGATGCTCACTAAGAAAGGATTTTTCAAAATGACCATCAGAGCATGAGTATTTCTTATTTTATTATTAACAAGCTCTGATGCTAAGGAGTTTTACTCCCCCTCCCAATCTGAAAAGTAATCTGATCCAAATGCAAAACACAAGCAGAGAAGTTTCAGGTTCACTTTTGCTTTCACAGCAGCAAGCAGCTTTACTACAGAACAGTTGAGCTAAGCCACGCTAGCCAGATGAATACCGATGGATGCTGGTAGGCAGAGACAGATTCCCCCCCCCTTATTTTCCTCCTCAGTTCAGAAGAATCTGTTCCTTCTACTGTAACACTAGTTAAAGGGAAAAGAGGCAAAAAGTGCAGAAAAAGATTTACAGATCTTTTGTAAAGATCTGTAGGTCATGCGATTAGAAAAACACAAATAAGGGAAGCTGCAAACAAGTATCATCAAACTCATCCCCAAGTCAGTAGACAGGCTATAAAAAAGTATTATCAACACGCTCTGATGCTAATTAGTTAGACGTTCTACTCTCCCTCCCCTCCCAACCTGAAAATAACTCTGCAGAGAATGGGATAGCACAGGAGAGGGTTCTGTGGGGCAAGGCTGAGGGAGGGAAGGGGATAGGATAGGGAAGGCTTCTGTGGGGCAAGGCTGAGGGAGAGAAGGGGGTAGGATAGGGGAGGATTCCGTGGGGCAAGCCTGAGAGAGAGAAGGGGATAGGACAGGAGACGTTTCTGTGGGGCAAGGCTGAGGGAGAGAAGGGGCATAGGATAGGATAGGCTTCTGTGGGGCAAGACTGAGGGAGAGAAGGGGATAGGATAGGGGAGGGTTCTGTGGGGCAAGGCTGAGGGAGAGAAGGGGCATAGGATAGGATAGGCTTCTGTGGGGCAAGGCTGAGGGAGAGAAGGGGATAGGATAGGGGAGGGTTCTGTGGGGCAAGGATGGGGGAGAGAAAGGGATAGGATAGAGGAGGCTTCTGTGGAGCAAGTCTGAGGAGAGAAGGGTAGAGGAGAGGCCGATCGTAACTACTCGTTAATTTTCAAGCTCTAAGTGTCGATTTATCAAGCCCGATCACATAGTTCCATAGCGGAGCATGGGTATTTAGCTACTGCAGTAATACGGAGTGAATCCCCAATGCAACACAATAATGTCTCTTGCCCAAGTGAAATAACTGGCCATAAAGCTGAAAGGATCTCAGTTCTTAAACAATCATGGTAATCTTGTCTGGAAGACTGTTTTTAGGCACTTGTACTGCATATACTACTTTCTTAAAAGAAAATGGGAAATCGTGCATATATTATGAAGTGTATTCAGTTTTATAAAAGCAAACTAGAAAAAAGTGAGGTATTATTGTTTGGCTCATTGCATAGTCATTACCATTTTGCCCTTTATTTTTAACAAAATTGAAATTAGGAGTTGTTTATTCCCAAGACCTATTCACAAATTATTTGATGTACCGTATTTTTCGTAGTATAAGACACACCGGAGTATAAGACACACCTTAGTTTTGGGGGAGGAAAATAGGGGAAAAAATCTACGTACCAGGTATTCATCTGGCTAGCGTCCTTAGTCTGTTCAGCTTCAGCACATTATTTTATCCCCCGGTTAGGGCTGAAAAAAATATTCTTCGAAGGAAGTAGGAATGAAAACAAGCCTGCAAAGATTTAGGGCTGGAAAAAACTACTTCGGAGGAAGTAGGAATAAAAAAATGCTACAAGCCGGGAAGATCGTTAGCACCTCGTTAGGGCTGAAAAAACTTTTATCAGAGGGAGTAGGAATGAAAACAAGCCTGCAAAGACTTAGGGTTGGAAAAAACTACTTTGGAGGGAGTAGGAATAAAAAAATGCTGCAAGCCGGTAAGATCGTTAGCACCTCATTAGGGCTGAAAAAACCTTTTTCAGAGGGAGTAGGAATGAAAACAAGCCTGCAAAAACTTAGGGTTTGAAAAAAACTTCTTCGGACTGAGTAGGAAGCCGGGAAGATCGTTAGCACCTCGTTAGGGCTGGGGAAAAAAAGCTTTGGAAAAGCTACATTCAGAGTATAAGATGCACCCAAATTTTCAGCCTCTTTTAGGGAGGAAAACGGTGCATCTTATACTCTGAAAAATACGGTATTTTATACAATGAGGACATAGTGATACTGAATTCCACCCATCAAGTAAGTGTTGCAATAGCTAAAGATTAGCAAAATAGTAGCAACTTCACCTGGAATCTAATATTGCAGTCCCATCTCTCTAATGCTAATACAAGAAAAACTTGTCCACTAAAAGAAGCAGCTTGTTATACGTCATAGGAAGACATCATATTCTTACTCTCTAAAGAAGTATAATCACCTATGGGATAGCTTCTCTCTAAAGTGTTGCAGGTATTATTTTTAACTCTTTTTATTTCAAATATGCATCAGCAGGGTATGTGACAAGTACCAGTAGCAGTACTTAATCATGGCTGATCTTCAATAACATAAGTAAGCTCCGACCTGGTTAGTTCAATGTAAAAACTATCAGGCTATCCCAAGCTATAATTGGGAAGATTGGGAGGGGGAGGGAGAAAATCAAACAAAGGCAATGGCAAACCACTTCAGTTTTATTGTCACTGCAAAAAGAATGGTCATGTCAATGCAGATAGCAGAAGTTGAGATAACTCTTAAGTGAGACTTTTTTTAAAATGTAATTTACAAAAATAGGCAATCCCATGTATTCCATGTTACATTCTTCCCTTCTATTTATGGAGAGTCTCCGTCATCCAGCTCATGGTTCTCCCAAAGGTAATTTTTCAAAAGGCATCTGGACTTTGTTTTTCCTTGAAGACATTTCAGTTCTCATTCAAGAAGCTTCTTCAGTTCTTCTTGGATGAGAAGCAAAACATCAAGAACTGAAGAAACTTCTTGGATGAGAAGCGAAACATCTTCAAGGAAAAACAAAGTCCAGTTGCCTTTTTTTTCTCAAAAAGTTTTATTAGTACAAAGTACAAACATTTTTAACTTTTCTCCCCTCCTTCACCCTCCCCCCTCTCACCTCCCCCCCACCCCCCGGACTTCCCAGAGAAAGTACAGGGCATAATATTCAATAAAATAAATTTAAATTAAACTAAAAAAAATTCTTAATTTCCACATTTCTTTGAGTCTTTAACTCCTTGTTATCAAAACTTTTTAAACATAATCAAAAAATCAAGCATATTGTTAATCAAACACCATTCAGTATCTCAGGCTGATAATTTACCCCACTAAATATCTTTCCTTTATATAATCTATATATGACCTAAAAAAGGAAAAAAGAGAAAGGAAAAAAAAGAAAAAAAGAGAATCTTTCCTCCCCATTTCATTCAGTTGCAACATCACATCATTTCCTCAGTATTAAATAAAACTTGAGTAAATATTACATAAATATTAAGTAGATATTAAGTATTTATATCTATTCAAAATACCTAAGTATTTAAAATATTCTATCAAATTATTAATTCCAATATTTTAAGATTTCTTTAACCCCTTGTAACTCAAAAAACTTGAACTTAATCATAAAGTCAAACACAATATTAGTAACCTAATATTACAATATATCAAATTATTAATTTCACAAAAATTCTGAATCATTAATTATTTTAAAATATATTGATAAAAAAAAGGGAAGGAGAGGAAACTAGAACAGAAGAAGAAGAAAAGAAAAAAGAAAAAAAACACACAAAACCATCAAAGTAATTTCCTCAATAATTTTTTTACTGCAAAATATCAGTTCACGTTAGTCTCTCCATCTGTTCCCACACTAACACCAAACTCTGACCATTCCTTCCTCTCGATCAAATTTTGAATCTGGTTCTTGCAGCCTTTTGTAGCTTGGCGATTTTGGGTTTGTCAGCTCAACTCTCATCTGACTCTGATCCTTTGTCTCCTTTTCCACATTGTAAACATCTTTCTGGCTCTGTAAATCACCTTGAATCTTCAAAGCTCTTTCTGTTTGAACAAATATAGATGACTTTCCCTTCTCCTCTTCTGTTGCTTTCATGCGTCTTACTTCTGGAATTTTGGATATGTCGGCCTTTAGAACTTTAACATAAAAATCAGTAGCTTTCATTATCGTGTTAAGCCGGTATCTTTTTTCCAAATATCTCACCACTATGCCTGTTGGGGCATCCCATTTGTACTGTAGGTTCTGTCTTTTAAGCTCTTCCACCAAAAAGGTATCATCTTTTCTGGCTTTAAGCATTTTAGGAGGAATTTCTTTCAATGTCATTACTTCCTGGCCATTTACCTGAAGCTTGTTCTTAAAAGTCACCTGTAGGATTTTATTCCGTAGCGCCCTTGTGGTAAAATTTATTACAATATCCCTTGGCAGGTGTTTTTGTTTGGCAAACCAAGAATTGACACAGTATATCTTATCAATTTGCGTAGCCAGTTCCTCTTTAATCATTCCAGACACCTGCTCCAAAGCCTCCACCATCCTTCCTTTCAAATCTTCATATTTTTCCTCTTTCAGGCCCCTCACCCTTATAGCGAATTCCATACTTCTGAATTGAGTCATTAACACCTCTGTTTCAAGATTTGCAATATCATTTTGAGTTTTGTCTATATTTTCCCCCGAGGTTATCAAGGATTGTTTAGTTATTTCCACATCGTTCTCCAAAATTTCCATATTTACTGCTAATCCTTTAAAAACATCTAATGCATCCTTCCTCACTTGTTGATCCATCTCCTCTAAAGCAGCCTGCATTTTTTTATTAATTTCATTAATTTTTAAATTAAATTCCATAACCAATTTGTTTTTCATAACTTTTAAAGTATTAAATAAATTTTCAGGTGTGAGAGTCTGTGGGGGTGTTAAGTCAGAGGTGAGTTGCATTCTTGAAGTATAAACAGAGGAATATTCAGTTCTTTTATTTAAAACAGTCTTCCCAGGTTTAGAAGCCATTTGAAGTATTAGATTAAAAAAAAGTAGAAGGGTTCATCAAAGTCCAACATTTCCGGAAAAATACAAAGAGAAAGCCAAATCCCTATTTGACAAAGTTCTTTCCAAATACAAAACCAGTTAGTTTTTTAAAAATATAAGTTGTTATTTTAGTCCAAAATCAGGAAACAAAAAGAAAAAAGCCAATTCTCAGGATCAAAAGTTTCCATAAAAGGAGCTGCTGACAAAATGAAACTTAATCACTTTCACTTCCACGCCCTTGATCTCCAATCACCATTTTATTGCTTGTTAGTGCTACTTTGTAACTTCCCGAAGTGAAAGTCAGCAGTGGAGTTAAAGATTAGGATACTTGCCCTTCTGGTCTCCTGCCTTTCTCTGTCTGCTTTCTTTAATGCTTCAAATTATTGTAAATCCCATTGTAAAAGCAGCGGTGGTCACGGCATCTTGCTCCGCATAAGCGGAGGCATCCGAAATCCTGGAGCAGGAGACAGGCTACCTGGGGAACCCTCACCCTTCGCGCCTCTGTTTGTCCTGGGGCACTAGGGGGGGCTCTACCCCACCTGTCAGGCTCTCATCTCTCCCCTAATCCCCGGGAGAAGATTTTCAAGCCGCCAGACAGCTGTTCTGGCGGCTTTTACAGGACTTCAGAAGAGGCGCTCGACAAGGAGCGTCCTCGATGTCTGCGGAGCCAAACCGGAAGTCCAGTCCAGTTGCCTTTTGAAAAAGCATCTTTGGGAATCCTTCCCTTGTGTTTTTCACTTCTAACCAGTGGTGGGATTCAGCCGATTCACACCGGTTCAACTGAACTGGTTGTTAACGTTGTGTACAGTTTGGCAAACCGGCTGAATCACCATGCTGGGCCTGCCTCGCGGCTTACCCCTCCCCCTCCCAGCCATTACTCACCTCGCCCGGCCTCGCCTGAGGCTATTTTGGCATCTTAACGCTCCTCTAACTGCCCCCCCTGCCCCCTCCAAGCGACACCAAAACCCCAAGGCAGCTCTGACAAGGCACTTGGAGGGAGGGGCTCCAGCTACTAAATAGGCAGCCAAGCAAACTGCCTGAAGGACCCCATCAATCACCAGGTGCCTCAGCAGGCGGTGAACGAGGACTCGGTCGGGCTCCTTGGCAGACAACCAGGCTTCACAGGGGGCTGATCTAGCGCCCGGAGCTGGCTCTGCCCTAAGGAGGCCGAAGGCATCATTGGGGCTCCTGCGAAGAGGGGCCCAGGCCCGGTCCCCGTGTGGCACCATGATTCATGAGCTGCTGCTGGTGCTGCATGGCTACCCGGGCGGCCTTTTCGTGGGCAGCAGCCTGCAGGTGGGCACCCTTGCCGCTCCCCTCCCAGCCACTCCTCACCTGGCCTGAGAAAGTAAGGCCGATGGCAGGGGAGGGAGATCAGTTCCGGACCCACTGTGTTTGGCCAAAGGGCCGTCTGGGGGGGGAACACAGCGAGGCTCAGCCATATTTTGGGCCCAGTTCCAGGAGGGAGGCCCAAGAGAAAGCGCCTGGTTCGGTCACACAGCACCCCAGCGTGGCGCTCTCCCCCAAGGGTTGCTCACCCACAGCCTGGAAGTGGCAAGTCCCCCCCCCATCACAGGTTGGATGCGGGACCTGAGGTCAGAGGAGGGTGAGCAGGTGACAGGCAAGAACCGGGCCCAAAAGGAGGCCAAGCCTTGCCATGTAGCCCCTGAGGTGGCCCTTCGCCCAAACGCAGCAAGTCCGGAGTGGGCCTCCCTCCTGTGGTATGCCGCTTTCCACATTTAAGTTTGGAGCTGCTAGAAGCCACCCTCTTCTCTCTCTCCCTCCCCGCTGCCAAGTGATCCCATGTGAATAAGAGGGCGGCCTCTAGCAGAGAGGGGAGAGTGCAAGGTTAATGGTTCTGGGATGAGGGGACCCGGGAAGCATCTGGGTCCAGCTCACCTGGCCTCTCTTCCTGTCACAGCCACGTGTGCTGCCGCTGCTGTTCCAGAGGACTGCCTCAGGAGCCAGGGGGAATAAAGAGGCCAGCCAACAGGCCGAAGGTTTACTTGCTTGCTTTGCTCTCCTGCCTCCACTCTTGCAAGTTTTGCTGTCTTTTCTCTTCCCACACGGCCCTCCCGATCTTTGAGACTGCAGCTCCCTAAATGAGAAAGCTAGCTGCAAGAGGAAGAAAAGCTGGGTGAGCTGGACCCAGATGATTCCTGGGTCCCCTCATCCCAGAAGCACCAACATCGCACTCTCCCCTCTCTGCTAGTGGCCGCCCCTACTTCACACAGGATCACCCGGCAGCAGGGAGGGAGAGGAAGAAGGGGCGGCTGCTAGCAGAGAGGGGACAGTGCGATGTTGGTGCTTCTGGGACGAGGGGACCCAGGAACGTCTGGGTCCGGCTCACCTGGCTTCTCTTCCTCTCACAGTCAGCTTTCCCATTTAGGGAGCTGCAGTCTCAAAGATCGGGAGGGCTGCGCGGGAAGAGAAAAGGCAGCAAAACTTTCAAGAGTGGAGGCAGAAGAGCAAAGCAAGCAATGCTTTGGCCTGGCGGCTGGCCTCTTTATCCCCCCTCACTCCCGAGACAGCTGGGTAGCACATGAGGCCACGGAGGCTTTATAGCATCCTGTCTTCTCACGTGAGAAGTTACCAAAGGGCCTTTTCGCCAGGAGCACCGCCCTCGTTCAGATTCCCCACCTCCCTCTGGCGGCCTTTGGCCGACTGCAGTTGCCCCACCACCCGAGGAGAGAAGCAGACCTGCTTCGGTGACACCACCACCACCTGCACCCAAAAGCTTTCAAGTCTTGAAATGTTTCTTGAAAGTCACGCCAAAGAGGTGAGCAAAGTAGGCTCCTTAACCTACATTCTCATTAGGAGTAGTCCTCAACTTATGGTCACAACTGAGCCAAAATTTCAATTGCTAAGCAAGATTTAAGTGAGTTTTGCTCCATTTGTGATTTTCCTTGCCACCGTTAAGTGATGTTCAGGAATAGTAAATAAATAGAGAGGGAAATTGTATCTTATTGAGGCCTTTGAGGCAAACAGCCGGGAGGCGGGGCTGGGCGTGGTGAGTGACATTGAGTTGGCCATGACCACCCAGTCACATGACCACCCAGCCATGCCTACCTAGCCAGTCATTAGGGCAGAGAACTGGTTAAATTATTTGAATCCCACCATTGCTTCTAACCAAAACAAGATAGTAACAGAATGTCTAGGGCTTCTGGTGGTGATGTCTCTGCGTTAAGAAGCAAGGGAACAGGGCTCTGCTCCCAAAGCTTATATTTCCTCATCGGGGGGGCATTGATACGGCACGTTCAGACTTGGAGGGACCGACTGGAGGAGAGGGGAAGATCTGGAGACCTCAAGGCAACTCGCAATTGCCTTGAAGGGATAGGAGAAACCCCTCAACTTCGATGAGGAAAAACTGGCCATTCTGGCTGGCCTTAGCAGTGACAGCCATATAGAAGGAAGCCTACGCGATAAAGGAAAAAGCTACCCGAAAAAGAGGGAAAATCATAAATCAATCTGAAGGAGCAACAGGATTAAAGCTCAGAACTGACAGAAGCGGCAACCGAGAAAGAAGAGTTGAAACTAAAAGCCACGGATCTGAAAGAGGCACAGTAATAGTGACTGTGAAAAAAAAAAAAGATTGACGGCAGGACTTATTTATTTTATGTATTTATTTATTTTATTGTTCTTATAAGCCGCCCAATCCCGTAGGACTCAGGGCGGTGTACAACAACGAAAAAAAGAATAATCAGAGTATAATAAAACAGTTTTAAAAAGTACAAAAGTAAAAACAAAAACAAAAAACCAATCATCCATAGGGGAAGTAAGATCTGTTTTTCACCCTGCCTGCAGGAAGAGCCATGTCTTAATGGCTTTCTGGAAGGCCAGCAAGGTGGGAATAGTTCAGATCTCTGGAGGTAGTTGGTTCCAGAGAGCCAGAGCCCCCACAGAGAAGGCTCTCCCCCTTGGTCCCGCCAACCAACATTGTTTGGCTGACGGGACCTGGAGGAGACCGACTCTGTGGGACCTAACTGGTCGTAGGGATGTATGAGGTAGGATGCGGTCCTGGAGATAGCCTGGTCCTAAGCCATGTAGGGCTTTAAAGATGATGATCAACACCTTGAATTGCACCCAGAGACCAATGGGAGAGCTGGCGGAGTATAGGTGTTACATGGGTGTATCTAGAGACACCCACCACAGCTCATGCAGCCGCATTTTGCACCAGTTGCAGTCTCTGAATACTTTTCAAGAGTAGCCCCATGTAGAGCACGTTACAGTAGTCCAATCGAGAGGTGACAAGTGACTGTGAGTAAAGCCTCCAAATAAGGTCACAATTGGTGCACCAGGCGAACCTGTGCAAAGGCACCCCTAGCCACAGCCGTGAGATGTTGGTCTAATTTTAGCTGTGGATCTAGGAGCACCCCCAAATTGCGAGCCCGGTCCGAGGGAGATAATTTGTCTCTCCCGAAGACCAAGGAGGGACAGTCGGCATAATCCTTAGGAGGCAGCATCCATAGCCACTCAGTCTTGTCAGGGTTGAGCTTGAGCCTGTTCCTTCCCATCCAGATCCCAACATCATCCAGGCAACGGCACATCACATCCACTGCCTCCCTGAATTGCGATGGGGTGGAAATGTACAGCTGGGTGTCATCAGCGTACTGTTGAAATCTCACCCCATGTCGACGAATGACAATGTTAAACAAGTTGGAGACAGGACGAAAGTTCTTCAAGTCCGCTGGGTCCAGGGAGGGCCTCTTAAGGAGGGGTCTCACCATCACAACCTTTAGGGGCTGCGGTACGGATCCCTCCCCAAGAGAAGCGTTGATCACCGCCTGGATCCAGCTACGTGAAACCTCCCTGCTGGCCGAAACCAGCCAGGAGGGACACGGGTCCAATAAACAAGTGGAAGAGCTCATCGCTCCCACGGCCTTGTCCACATCATCAGGAGTTACTGGCTCAAACTCATCCCATAAAACCGGACTAAGACTCGCCCCTGTCAACTCAATTGGCCCTGTCCAGCCAGAGTCCAGGTTCGACCGGATCTGAGCGACTTTATCCGTCAGAAACTGTGCAAATTCCTCAGCTCTGCCCTGCAAGTGTTCCTCCCCACCCCCTTTTGCAAGGAGGTGGCATGTCACCCTAAACAAAGCAGCTGGGCGAGAGATTGCGGATGCAATAAGAGCGGAAAAATGTAAACGTTTTGCCACCCCTATCGCCACTAGGTAAGACTTAACAAAAGGCCCACCTGAACCCCTAAAGGCTTAAAGGCTTCGAAAGTGAAAGGTGGAATAAATGACAAATATTTAAAGGATTAAAACACTTGTTTTTCTTTTCTTGATCTTTCTTGTGGGCAGAGATATCAGGAGTAACCACAAACTGGATGTTGGTAATATATGAGACAGTTTGAAATGTGGTGGCCATTATTAACTGGGTAGGAAGAAACTTTTAAGAGATCGAGCAATGGAACAACAGCAGTGGATCTATCGTTTGGAACTGAGACCCCAAAAATAAAATAAAATAAGAGGACTTTGAAAAACTTTAAGAGGAGAAAGGAGGAAAATAAGAGATCTCTAAGCTGGCAAGAAGGAGAAGAAGAGCTACTGAGTGGAAATTGGAGAAGTAAGATCGGCTGTATATATTATAAACTTGAGGATTGATTGATATCTATTATTGTTACTGTATTATTTTTGTACTTGAATATTATATAGAGCATATATATATGAATAGAAATTGTTAGTGATCTAATTGAAAAGGGTTCTCTCAATCAAAATATTACTTTGTGATGCATAAAGATAGAAAAATATATGTATAGATAGTTTGGATAAATTCTATTAGTAATATAATACAATACAATAGTATTGTAGGGAAGAAAAAAAGAATATAATATTGAACTTTTTTACAAAGCTATATGCCCGAGAAGATGTCAAAAAGGAAAAAATCAAAACATACCTAGAATCAACAAATATGAAGCAAATTACGGAGGATCAAAGAGAGATGTTAAACAGATCAATTACAATCACAGAATTTGAGATGGTTCTGAATAAACAGATAATAAATAATAAATAATAAAACCCCTGGCCCTGATGGGATACCGGTCGAATAATATAAAAATATACAAAACCTATTAGAAGAGATAATGTTAGAATTATTTAACGAAGTATTAGAAAAAACAAGAATACCACACACATGGTCAGAGGCTTTAATAACACTGATACCTAAAGAAGATTAGGACCGCCAGTTAATTCAAAATTATAGACCTATCTCTCTTCTGAATTTGGATTATAAATTATTCATATTAATTATGACTGAAAGAGTTTTAAAAATTCTCAACGAGAGTATACACCAAGACCAAAATGGCTTCTTACCGAAACTGCAGATCAAGAACAACTTGAGAATAATAATGAATACTATTGAGTATTACGAGGAACATCCTGAAAAGCAGGCAGCGCTGGTTTTCCTTGACACCCAGAAAGCTTTTGACAATGTTAATTGGAAATTTATGATTCGGCAACTTGATACGATGAAATTTGGGATGAAATTTACAAAAATGATAGAAACAATTTACTCAAAACAAAAGGCGAGAGTTATTGTGAATGGGAAATGTACTGAATTATTTGATATTGAAAAAGGGATAAGACAGGGATGTCCACTATCTCTTCTATTTATATTAACATTGGAAACTTTATTGATAAAAATGAGAGAAGAACAGGAAATTAAAGGATTAACTATTAGAAAAGAAGAATATAAAATTCAAGCCTTTGCCGACGATCTAGCATTCATAATAGAAAAACCACTTGAATTCAGGACCCAAACTAATTTAAAAAATCAAAGAATTTGGAGAAGTAGCTGGACTTAAAATTAATAAAAATAAAACAAAAATTATAATGAAAAATCTTACTAAAAATCAGGATAAACAATTGGAAGAAATAAAAGATATGCAGGTGGTTAAAAAAGTGAAATATTTAGGAATTTGGCTAATGGCAAAAAGCTCATCAATAAAAGATAATTATAACAGAATATTAGTACAAATTAAAAAGGACCTAGCAAATTGGAAAAACCTTCAATTATCATTGATTGGAAGAATATCCTCAATTAAAATGAATATCTTACCAAGGTTGTTATTTTTATTTCAAGCAATCCCGATAAATCCTGGGAAAACTTTCTTTGAAGATTTAAGAAAAATGACCTCAAAGTATATTTGGCAAGGGAAAAAACCCAGGATAAGATGGAATTTATTACAGGATATAAAAGAAAGAGGTGGATTTGGGCTTGCAAATTGGCAATCATATTATCAATCAGCAGCATTAGTATGGATCAAGGAATGGATAGAGCTAAAAAATAAGAGAATATTGACAATAGAGGGACATGATCTTCAATTAGGATGGCATGCGTTTATATGGGATGAGAAATATAAAGCGCATGCATATTTTAAGAGACATTTGCTTAGGAACGCATTATTGCAAATTTGGCTGAATTTCAAAAAACAACACTACTCAAAGATTCCATATTGGATTTCTACAATTGAAGCCATAAAACACCCAAGTCCCAAGACATTTGATAAAATTATACGATATAAAGATTTACTAGATGAACAAGAAGAATTGATGACTAGAGAAGATCTGACCGAACATGGGATAAGCTTAGATTAGTGGACTTATACACAAGTCCAAGCTAAATATCATAAAGATAGAAAACTTTATGAATTCCAGAAAAAACCTAACGACCTTGATAAGATATTACTCGGTAGTGACGAAAAAGTAATTGGTAAAATCTATAAGTTTCTAATAAGATACAAAATGGAAGAGGAGATAGTTAAGCACACAATGATTAGATGGGCGAAAAATTTTGGTCACACTATCGATTTGGAGAAATGGGAAAAAATCTGGACAATTAATTGGAAATTAACAATGTCGGTGGCGTACAAGGAAAACCAGTACAAGATGTTCTACATGTGGCATCTACCACCTGTAAGAATTGCTAGGATGTTCCCAAACTCATCCCCAATATGCTGGAAATGTAAGAAGGAAAATGGAACTTATTACCATCTATGGTAGACTTGTTTAAAGGCAAAAAAGTACTGGAATAAAATTAGATCATGGCCGAAAGAGATAATAAAAGACGATATAGATAGGAAACCCGAACTATTTTTACTGGGCATAATTGATAAAAAATATAAAAAGGAATTATATTATTTGATTATACACATCATTACAGCAGCAAGAATAACATATGCGCAAATCTGGAAAAATGAGGAAATATCAAAAGATGATGACATAATTAGAAAAATATTGGATTGTGCTAAAATGGACAAATTAACGGAGAAAATAAAAGAAAAATAAGAAACCGAATACTACTTAGTATGGAATAAATTATATGAATGGCTGGAAGAGAGAAAGAATAGGTAAAAGATGAATTAGAACTGTCCATATTTGAATGACTAATAAGAAGTCTTTATAGAAGAATGTAAGATTATTGTACATAACAATGTAAAAGAAGAAATAAAAAACAAAGAAAGAACAAGTAATTTATAAAATGTAAATATATACATATAGGGATAGTATACTTGTCAATACAAACCAAAGTAAGCTTATTGTATATGGGGAAATTGTACCCCTACCCCTATGTTTGTTTGTTTTGTTTTGTTTACGTGTGTGCTTTACGTGTATTTAATAAAAATTTATATTAAAAAAAGAATGTCTAGAGATGCTTGCTTTCCTAGAGCTTCAGTTGAATATTTTCTATTGGAAGGAATAGTTAACCCCAAAGTAAAGTTTAGGTAATATAGTAAGAGCTTGTTTAGGCATAAACTAACTGCACTGTTATGTAGTTTATATAACTAGGTTTTTGTGTTTGCATGACATACTCCTTCCATGATCATCAACTCATACAAGATAGAAGGCCTATTTAAATGCAAGCCAGGCTAGGATCCTTAAATTACAACTCTGATTCCAGTTGAGCTAAACAAAAAATAAACAATATTTCTTCTTATACAAGGCACATTTTTTTGCATTAGAGCAGAAACAGTTTTCACCAATGGTTTTGGAACAGGTCTAATTACATTCCAAAGATGAGGGATGTGGGGTTCTTTAGGCTTCCAACTATCTTTAATCATGTGGCTGGAGCTGATTAGAAATATCAAGCAATATTTAAAGGTTTGATTCTCCATCTATGCCATAGAAAAAAACATTGGCAAAGTATATATGGAATTGTGTTAAAATGACTGGGACAATGCATCACAGAAAGCCATAGTTAGCTTGAATAAGATAATGATTAGGCTCATATAATATCCTATGCCAAATAAAACCATTCCAATTTAATGCTTGGCACTCAGCAAATCCAATTGTGTGCATGTGTGTGTAAACTTTGCAGTGACTGAGGAGGAAATGGGTTTTAGAATCCTGATCAATAGCTCAAATTCTATATTTGGAATCACTAGGAAGCAAATTAAAAATAGTCAATATGGTAATGGTTTCTATAAGAATCCTCTTGAAACACACTGTTCAGTTCGGTCACTGCACTTCAAAAGAAAGCTGGGAAAAATACACACTCACAATCCTAACCAGCATAATTAGGCAGTCAAAACAGAAATGATTATGACTTCCGGTTCCGGTCTCGTCGGCGTCGCTGGTGCTCCTCGCAGGGCGTCCTTTCAACTTGCCGTAAAAGCCGCCAGATCAGCTGTCTGGCGGCTTGAAAATCTCTCCCCGGGCGAAGGGGAGAGATGAGAGCGTGACAGGTGGGATAGAGCCCCCCTAGTGCCCTAAAAGTCAACTTAGGGAACGTAGGGTGAGGGCTCCCCACGTAGCCTGTCTGCAGCTCCGGGAAGCTGGAAGCCTCCGCTAGAAAGCGGAGCAAGATGCCGCGGCCACCGCTGCTGTTTTAAAGAGATACAACTATTTTAAAAATACAGAGAGCAGCCAGAGAAAGACAGGAGTCCTGGAGGTACTAGTTTATTCTTTAACTCCATTCTTGGGTTTTCATGAAGAAACAAAGTAACTTAATAAGGAGTGGCAACAAGATGGCGACTTGAAACTTTGGTGTAGAAGAGAAAGTTATTTTTGCTTTGCTATCAGTCCTTTCCTCTGGAAAATTTTGATCTCAAGAATGATTTTTTTTTCCTTTTTTCCTTTTTTTATGAATTAATCTATAGTTTTATAAAAGATAAAATTTAAATGGTTTTTGGACTTGGAAGGAATTATTTTTTAAAGTAAAGATCTGGGGTTTTTTTTCCTCTCTTCTTTGTTTTTTTTTGGAAAACATTGAAATGGCTTCTAAACTTGAAAAGACTGTAGTGAATAAAAGAACTGACTACTCCTTCGATCATATTGTAAAGAAGCAATCTATGCCTGATTTAACATCTTCAAAGTCTTTAACACCTGAGACTATTTTTAATACTTTAAAAGCAATGAAAAATGAGTTAATTTTAGAATTTAATTCAAAACTTGCTGAAATAGAACAAAAAATGCAGGCTGCTATGGAAAAGATGAATTTACAATTGAGAGCGGATGTGGTAAAAGTTTGCAAAGGATTAGCAGCAAATATGGAGATTTTGGAGAAGGACTTGGAAAAAAATAAGCAAAATTTAACAACTTCAGAGGAATACATAACCAAGGTTCAAAATGATATATTAAAATTGGAAAAAGAAGCAATGATGTCCCAATTTCGAGAGATGACATTTGCTATAAGAGTCAGGGGCTTGAAGGAAAAAAAATTTGAAAATTTGAAAGAAAGAATGACAGAGGCACTGGAGCAGGTGTCTGGATTGTCTAAAGATGAATTGGCTACACAAATCGATAAGATTTACAGAGTTAATTCTTGGTATGCAAAACAAAACCACTTGCCAAGGGATATTGTAATATATTTCACTACCAGAGCTTTGCGGAACAGAATCATACAGGCGACTTTTAATAATAATCTTCAGGCAAATGGTCAAGAAATAAGGATATGGAAAGAAATTCCTGCCAAGATGCTTAAAGATAGAAGAGAATATTCCTTTCTGGTCCAGGAATTAAAAATACAAAATTTACAATACAAATGGAATGTACCAACAGGAGTAACCGTAAAATTCTTGGGAAAAAGATATGGACTAAATACAATAAAGAAAGCTACAGAATTTTACATCAATGTTTTAAAGGCTGATATCTCTAAAATTTCAGTAAAAGAAGGCATGGAAATGAGGGAGGAGGAGAAGGGAAATCCAGATACACGTGATCAAGAGGAAATAATTCCAAAGATTCCAAAAGAGGGGCAGAACCAAACAGATGTTTGTGACGTGGAAAAGGAGACGGAGGAATGGGATCAGATGACAGATTTGAAATGGTCAAAGGACAGATGGTGTTGAAACTTATAAGATGGTTGGAAAGATGAACAAGATTGTAAACATTTTTTTCTTTTTCTTTTCTTTTCTTATTTTGTATTAATATTGTCTATTAATGGTATCTTATTTTATTTTTAGATTATTTTATAGATATATATATTATATATTTTAGAGTTATAAATTTGATATAGTGCATTATTTCGTTATCACTAATTTGAGGATTTGAAATATTAATATTGTTTATCGATGGTATTTTCATATCAAATATTTTGAGGTTATAAACTGGATAAAGTGTAATATTTTGGTATTAATATTTTGAGGATATAGGGATTAAGTTTAAAATTTTAGAGGCATAAGGAGTCGGTTCTTATTCTTTTTATTATTATTATTATATATTTAGGTTATTATTATTAGTATAGTAGATAATATATAGTTTGAAGCGGATACCTTAAGGTATAGGAATATTGTTATTAAGGTGTATTTTACGGTTTGAGGTTTAGAAGAAATGATATACATATAATATTATGTTTTTAATAAGTTGGTGGATTTTAGGTTTAAGTTTAAGGGTGTTGAAATACAAGGGGTTAGTTTTTAATTTTTTAACTTTTATTTTTATTTTATTTTTATTTTTTTTATCATTATTAATATATATATATTAAATATTAGGATTATGACTAAGTTTAGTTTAAGAGGTTCATCTTTGTTTCTTTTTATTTTACTTAATTTTGTTTTTTACTTGTTTACTTTCTCTTTAATTTTTAAGGTTTTGAATAGTTTTAAAAATTCGGAGTTAAAGATGCCAAAAAAATGGGGGACTTAAGAAGCTATTTTAATCTAATTTAAAGTTATGTTATTGAATACTATGCCCTGTACTTTTTCTGGGAAGTCCGGGGGGGGGAGGGAAGGGAAGGGAGTGGGTTGTGGGTAGGGGGGATGGGGGGAGAAAATTGATAAAAATGCTTGTACTTTGTACTAATAAAACTTTTTGAATAAAAAAAAACCAGAAATGATTATATACCATTTTTAGTTTGGAGAGAAAGCAGAACATGAGCGACATGATAGAAAATAGTGCAAGATACGGAAAATGAAGATAAAAAGTTTTATTTTGAAAGATAAATTCATGGAGACTGGGCTACTACTGACTAGTTATGGCTTCTACCACTTCTGATCACAAGGAACATATATGAAATACTTGCTTCTAGAAAGCTCCAGAGGGAGAAGTCAATCAATCACCCTCCTGTTCTTGTTCTGAGCTTCCTGAATGCCTCCATTTGAGTATTGCAGACTACACAATCCTGACAAGATGGGGCCCTTATTCTGATCTTCAAGGGTTTTTGTTCCAGTGGACGGGAATACATTTGATTCATTGTCTGAACAAGTCAAATTATGTAATTAACATTCAAAATTGATTGACTCCTCTATTTTACAAGATAACATTTATAGCATATTTTATATTCTGAAATAATTATCAAGCAATCCTTTTCTCTTGAATGGGTTTCCTGCCTGAGTAGGGGTTGGATTAGAAGAATTCCAAGATCCCTTCCAACTCTGATTCTGTTACTCTGAATGTCTAATGCAAACAAACAAGAAAACCCTTCCCCCCCTTCAATCTATCAAGAAATTGGCAGTATTTGCAGTTTGTTGATCAGCTCATGAGTATCCATTTTGCTAATTAGAAAAAGTGAAATCCTTTGAGACAGAACTGCCTGAAAGTTGTATAATGTGAGATGAAATGGACGTGTTTCAGACCAAAATCTAAAATGCAATAAGATGGATATAATTTCTTGTCAGGAATGTTCAAATATCAAAATAGATTTTTTGCTCTTTCTTTTTAGATAAAGGCTGCTGGTAGTTAGATATTATTGGTTGCAGCAGCACAAACAAAAATGAAAGGCAAACAAATGTATGATAAATGCTTTCAAAATAAAAGAACTAAATCTTGGTGTTTAGAAAAATCTGTGGAGTTCTTAGAATTAGAAGTTACTTACCATTTAAAATGATGGCCAACATTACCCTGATTATTCACTATGGCATCTCAGACCTGACAAATGTTCTTGCAAATCTGAAAACAAACAAAAGCACAAAAATATTCCATTCATGCTTGCTTGTAATGGTTACTTCTGCTTCTGGATTTTAAAAGAATTCTTTAAAATGCATGTTATCCATTTCCTGTTTAAACAACAGATCTTTTTCTCAGGGGTTTTGCTTGTTTTCTGGTCTTGTAAGCCTTCTAAAATCTCAATAATTTGCACACTTACTTGGAGGTTAATTAAGGGCTGGTTTTAATGGGGCTACTCCCAAATGATTGTTCTCTGGATTACTACCCAAAAATGGTTTTTCAGAAAACAATGGTCCCTGCAGCCTTCCTTATTTCAACTCAATTCATATGCCTGTGGCATGCGTGATAACACAGCCTGTAGCCGCTTGCTGCTGTCTTCCTCTGAACTTCAGCTCCCCAATGTCTATGATGCTTGTTGAGAAATGAAAACTGGAAGAAGTCTCGAAAAACATAGTTTGGGGGGAAATGGCAGTACTGGAATAAATGCACAAATGGTGTGGAAATAAATATCTCTGATCCCAACCAACAATTAACATCATTCTTCCACATCTTTCTGTAGAATTTATGCAAGAAAGACAAAATTTGCTCACCTGCCAAGATGAGAGCTGTGCCACCTTTTGTCCAGCCTTTATCATCAGATATGTTGTCTCTCACTGTCTGGGCTTCTACCCTCATTCTCAAAAGCTATCATTTAATGGTAGGGAAATCCTCTGTATCAGGAGGGGATTACTGGAGATGGAAGAATTTGTTCCATAAATCTCCTGGATTGCTGATAAATCCATCTGTTTTTATTCCTCCCCTTCTCCCCACCCCCGCAGTAACAGGCAAGTGCTGGATCTCTGCATTAGCAGGACTCTTTTTTTTTTAAGCCCTCAGTTCTGGTGCCTCTTACACAATGCACAAAGGAGAAAGCTTAATGTTAGTGTTTGGGTGCTGAGTCTTATAACTTTGACAATCATAGCAGAAGGAACTGGAGATAGAGCTGAAGAAGTCTTAGGAGAGAAAAACTCCTCTTGCCATCCAGAGAAATACTTGTGGTTGAGCTTTTGTCCATAATTTGCACTGGAAGACACTTTTTTTAATTGACTAAATTTGTAAGTTTAAATTTAAAAGAAGCATCTATAGTATGTCTCTTTTACCTGCTGTAGAGAGGAACTGGGGATTACCTGGGAAGAAAGATTATGAGCTGAACAGGAGCTGAGTAAAATTGGCAAGCTGAAATGTATAGAATGCTCATGTTCTCAGGTACACTTGAGTATTTATTCCCCAATAGACTATACGGTCAGTGTAGACAACATAGCCTGTTCTGATGCATACATTTGACTGGTCTTTAGGAGGTATTGTATCCATTGTTTCTTACATAATGTACAAGCAATATTCACTACAATTTTTTCTGGTCCCAGTAAAAACAATTAAGGACTTGACTATTAGATAGCAATGAGGGGAAATGATTGAAATAATCATAGATCCACATTAAGAATGATTGCAGAAGAAGGGATTTTAATGTGCTATTTGAAAGCTTGACATAATTTTAAAAACAGATTCTTTTCATAGGAATAAGTAGTGAGAAGTTTTCTATGCCAGTAATTTCTCAATCTTGGCAAGTTTAAGATGGGTTGACTGCAACTCCCAGAGTTACCTACTGTGTTTCTCCGAAAACAAGACCCGGTCTTATATTTTTGGGGGACTCCAAAATAAGCACTAGGGCTTATTTTTGGGAAAACACAATTTCAGGGTGATCAGCTCGGCTGGACACCCTGCCCCACAGCATACGCACAAGAGGCGGCAAGCGTGCAGGGACCAACGATATCCGGCAGCAGCTGCAGCCCGCTGGTCCCTTGGTCGGCACACTCTGGGGTTGCGCAGCCCACGCAGCGCAGGTGAGTTGATTCCCTGTCCAAGCAGCAGACGAAGGCAGAGGCGCGGGGGGAGGTAGGCAATCTGGATGCTCTGCGCGGGCCGCGGGAAAGCTGAGAGACACGGAGATGAGCCTCCTGTGGCTGGCCGCCTGCTCTAGCCCACCAACTCTCAGAACGCTCAGAAAGTCCTTAGATCAATCTCCAAAATCCATAGCTATTCACTTGTGCCAGAATTGAACCAAGCCTGTTCTTCTCTCTAGGAAGCCATAGACTTAGGACATTGCAAGAGCTTTCAAAATGTGATAAATAAGTTATGGCTAAGGTTTGCAAAATATTGTTGAAACTGAATTTGGAAAATGAACATGTTTAATACTGCATGATTTAAAAGGTTAAAAATGTTTTTTCTTTTTTCTTTTTTAATATAATTTGAGCAATTGGAAATTTATAATGAATTATAAATTGAAAGAAAATAGTTATAAAGTGATGGATTAAAAGTAACTGTAATTGAAAGGATGACAATCTAAGAAATATCTAGACTTTTAAAATGAATATAAAATTGAAACTGTAGTTTTACCTTGAGAGTTTTTGGATGAAGAATTTGAAAGAAAATGTAGATTTTGTTATAAATGTTGGCAGTATAGAATATTCAATAAGCTTAAATGGAAAGATGTATTGTTTCTCACAATTTAAAAAATGGACTTGGTTGTGACGGTAATGTTAATTGTTTTTAACAAAGAAAAGATCCTATCCAGTTTTGGTTCCATTTGGCAATTGCTTCTAGTCTTTATGCTCAAAATAAAAGAAAAAGAAATGAAACACTGACTTCAGTTTGAAAAAGGGATAATTTTGTAGTTGTAGAAATGACTTGCAGTAACTGAATGCAAAGCAAAAAACTGAGGTTGTAATTATAGTTAGTATTTGGAAAGAATCCACTGTTCTACAAATTTTCAATTTTTGTTAGTTTCAGAAATGAAATGTGCCATTTCTTAATGAATTTCACATGCTGAATTCAAATATAATAATGAAATTTGTTAGTTGGCTCTAGTTTTCATGCAATGGACATTTTACATTTTCCAATTACAGGTAATAGGCAAATAATGCACCAAAACTTAATACGTATATATAAACCCGTATATTTTTATTAAAATTTAATTTAATTTAATTTAATTTAATGGATTTCTATGCTGCCCAACTCCCTGAGGACTCTGGGCGGCTCACTAAGTGAATTATATTCGCAATAGTGAATACATGAAATAATCTATTGTATATGTTTATCAAGAAAAATTAGTAAATTAGTAAACAAGTTTAAAATGTTCAAAAGTTTAAATTTCTCATTAATCTTGCCTTCAGTTTGTGTCCCTTTTGCTTCTCTTGACTTTTCTTTTGTATTCAAGGAAAGGATTGTCTCTTACGATTATCCAACAGTAGTCTGCAAGCATTGATGGGCTCCATTTACCTTGATATCTTTTTTCCATAGCTGCAACGTCTTGATGGAAGTGCTTCCCATGCTTGTCACTCACTGCTCCACAATTTGATGGAAAGAAATTCAGATGAGAGTGTAGAAAATGAATTTTTAAGGACATGTTACAACCAAGATTTTTGTAGGCCTGGATGAGTTTTTCAACCACTTCCTTGTAGTTTGCTTCTTTATTGTTTCCAAGAAAATTTGATGTCACTGACATGAATGCTATCCACGCAGTCTTTTCCTTGCCATGCAGCAGAGAAAGAAACTCATCATCGTTAATAAGTTCATGGATCTGTGGGCCAACAAAAATTCCTTCATTTATTTTTGCAGCACTAAGCAATGGAAATTTACTTATCAGGTACATGAAAGCAAACATCACTTGCCAGAAGATTCCACTGCTTTAGTCTTGAACCTAAAACCTCTGCCTTGTTTTTCGGAAGATCCAGATCTCTTATTAGGTCATTCAATTCCATTTGTGTTATGAGGTGCAGTTCAGCGAATGTGGATGGCAGATAATCCGGGTCATGTAAGGCTGTTGGTTCATCACTACAAGCTTCCTGAGGTTCTTCCTCACTGGACTCAACTACGAAAGATTCAGGCGCTTTTGGAATCGGTAGTCCTTCTCCATGAGGTACTGGATGTATTGCTGATGGAATGTTTTGATACTGCACAAACAACTTTTTTTTCTTAGTAAGACCTTTCTCAATTGGAGGCACCATACAAAAACAACAATTACTGACATGATCTGTTGGTTCTCTCCAAATCATTGGCACTGCTAAAGGCATAGGTTTATTCCGATTCAACCATTGGACAAGTCTCGATCCACATGAATTACAGTATATGTGTGGTGCCCAGTTTTTGTCCTGGTCTCATATTATGCAACCGAAATAAAAGTTGTAGGCTTTTTAATCACGGTTGTGATCCTTCGTTTTTGGGATGCAAAAGTAACTTCACCGCAAATATAGCAGAAATTATCTACTTTATTTAAACAGGTTCGAGGCATAACTTGGCTGTCTAACTCACCAAGCAAGATACTGTGACTTTTATATAATTTGGTGACTTAATATTAGCTAATATTGCATCATCTTGGTACGCGTGGTGGTTTTCTATTGGTCACCAATACTGACTATGTAATCTATGGTGTAAATTGCATCATGCATTTTATAAACCTTACTTCATTAGTTGGTTGCTTATATCATGGAAACTAGAGCCAATATACATTTTTTAATGTTATTTTCGTTTTTAGCATCCCAAAATTATATAAGAACAGCTGTTTTCATGAGGAGTTTCAGTTTCACTTTTGCTTTCACAGCAGCAAGCAGCTTTACTACAGAACAGGTGAACTAACTGTCTCCTTCTTTCTCACACAGCAAATACTCTTTGAGTTTTCAAACACCCCTCAACTCTCTCACACACTAACAGGACACTAGCCAGATGAATATCAATGGATGCTGGTAGGCAGAGACAGATTTTCCCCCTTATTTTCCTCCTCAGTTCAGACGAATCTGTTCCTTCTACTGTAACACCAGTTAAAGAGAAAAGAGGCAAAAAAACGCAGGAAAAGATTTACAGATGCGATTAGAAAAACACAAGTAAGGGAAGCTGCCTGTTTCTCCCATGGCCAGTTCTATGTGGCATGCTCCAGAGTCAGTTCACCTGACAGCCTGGTCATCCTCCAGCCAGAGAGCAAAACCAGGAATGTTGTTTACAGGGAGGTCCTGAGCAGGGGCGGGTTCCTAATTTTTTTTACTACCACTCTATGGGCGTGGCTTATTTTGTGGGTGTGGCTTGCCAGCCATGTGACCGGGTGGGCATGGCTTGCGGTCATATATTAGTTATTTCAGAGAGATGTTACTACTATTTTTGCTATTTTATACCTTACATGAAAAGCTTTGCATACAAAGTGTGTGTTACACCATGGCAACACAGCAACCATTATATGCAGAAAATGCTATAGTTAAAAGACAAGCAAGTCTCATACAGCATTTTTGGTTTCAGTCATGGATTTCTTAGACGAAAATACTGAGGACTGTTAAAAGAACAGTATCTTTTAACAGTCCTCAATGTTTTCGTCTAAAGAATAACAGTATAAAACTGTATAAAATTAACAGTATAAAAGGTTAAGCTTTCGGAAAACGCCCACTTTGGGAAGCTTTAGGCAAAAGCGAAGGGAAAGTGTCAAATGCGAGCTTATTATTTTCAAGTGAAGGGACGGGGAAAGACTTGTCAGGTTTTCAGTTTTTCCAGGCAAGCAGGCAGTTGACTAAGCAGCTTCCAACGGGATGCGGGAAGAGAAAGAGGAGGCACAAAGAAACTTTCAGGACTTGCTCAGTACAACACACTTCCACCAGGTGCGTTGCTAGAAACCGAGACTTTTGGGGAGAAACCGGGACTTATTCCTCATCTGAATCCTTAGCCTAGATGGGGCGAGGGTCGGTGAGGGGCATACTCACTGGTTCGTGCGGGGCTCATTCAGTGGGATGGCCACCTCCTCTTCTTCGTACTCAGGCCCGTCGAGAGAGTTGCCTTCATCCACTGTGCTCAGTCCCCCGGCCAGAAGCAGTGGCTGCGGAGGCAGCGGCAGAGAAGGGAAGCTCCCGGCAGTATTGACGGCGATGCCGCCGCCGCTGCTCCGCAGGGACAGGCCTGGAACCCATTGCGAGAGACCCCAGGGTCTTCTCCCACCCCGGGCTCATTAAAGGTGGGGAAGGGGTGGGAGGAACTGGATGGCGGCGGCCTCGGGAGCTTGGCAGCGGCCGGAGAAGCATGGGGACATTGCCCACCCGCAACGCAGCCCCCTGCAGCGGGAGCAGCAAGACCACGGCAGCGGTTATTCTAGGAGGCTCCGTCCGGCCTGAATGCTTCTCCCCATTTGATGATCCTAGGCTCCTGCCGCCCATTCCCCCTCCCCTCAGCAGCTCGAGAAGCCTTGAACGTGCAAAAATGCCTGGGATCATCACCACGCGTTCGTGGCTTCTCGGACTGCTGAAGGGAGGAGAACTGAGATAGGTCCTGCCACCCATTCCCCCTCCCCTCAGCAGCTTGAAAAGCCTCAAACGTGCGAAAATGCCTAGGATCACCACCACGCGTTCGTGGCTTCTCGGACTGCTGAAGGGAAGGGAATGGAGATAGCTCCTGCCGCCCGTTCTTTCAGCGTCTCACGCATTCCCTCAGCCATCCTCCCCTGCTTGGACTCACTGTGGGGTAGGAAGGCATTGCATGCGCAGTGCCGGAAGCTCGGCTTCTGGGCATGCGCAGAAGAATTTTTAAAAAAAAATTAAAAAAAATTTTTTTAAATGGCGGCGCCCAGGCACCAGCAACCAACCGCACCGGTACTGTGACATCACCAGCGGGCCACTACCGGTGCTATAGAGTGGACCGCACTGGTAGGAGCCCACCACTGGCCTGAGCAATTCATCTAAGGGATGAATTGAAAGTCTATGCTATGCAATTTATTAGCCTGGCTACATAGACAAAACAGCCACGTTGCTGCTGGGATTAAAGGGCTTAAGCCCATCTATTTCATTGTTGTTACACTTACAATAATGTCTTCATCTGTAACAGAAACTTAACTTACCGTCTCTAAAGAAATAATAGTCCCTTTTTAAATATGATATATTTGCAAAGAGACAATTTTATAATTAGATTAAGAGGTTATATCTTTGTGATTTGTTTATAGTACCTTTAGCTTTATATAGTTAATATTTTATATACATTTATAATCTATATATATTTATAATTATTTTATGTATGCATATTTAAAATAGGATATATTTAAATTGTTCAGAATGGGATATAACTACTATTTATTATAATTTATGTGATTACGTATAAAAGGACCTAGAGTAGAACTGATATTGATATTGGGAATAATATTGTTAATCAATTAACTAATTATTAATTTTATATCTGTATTAGGCTAAGGGGTAATTTACAAGGTGATTATAGTTATAGATCTAAGATAAGATATATAAGAAAAGAGGCTCTCTGAGAATATAATAGAATATAATGATCTAAGGTATTGTGGAAGATTTTCTTTAAGAATTTAAGTACGACTAGCACGACGACAACTACTAAAACTGTTAAGAAAGCCACGCCGATGACAGCCTCCCCATCAGGGCAGAGATCAATAGGAGACACGTTGGGGGGTGAAAAGTCAGGATCCTCACTAAACCTACAGACTATGCAATCGACCCTGAGCATGATACAAGAAGTGATGTTGAAAACACAAGAATCAATAGCTAAAAATCATGAGGAAATGAAGAGTGATATGGGTGAAGTGAAATAAGATATACGGAAATTAGACAGTAGAATGGGGAAAATACAGGAGTCAATTGCTAAAAACGAACAGAAAATAAAGATAGTGGAGGCAAGAACAGAACAGACAGAGAAAAAATTGGAAGCAACGGAAGAAAGTTACTGCGAGAAGTGCATGTAAGATTTGCAAAAAAAAAAACAGTTCGAGATGAAATTTATAGGAGGACATGAGACGATCAATTGACCTATGAAAGGAAGGGAATTTTGACTCTTAAACAGATACCCAGAAGAGTTAAAGAGCAAAGGAGGAACTATAATTTTCTCTCATCACAATTGGTGAAATATAAGACAATGTTTCGATGGTTGATACCGGAGGGTATGTTGATATCCTGGCAGGACAAAAAACTGATACCCTGGATAAAGCTCGAGAGTTTTATTACCATTACATAGCAGTGGATGAGGAACCAGAGAGTGGAGAGGAGACAGATGGTAAAAGCCAGGAAGAACAACAATTGGAAGGAAAGGAGGTGGACCAAGAAATAAGAGAGAGAACAGAAAAAGAACAACAGGAAAGAGAAGGGGCGAAGACAAGGACATAATGGGAGATAAGACCGAGGAGAGGAACGAGGGCAACTAGCAAGCAATAATATGGAAGATGAAATTAAGTGAATATCAATTAACATTAATGGGTTGAATTCGCCGGTTAAAAGAAAGCTAGTATTTTCCAAACTCCAAAAACAAAATATAGACATTACATGTCTAAGAAGTACACATTAAACAACAGCAAGGTGGCATTCTAGAATTTCCAAAAATAGGGAAACTCCATCTGGCCCTGGCACACACAAAAAAAGAGGAGTATAGCGATATATATTAAAGATTGGCTAAAACTGAGACAGATATATGCGGATGAAGAAGGGAGAACACTACTAATTGAGGTAACAATAAGACAAAAACGCACACTATTGGTAGTCATATGCGCGCCAAACACTAATCAGAAGGATTATTATTATAAACTACACAGGAAGATAGTAGAATTAGAGTTGGAGAATATATGCATATTAGGAGACTTTAATGCGGTAGTGGACTCCAAAAAAGATTATGAAACGGGTAAAAAAAATAAGAAGAGGAGGAAAACATTGCTGAATACCTTCTTTGAAATGATATAGGAATTAAATTTAAAGGATATATGGAGAGAATTAAATCCGCAGAAAAATCAGTATACCTTTTTCTCCAACCCACATAATTCATGGTCCAGGATAGATATGGTGTGGATGGATTTGGAATTGGGCAATAATATAGCAGAAGTAGAGATAGTATCAAATACATAGGCGGACCATAATCCATTAATAGTGAAATGGAAGGGAAGAACAAAAAAGAGAGGGAGATGGACCATGAATCAGAGGGTCTTAAAAGAAAAAAAATGTCCAATGGATAGAAAAAGAATTAGACTTCTTTCTGAAGGAAAATAGAAATGAATATACGACATTACAGAATTTATGGGACACAAATAAAACATATGTCAGAGGATTAACAATATCCTATACAGCACGAAGGAATAAAGAAAAAAAGGAACAACAAACTGAGTTACAGAAGAAGTTGGAAGAATTGGAATGTAGGATGCAACGCTCCCAAGATGAGAAAATTAAGAGAGAAAAAGAAATGATTAAACATAAAATTAATTTAATTTCACAAGAGGAAATGTCCCCAAAACTTAGATTGACGAGACAGAATTTCTTTGAACACACAAATAAACCAGGGAGATGGCTCGCTTATAAATTAAAGAAGGAAAAAAAATAATACAATTACAAGACAAAGAGGGGAATATATACCATCAGATGGAAGAGAATAGTATCGCCCAAAAATTCTTTAAAACGTTGTATAATCAGGAAAAGAAATGAAAGGAGTCTCCCTTTAGTACCAGATACAACAAAAGAAATATTAAATGAGAAAATCACGATGACGGAAATGAAAGCGGCAATCCAAAAACAAAAAAACAATAAAACTCTGGAGCCAGATGGAATTCCAGCAGAGTTCTCTAAAGAAATACAAGAGCCATTGGAGTTATTATTATTAGATGTGTACAATGAAGCATTGGAACAGGCAAAATTACCAAAGTCATGGACAGAGGCATTAATAACCCTCATACCAAAGGATGATACGGATAAATGGCAAATAAAAAATTATAGGCCAATTTTTTTTTATTTATAAAAATATTTTATTTAAAGAATTAAAAACAAACAAACATACAAACAAGACATAACAAAGACCTAAATACGTAAAAGTTATGTACATGACGGATTATCCAGTTAAACTATTTACATAAAATTCCTTTGTCTATATTTTTCTTTTTGAAAAGAATCAAATTTTATACAATTTTTTAAATCTTCCAATTTTCCCAATATCACTTATTCTTGGCTCTCCTTTAATCCCACCATACATATAATTTATTCCAGGTTTCATAATATTCCGTATCTGATTTGTCCTTCAACTGCAGCGTTAATCTATCCATTTCTGCACATATTAATATTTTATCTAAAAGTTCTCCTTCCTTGGGTATTTCTTTATTTTTCCAATTTTGGGCAAATGTTATCCTTGCAGCGGTCAAGATGTGTAACATGAGGTATAATATATTTTTTCCAAATTTATCCATAGTTATTCCCAATAAAAATAGTTCAGGTTTTAACTCCAATTTTATTTCCAAAATTTCTTCCAAACATTGCCTTACTTTTCCCCAATATTCTTGTGTTTTTTGGCACTCCCACCACATATGATAATATGTGCCAGGAACTCTTTTACATTTCCAGCATAGTGCTGATGCATTCCGACTCATTTTTGTTATTCTTGTGGGTGGGAGATGCCACCTATAAATCATTTTATAAAGGTTCTATTTGTAAGAGGTAGCTAAGGTAAACTTTCTATTTCTATACCATAGAGTTTGCCAAATGTTAAGGTCAATGTTAGTTCCGAAATCTTTGCACCACCTAATCATCATTTCCTTAACCTGTTCTTCCCGTAGTGTCTGTTCTAAAAGGTGTTGATATATTTTTCCTATCATTTTTCCTTCTGGTCCTAATATTATTTTATCCAAATCAGTTTCTTCCATTTTTATACCAGGTTCTCTTTTATCTTGCATATATTTTGATTGAATTTGCAAATACGCCCACCATTCAAGTTTTATACCTTTCTCATATAGTTCTAACCTTGATTTCAATTCTCCCCTCTCGTCCAATAGTTGTTTATATATTGTAACCTTTCCCAAATGTATAAAATTTGGCTGCACTTGCATTTCCAATGTTGATAACCAATTTGGTATTTGTGTATAATTTTGTCCCTTGATTTTTTCCCATACCTCAAGCAAAGCTCGTCTAACATAGTGTCTCTGGAAGTACCGGTGTGTTTTTTGTTTCTCTTCCCATAAGAAGGCGTGCCATCCAATATGTAAATCGTGGCCTTCCAATCTTAATAATCTTTCATTTTTTAATTTTATCCAATCCTTTATCCAAATTAAAATTGACGCTTAATAATTCTCCCAATTTGGAAGTCCAAATCCGCCCCTCTTTTGAATCTTGTAATACTTTCCTTTTTATCTTTGCTTTTTTCTTTTGCCATATGAATTCAGAAATCATTTTATTTAAACTTTGAAAAAAAATTTATCCAAATTTGTTGGTACACATTGAAATAAAAATAATATTCTTGGCAGTACATTCATTTTAATAAGGGCTATTCTTCCCATAAAAGAGAGTTGCAGATTAGACCATCCTTCCATGTCTTTTTTTATTTTTCCGACCAATTTCTCATAATTATCTTTTTTTAGTGTGGCACACCTTGAAGTTATCTGTATTCCTAAATATTTAATTTTTTTTGTCGTTTGTATACCCAATTTTCCTATTAATTCTAATTCTTGAGTTTTAGTCATGTTTTTAACGATCATTTTTGGTTTTTCTTTATTAATTTTTAGTCCAGCCAATTCACCATATTCCACCAGCACTTCCATCAACCTACTTCCTGAATCCAATGGTTCTTCGATAATAAAAACTAAGTCGTCAGCAAAGGCTTGAATTTTAAAGATTTCTTTCTTAATTTCTAATCCTTTAATCTGATCTTCCATCCTAATTATCCTTGTTAATACTTCCACTGACAGTATAAATAACAATGGTGATAAGGGGCAGCCCTGTCTTGTACCTTTCTTAATTTGAAAACTTTCTGTCGTATCCTCATTCATAATTACTTTAGCTCTTTGCGTTGAATATATTGTTTGGAACATTTTTATAAAGTTATCCCCCAAATCCATATAAACTAATTGATTGTATAGAAAGTCCCATTATAGGCCAATCTTGCTGCTGAATGCAGACTACAAAATATTTGTTACAATAATGGCTGACTTAAACAATATTAAATGAAAATATACAGTCGGACCAAAATGGGTTTTTACCCAATAGACATATAAGAAACAATACTCGGATCATAATGAATGTATTGAAGTATTATGAGGCCCATCCAGGAAAGCAAGTGGCGCTGATATTTGTTGATGCCCAAAAAGCCTTTGATAACTTAAATTGGAACTTTCTTATCAATCAATTAAATATTATGAATTTTGGGGGGAAATTTACGGGAATGATTAGGGCGATTTACTCCAACCAATCGGCAAAAATAATAGTAAATGGTGAAACGACAGAAGATTTTAGTATAACTAAAGGGGTGAGACAGGGATGTCCCCTGTCCCCCCTTTTATTTATACTATCCCTGGAAGTATTATTAATACAAATTAGGCAAAAGAAGGAAATAAAAGGATTGAGAATTAAAATGGAAGAATATAAAGTACAAGCCTTCGCCGATGATTTGGCCTTTATTATAGAAGATCCCCTAGAGACAGGAACTATATTACTAAAGGAAATAGAAGAATTTGGTAAAATGGTAGGGCTTAAAATAAATAAAGAGAAAACTAAAATATTAACTAAGAATCTTATTAATAGGCAGAATGAGGAATTGAAAGAGAAATTAGGGATCCAAATTACTAAGAAGGTGAAGTATTTGGGAATTTGGTTAACAGCGAAATACTCCTCGATAAAATAGGACAATTACAATAAATTACTACAAGTACAAAAGGATTTGGATAAATGGGCGAAATTGCAAATATCATTAATTGGCAGAATTTCTACAATAAAAATGAATATACTATCCAAATTTTTGTATCTCTTCCAAACAGTACCAATAAAGTTAAATAAACACTTGCAAGATTCTAGAAGCAAAGGGGTTTTTAGTATCCCAGACTGGGAACTTTACTATCATGCGGCAGCCGTGATATGGCATAAGGATTGGATTCAATTGTATAACAAAAGAATATTAACATTAGAGGGCCATGATCTCCAAATTGGCTGGCACGCATTCCTCTGGGAGGGGAAAAACTCACTCATATTTTCAGAGGCATTTAGTGAGGGATGCCCTGATAAGTATTTGGGAAAAAATTAAGAAGAATCATTATAGGAAAATTCCAATCTGGGTGTCAACAATGGAGGCGATGATCTGCCCAAACGTATTAGATTTAAACAAGGTGGTGAGATACTCTGAACTACTAGTTGAACAAAAAGAATTAAAATCGGATCAGGAATTAAAAATTCAAGGAATAAAGATTGATTGGTGGCCTTATCTCCAAATCAAGACAAGATATAAAAAAGATGTGGAACAGTATAGTTATAGAAAACAATTGGAAATAGATAAAATATTGTTAGGGACAGGGGGGAAAGGATTACAAAAGTTTACAATTTATTCCTAAAATTCAAAATGGAAGAAGAAACCGTCAAGGAGACGATAAGCTGGGCCAGGAATTTTGGACATAGTATTGAATTAGACCATTGGGAGAAATTATGGGGGGGAAACTATAAATTAACAATGTCAGCAGCCTATAAGGAAAACCTCTACAAAATGTTTTACCATTGGCATTTACCTCCAGCAAGATTGGCCAAAATGTACCCAAATTGTTCACCTGAATGCTGGAGATGTGGGTATAAACAGGGTACCTTCTACCACGTGGTGGACGTGCCCTAAAGCTAGGAAGTATTGGCATAAAATAAGGGATTGTCTGGAAGAAATTACTGAACAAAAAATAGAAATGAAACCAGAATTATTCCTATTAGGCATTTTTGAGGCAAAAATGGATAAAAAGCTTCAATATATAATATTGCATATATTAACGGCAACCAGAATCACTCTCGCGCAAAATTGGAAACAGGCTGAAAGTCCTTCAGAGGCAATGATTATAAGAAAAATACTTGAGTGTGCAGAGATGGATAGGTTGACTATGGAGATGAAAGAGAGAGAAGAATCAAGAGTACTATCAAGTTTGGAGTAGATGGTATACCTGGCTAGAGAATAGAACGACAACTACTGTGTAAGAATTATATAATATTGATAATACGATTGTATTGTATATGTATGTAAGTAGTAATATAATTTAAATGACTGTATAATATGGGATAGTGAACTACAAGGAGCTTAGATGATATGTAAAAATTAGTATAAGTAAAATGATTGTATAATATAGCATAGTAAATTATAGAAATAGAATCTACGAATGTTATGGAAGATATTGATACAGATACGGAACTGCTGTAATGAGAGAAAATTTGTGTTTTGTGTGTTTTTAATGTTGAAAATGTTCAATAAAAACTATTTTTAAAAAAAGAATGAGGTGGAAATGCAAGTTTTAAGATAAACAAACAAAAGATAAAGAATGTTGGCAAAAATATGAAGACACAAAATCAAACAGAATTGAATAATTTAGGTTCCAAGGTTGAGAATCAGATAAAATATTTGGGTATTAATATGAGAAATATAAATTGTATGCTTTTTCAAAAAAATTATGTTAAGACTGGAATGAAATTAAAAAAAGACACGCTAGGGTGCAAGAAAACACAATTGTCATTGTTGGAGATAATTTCTTGCATAGAATATTATTTTCATTTCAGATACCAGTTTTGACATCTGATGTATCATTTAAACAATGGCAGATATAGCCGAATTTGTTTAGCAAGGGGGAAAGCCGTAAGTGAAATATAAGGTGTTACAAGACTCAAAAGAGGACGAACTAATTTGAAATTATATTTTGTACCCTGCCATTTGATCCAAATGAAAGAATGGATGCTGCCAAGAAACAAAAGGCTTTTCAAGTTAGGTCATTATTTAAAATTTGGGTACCACAAGTATCTATCTATGTGATATGATCAAACTAAGGTTTATGTAAATTTTAACATCATTCTGTTAAATGTGCTATATTGAGAATATGGAACAGATATAAACTTAAGGGTATGCCTGAAAATACCTTTGTGGGTCTCAGCACAGGAAGCTTTTTATGAAAATTATTATACAGCATAGTTGATTTACTTTGATATGTTAGAATCCTGTTGAGGAGAATGTAGAATAATTAAAAAAAGAACCGGTGGTAGACAGATATTCATGTCAATGGATTTCATATGTACAATTATTTAAAAGTTTTAAAGTATATAAAGGAACTTTTGAACATTTGAAATGGAACTGTGCACAAATGATTATATTATTGCTAAATGTATACATTTTATTAAAATACGAAACAGAAGTGAAATAATGTATGATATACACATAGATCAAAGGGAGAATTTGTGGTTGAAAGGCTGAAATTTATGTCATAATTTTTATAAAATGAATTAATACATGTCATCAGAAAAACTGTGTAGAATGTATAAAAGTGGTTTAGAAACTTTCGCTGGAAATGTAATCAACAAGAAAGGGTATTTTATCATACTTGGCAAACATGTACAGGTAGTCCTCAACTTACAAGTTTGTTTACTAACCATTAAAAGTTAACAAAAGTGAGTTATATTTTTTTCACACTAACAACTGTTGTAGCATCCCCGGGTCACGTGATCCCCCCTTTGCAACCTTCTGACAAGCAAAGTCAATGGGGAAACCAGATTCACTTAACAACCTGTTACTAATTAACAACTTCAATTATTCATTTAACAACTGTTGCAGGAAAGGTCGTAAAATGGGGCAAAACTCACTCAATAATGATCTTACTTAGCAACATAAATTTTGGGCTCTATTGTGTTCGTAGGTTTAGAACTACTTGTAATAAAGCCAGAAATTTTTGGACTCAAGTACATATAATACAGAAGATTTTAAAGACTCATATACCATTAAATAGAGGCTTTTGGGGGGAGGAGACTGATGGATAAGCAGCTGGAAAAAAATTATGGAACTTTTTTTACATATGACTGCTAGTATTCAGCAAATATGGCAGGCCCAATTGGCAAAAGGAAGCTCAGGACCGTATAGGTTGGAAACATGTAGAAGAGGCCTTCATCCTGCAGTGGATAGACAATAGCTAAAATGAGGACTATTATATGCACCAGGATGAAAAGATTTTATTGGATCCATAAGAGAAATAGTGAAGATGATGGAACTTGGTGTGATGACCAAATTGACTGCTTTAATTAGAGAAGGACGTTGTACTAACCTTAATGATTGGAAACCTTTTGACTTTTTGTGGGAAACAAAAAAATGTATATGGTTTTGAAGATTAGAACAAAATTAAAAGATTAATGTAGAGAAAATGTAAGCAATACTGTAACCATAGAAGAGGCTATTTTATATTTATACTTATAACTGCTATAAAAGAAAATCAGAAGCTATGTCTTTATAATTTTTTTATTTCAGCACTTTGCTCTTTTATACCAGTTTTACACTTTTCCTTTTTCCTTTTAGTTTTATTCTGTATTTTTTAAAAATTAATTACAAATATTAAAAAGCTTAAGTCTTGAATTCTCCTGATTCCACTCCACAGGAGGCACACTAAAGTCTCTAAATGTAGGAAACCCCACTTCCAACCTGACTATCGGTAATACTATCCTTGGTTGTATAAAGAGGCATAGAATCAAAATCACGTGAAATATTAGTATCATTTTATAAAGTCTTAGTAAGGCCACACCTGGAATACTGCATCCAATTTTGGTTACATTACAAAAAGATGTTGAGACTTTGGAAAGAGTGCAAAGAGCAGCAACTAAGATGATTAAACATATGAAGAATGGTTGCAGGATTTGGGTTTGGCTAGTCTAGAGTAAAGGACGACTGGGGGGACATGATAGCAGTATTCCAGTATTTGAGAAGTTGCCACAAAGAGGAGGGGGTCAATTTATTTTCCGCACCAGAGGGCAGGGAAAGAAACAATGAATAGAAACTAATCAAGGAGAAGCAATCTGAAATTAAGGAGAAACTTCCTAACAAGCAAGGACAATTAAGCAGTGGAACAGGTTGCCTTCAGAAGTTGTGGGTGCCTCATCACTGAAGGTTAAGAGACTGGACAGTCACTTGTCTGAAATGGTATAAGGTTCTCCTGCTTGAGCAGGCGGTTAGACTAGAAGACCTCAAAGGTCCCTTCCAGCTCTAGTCCGATTCAGTTCTGGTATGAAGTTGCTATGCAGCAGTCTGGTACTAGCAGCAATCCCACCTATTGCTGGAGCCTATTTTCACAATTAGTGTCTGGTATCTATTACATAACGTCTCTGAAAGCCAGAAGAATCTATAATAGCCTCCAACATCCCTGCCCCTATACTGGAATCAGTTAATGCTGATTGGACACACTTGGAAGTCAGGACAGCACATCTCCAAGAGCCCCCACTAGATTACGCCTCAGATACACAATTAAATCATGAATGATTGCAAGCTAGCATTTCAGTAGAATCTATACTGGTCAGGCTTGAAGAGTGGAGTCATTGATGCTGTCTGGGTTTGCTTTCTTACAGATTAGATAAGTGTGTGAACATGGGATTTGCTCCATTCATGTACTGTAGCTTGCCCTGCAAGTGTTCACAGCAATGTGGTTTTCTCCTTGATAGTTCAATTAAAGTACAGCAGCCACAATTGGAATCAGAATTTTGGTTGCCAAGCTACATGGCTAAGTAACATCACATGACCAATTTTATGACAATTTTTAACCAGTTAAGGGAATTGTGGTCATTAAGCAAATCTGGCTTCCCCAAATTGACTGCTTATTAGAAGTCAATTCAGGTTACAAATTCCAATCACCTAAGATTCTACCTTTATAAAACCCAGTTGCCAAGCACCCAAATTGTCACAACATGGGGGGGAACAGGTCATCAGTCACTTTTTCAGAGGTCATTGTAATTTTGAGCCATTGTAGCTTAAGAACTACCTGTATTGTTTTCTGTGGTATTAATCCCTGCTTATCCCAGTGTTGGTACTGAAGAGAACATGTACTGGTTGTTTATTTTCTTTTGAACAGTGTGTAAATATGGTTTGTTAATGGCTAAATGGCCTGAATGACAATCTTCTAGGAATTTCCTAACTTTTTAATTTCTAGTCACCCTTCTCAGTAAGCAACTCTGGGTATTTTGTACATGACAAAACATAAACATGAATTACAAAACAATTAAAGTATATGTGGATGCTCAGTTTCCCAATTGAACGTATGGTTCAGTCTGTCCATTTGATTAGTTTTCATTGTCTTCTGCAACAGTAGCTGGCATCTGAGTTGTTGTGTGAACACCAGCCTTCCTGATTTTATAATGCGCCTGTCTTTACACTTCCTGCTCAATTTTACTTTTAATATTGAAATTGTAAACCACTTGTTACTGGGGGCTGATCAGCATTTTTTTTACTATATTCTTGTTCTGCTATTCTCCCCCAAACGCTCCCATTCAAACCTAACACGCAACTATTTTTCTAAGGTGGAAAACAAGTTCCTGGATAACAGGTCACATTTGTTGATCTGAACTTGCCATCTGTCATTTCTCTCTCTCTCTCTCTCTCTCTCACACACACACACACACACACACACACACACACACACACACATACTTACACACATCACACCCTCAAATCCCCAGTTATACTACAAAACAATTCTACTTCAATGGTCCAATGCGTATTAAAAATGGAGGCTAATGTAAATATATTCTCCCAGTCCCAAAAGTGGTTTACAGGATCAGTGATAAGTAACTGCCAAATTAGATAAATTTTAATTCTACTATATAATTATTATACCAATAAGCAACCTCATTTACAGTTTGCAACCAACACTATTACTTATTATTCAGGTAAAAACTAGCATCTGTATTGGATTAGTGTACCAAAAAAGCAATGAATGGCTTTCTGTCTACCCCAAACCAAAAGGTCCAAATGAAAGTTGTTCATGATGCCCAGATTTAGTCAGAGATTAGGAAAAGCAGAATCATTAATTTTTTTCAACCATCTATTTTTAAACCACTCCTTTCCACCTACGGTAAGAATCAAAACTACACAGGATGCATTTCAACTTTTTATTTTATTAAAACTGAGTAATGCACAGCACATGCAGTGCTAGCATCTAAACTAATACAATAAGCAATTACTAAACCTACAGTGACCTGACGTTCATATTGTTTACACTCAGCAAGTTTAAACCCATTCTTTGCATATGACTGAATCTTTATCACAACTTAAGAATATTGCTGGTTGTAAAACTCACTAAAATGCTATTGCTGAATGTACAAGTCACTGATTATGCCAATACAACAAAGATAACCACATGTTTGAGGATTGCAATGTGCCAGACATTCACTGAAAAAAAAAACCACACAACTAAACAAAAACTCACGCAACGAACATCTGAGAATCTGGACACTTCACATCAGTGTTTTGAAGTGTTTCATTAATATCTTAAGACAAGTGTATCAAAACCTTGGCATGTTTAATTTTAAAGTTGCCAATTTTTGTTTTACTATCAGAAAGTTATGGCTACACTGCTAATGCCGGGTCTGCTTAATTTGACTTAAGAGTTTAATATGACTTAAACATTAAAAGCTCACACTACCCCGAAATATATAATTTCACGCATACGGTGACATTCAACATTCAAGTGCCAGTGTTTTTGTACTGTCTTTTGGTCAAGTTTCTTTAAACTTTCAAAGAATCACTTTTAGGCTTACAAAAATAAATATTTGTCAAAAATGTTCAATAAATATTACACAAAACTAGCAGCAAAAAGTATCTAGAAATCTGTCGTGTGCAAATAGTTTTCTTCCCAACCATTATTCCCATGGTCCCAGTTTTAGAATCTAGTTCCTTCTCCTTAGCCAAGCTGCGTTCAGTCTCCCAAGAGACAAAATAAGATTGGAAGTTAAGGACACGCACACAAGACATATAAAATTCTCTGAATGTGCAATAAAAGAAGTATTTTGTAAAAAGTTATGGGCAAAATGTACAAGGGCCTAAATCTAGACTAATTGAAATAGCACCATAACAAATGACTTCAAATACTGTCAAGTGCACCTACTTAAAGTTTAGTACAAGGCACAATACACTTGAAAAGATCTATTGCACTTTAGGAGATTTTGCTGTTGTCCTATGCCACTTAGAGAAAGAGTTGGTAATAGCTCTGGCAACAGACAGTTATCTCAGAGACACTAAGTGACAGAGGCCTTTTACTGTTGGAAATACTCATCTTTGGCCAGATCAGCATTAACAAGACTAAATACAATGGAAACCTATGCAACTAAAACTGACTAAAACTGCACTTGATAGCAGAATTGAACCTTGTGCAGTTATGTACATTCCAACCTTTGTGATCTCAGAATTTGTTACTCTTCTGGAGCCATTTTACAAGTCTACAGTAAGCCAGTTAACACTTCAACGCAGCTTGAACAGAGTAATGTGAATCTGCATTAAAATAAAGCCTGCTGCATAATTCTTCCTGTTCATTCCCCCTTGACCAAAAAACATCAACACTAGCATGCGTTAAGACCAAAAAAATCAGTCAGGCCCTTTTAAAAAATGGACCTTCACTGTTATGGTCAGCCATTCTACCATTTCAACTTAATATGGCAGGCAATTTTGAAACGTCTAAGTAGATGAATTCTCCTAAAAACTATTTCAAGTTCAGACCTTTAAACATTCCCTGTAATGTTCCGCCTTCTATTGGCTAGCTCACATTAATAATCTGCCTAAAACACTGGAATTGCTGTGTTTACTTGCATTTACTTTTAAAACAGTGCTTGTATGCATGCAATCCATACATCACCTCATTATCACGACTGGAATGGCTTTTTAAAGACAATCAGGTTCGAAGTACCTATCCAGGATAGAGTGAGCAAATCAACTTTAACTTTGTACAGTTTTGCCACATTAGAAACTAATTCCATTGATATGCTTCAAGATGTTTTATTTTTCAAATCTCCAAGTATCAAAGCCCTAATGTAGGCCACCGCACAAGTTTTCTTTTTTCTTTTGTTTTTGCAGATAAAGTGGATGAATCAATGATTCCTGTAAGTTGTATCACACCTGTGTGCCAAGGTTTGATTTTTATAAAGCCCAAGTTGAATAATTTTGCAAAGACAATTGATAATCTTGGGCATTACTGAGCCAACAGGACATCAAAATAAAAAGTTGTCTAAAGTTAAAGGCACAGTACATTAACAAATGATCCTCAGTCACAAAATTATAAATACAGTTTAGGAGTGGGGTTGGGTAAAGGAGTTAATCCTGACTACAATGGAGTCTTTAAACCTTCTTCAAAGTAGGGCTTCTGTTCCTTTCCTTCTTGTGACCTTGAGCTCCCTTAAAAAAAATTCAGTGGAGAATCACAGCTGGTAATGTACTGCGAGTTCTTGAAGCTACACAAGGTATAGTCTGGCTAAGTTACATGTGGTTTCCATATTAGCTTGTTTGGTAAGACTCTGCAGCAAGCAGATCAGTTGCCCCACCAATCTACCCCCTGAGAGTTATAGTTTCCTCCATATCCATCACTGTTATAGAAGCCGCCATAGCCACCTATTAAGACAAAAAAAAGAGAAATTTAAGATTCAATGAAAATGTTCTCAAGACATTTTAATACAATTTCCCCCCTATCATCTTTCATCCCACCTAAACAGCACAAAAGATTTACCTCCAAATCCTCTGCTACCTCCGTGACCGCCACTACTACCACCACCACCACTTCGACCACTACTTGCACGACTGCTGCCAAAACTACTGCTCGCACCGCTGCTGCTGCTGCTTGTTCGATAATCTCTGGCACCGAAGCCTCCACTGAAGCGGCTGAAGGAAAAAAGAAAGGTAGGTAAAGACAGTATTTGAAGTATCCATGAATCCCATTAAATAAACCCTCCATTTAATTAATTCTTATATTCTGTATCTATTTTGCTATTGCACGCTTGTTATCAAGCAATAGCTATTGTCTCAAATTATTTTTTTAAAATCTTTCTATTATTCATTCTCTGCAGAACAGTATTTCAAAATTTCAATTGAACTGGCATCTAATTTCACCAAACCAAAAAGTCTTAACACAATAAGCAGGGAACACCATGCATACTGCCCTGAGCTCCTATAAGAAAAATGGGATATAAACCTAACAAAGTACCCTATTTACTACCATTTCCTATGGTCTTTCAAAAGTGAAACATTCCCTTCATACCCTACTTTTCTACAGAATGCAAAGGAATATTGGAGCAGCAAAAAACACTCATCCTGAAAACACAGGAAGTAGAACAGCTTGCAGCCTAATGTAACAATAAAACAGAGTGAAGCTCTAGCCAGCTACATGGAAGGCAGGTTACTCAAACGTAATTCATTCATATTACCCTTTGGAACGTCCACGACTGCTTCCGCCCTTATGCTGTTGCTCATATGCCATGTTTTCTAGCCAAGATGGTACTTCCTGTTTAGCTTCAACAAGTAGATCTAACAAGTCTTTTGTGATATTTATGTTCCGCTCATTAAAAAATGATGTGGCAAGACCTAAAAGAAAAGTTAAGGGAACATGACATCTTCAGCTATCTGTTCTTATTTTCAAAATGACACAAATAAAAACAGATAGTCCTTCCTGACCACTCATGATGAGCTCTTAGTAATTGGTAGATTTATCATTGCATTTATGATAAATTTGTTCCCCTTCTTGTGTGAAGGATAAGCCATTGGTGGGCTTTTCCTTCTATAGTGCATGATTTACAACATTGAAAGTAAAAGCATGTCAAAATCAAAGGGATTTAAATGGGGATATTATTCAAAATGTTTTAAGTATAAAAATTGAAAACCTGGGATACTATATTTTCACAAATATATTCTTCAATGTGAAAGCTTCTCAGAAGCATAATAAAGCTATCCAAATGCAGATTTCCATTAATTAAGAATTTTCCAAAACCAGCAACAAGATTTGTAAGTTCATTTACTGCCTTACAAGGAACTTATGAATTGTCTCAATAATACATACATACACTGATCTCTCCCAACAGGCCTTTATTGCTAGAGGTCACCTTAAAAGTATTTGCATCCTAATCAATGTCCACTATTATTTTGAAAAGGTTTTTTTCAAATAGAGGTTGACAAAATTCTAGGCAGCTAGTCTCATGTTATTTAGCACTTCAGCATATATAGATCTTAACAACTACAAAAACCCCATCAAGATTAATGCCCTCTTACCAAGATTTCCCACACGGCCCGTACGGCCAATGCGATGCACATATTCTTCTATGTCACTTGGCAAATCAAAATTTATGACATGTTTAACATTGGAAATATCCAGTCCTCGTGCCGCTACCTATTGAAGACAAGAGGGGAATCCTGAATTCCCAAAGATAAAATTAAAAAGACACCCATAGCTATAAAACCAAATATGTCCTTACTGCAGTGGCAACTAAGATGGGACTTCTGCCAGAGCGGAACTGATGTAATGCTTCTTCTCTATCTCTCTGAGAGCGATCACCATGGATACTGGTGCAAGCATATCCTTCATGGTACAGGAAATCCTCCAGAGAATCCGCTCCCTTTTTAGTCTCTACAAACACCAGAGTCAAGGAATCCTTGCCTGCACATACAAAGAATTTCATTAACTAATGGTGTATCTGTCAATATGGTATAAACCATGTGGTATAAACTAGTGTTTATGATTGCAATAAAAAGGTGCTACTAGGCAAGCTAGCTGCAGGCAGATTGAAGTAAGAAGTCAATTATAGAAGAAAATAGGAAGGAAAAATCTTAATGTTTCTCCCCAGCTAACACAGATTTACATTAGATTTATGCTGGAATTCTTCCTTGGTCTTTACCTGTGGCATTCAAGAGATCAAGCAGAAATGACCTTTTGTCTGCCTCTTCCACCCACACTACTTTCTGTGTGATGTTCTCAGATGTAGAGCCAACTCGGCCAACAGCCAGAAAAATATATTCCTCCAAGAAATCACGAGCAAGCATCTAAAAAATAGAACTCAATTAGCATAAACAATATGCATCTAATCATAGTTTATCAATACCTCTATGGGTGTACAGAACCGTCTCAACAATAGGGAGTTAACTATAGACAAGTTCTTCAAAAGGAAACTATTCAAGAACTCTGCTTATTTTTTTTAACAAGTTTAACCATGGACATGTCTTTAGAGATACAGTCATCCAGTTCATGCCTGTCCCAAAGATGCTTTTCAAAAAGCAATTAGACTTTGTTTTTTTCCCCTTGAAAACATTTTACTTCTCATCCTAAACTGAAGCTCCTTGGATGAGAAGTGAAACATTTTCAAGGAAAAAAAACAAGAAAGTCCAGTTGCCTTTTGGAACAGCAGCATTGGGTTTACCATAGATCAGAGGTGGCACACAGAGCTCTCTGCTGGCACACGTGCCATCGCCCCAGGTCAATTCTCTGTGGCGTTTCTTTCGTGAGCTTCTGTTTCCCTGCAAACAACGAAAAAGCAGCTCACGAAAGAAAAAGATCTTACCTCTTGCCACGCTGCCAGTGTTGGGATGCCCCACCTCCCGCCGGCCAGCTGGTCTTTGGGTCTCTGCTGTGCATGCGCGCATATCCGCGCATTAGTGTGCATGCACCTTTTAGTTTGGGCATGCGCGTGCGCAGTTTGGCCACTCGGTGTCTAAAAGGTTTGCCATCACTGCCATAGATAACTACTTTCAGTATACCAGTTTCCCTTTAAGATGCTAAATACTGGAAAGTTCAACATCATGCATAAATACCTGGATTTCCTTTGGAAAAGTAGCACTAAACATCATTGTCTGACGGACACCCTTTGGTGGCATAGTATCTTGTTCAACAATACGACGAATCTGAGGCTCAAAACCCATGTCAAGCATACGATCAGCTTCATCCAAAACCAAGTATCTAGAAAATATAAAATAGCACATCAAGAGTTCTACGATTCCATATTGACAAGGAAGTTCCAAAGTATCCAAGGCTATCATATTACAAAACTTATTATCTTATAAACATACAGAACTGTATTACTTACTTGCAGAAGTCCAGGCCTATCTTTCCCCTCTCCATCATATCTACAAGGCGGCCTGGAGTTGCCACAAGCAAATGGCAACCACGTTCCAAGTCACGTATCTGTTGGCCAATGTCAGCACCACCATATACAACGCAAGGACGGACTTTGGAACGATAGGCAAACTAGAGGGAAGGAAATTTCAGATTATAGAATTTCAGATCTAAAATTATGCCTTGTGATCTGCTAATAAGTTCCCAGGAGCATGTAAGATTTACCTTTCTAGCTTCTTCATATATCTGCACTGCCAATTCTCTTGTTGGAGCCAAAACTAATGAAATTGGGTATTGTTTACGACGCCCATACCTTCCATTTTCCTGTAATGTTACAAGAACAAGATGTCACTGAAGGTACGGTGGGGCAAAAAAGTATTTAGTCAGCCACCAATTGTGCAAGTTCTCCCACTTAAAAAGATGAGAGAGGCCTGTAATTGACATCATAGGTAGACCTCAACTATGAGAGAAAAAATGAGAAAACAAATCCAGACAATCACATTGTGTGATTTGGAAAGAATTTATTTGCAAATTATGGTGGAAAATAAGTATTTGGTCACCTACAAACAAGCAAGATGTCTGGCTCTCACAGACCTGTATCATCATCTTTAAGAGGCTCCTCTGTCTTCCACTCATTACCTGTATTAATGGCACCTGTTTGAACTTGTTATCAGTATAAAAGACACCTGTCCACAACCTCAAACAGTCACACTCCAAACTCCACTATGGTGAAGACCAAAGAGCTGTCGAAGGACACCAGAAACAAATTTGTAGACCTGCACTAGGCTGGGAAGACTGAATCTGCAATAGGCAAGCAGCTTGGTGTGAAGAAATCAACTGTGGGAGCAATAATTAGCAAATGGAACACATACAAGACCACTGATAATCTCCCTCGATCTGGGGCTCCACGCAAGATCTCACCCCGTGGGGTCAAAATGATCACAAGAACGGTAGCAAAAATCCCAGAACCACACCTAGTGAATGACCTGCAAAGAGCTGGTACCAACGTAACAAAGGCTACCATCAGTAACACATTACGCCGCAGTGCCAGACGTGTCCCCCTGCTTAAGCCAGTACATGTCCGGGCCCGTCTGAAAATTGCTAGAGCATTTGGATGATCCAGAAGAGGATTGGGAGAATGTCATATGGTCAGATGAAACCAAAGTAGAACTGTTGGTAGAAACACAACTCGTCGTGTTTGGAGGAGAGAGAATGCTGAGTTGCATCCAAAGAACACCATACCTACTGTGAAGCATGGGGGTGGCAACATCATGCTTTGGGGCTGTTTCTCTGCAAAGGGACCAGGACAACTGATCTGTGTACACAGGAAAGAATGAATGGGGCCATGTATCGTGAGATTTTGAGTGCAAACCTCCTTCCATCAGCAAGGGCATTGAAGATGAAACGTGGCTGAGTCTTTCAGCATGACAATGATCCCAAACACACCGCCCGGGCAATGAAGGAGTGGCTTCGTAAGAAGCATTTCAAGGTCCTGGAGTGGCCTAGCCAGTCTCCAGATCTCAACCCCATAGAAAACTTTTGGAGGGAGTTGAAAGTCCGTGTTGCCCAGCGACAGCCCCAAAACATCACTGCTCTAGAGGAGATCTGCATGGAGGAATGGGCCAACATACCAGCAACAGTGTGTGCCAACCTTGTGAAGACTTACAGAAAATGTTTGACCTCTGTCATTGCCAACAAAGGATATATAACGAAGTATTGAGATGAACTTTTGATATTGACCAAATACTTATTTTCCACCATAATTTGCAAATAAATTATTTCCAAATCAGACAATGTGATTGTCTGGATTTGTTTTCTCATTTTGTCTCTCATAGTTGAGGTCTACCTATGATGTCGATTACAGGCCTCTCTCATCTTTTTAAGTGGGAGAACTTGCACAATTGGTGGCTGACTAAATACTCCCCCCCCCACTGTATAAGCCCAATGTTATGCAAGACATTTCATTCTGCCTGATTACTTCCTTGAAGTTAAACAGCAATACAGTCCTCAATTTGCAACCACAATTGAGCCCAAATTTTGCTAAGCAAGGCAGTTAAGTGAGTTGCACTTTATTTTACATTTTGCCAGTTGTTAAGCAAATCACCTAAGTGTTAGGTGAATCAAGCAGTTGTTAAGTGAACCTGGCTTCCCCCATTGACTTTGCTTGTAGGAAGCTGGCTGAGGAGGTTACAAAAGGTGACATGATTCTGGAACAGTGTGAATGTCAGAAATACATGCCAGTTGCCATGCCATGTAATCACATGAACAAGTTATTAAGTGAAAAACTATCATGTTACTTTTTTCAATGCTATTATAACTTCAAATAATTACTAAATGAATGGTTGTGTAAGCCAAGGCCTGTGTTCTGTACAGCTATTTTTGTGCTGAAACAAAATTAGTGCACAACTTTCCTCTGCAGAGGCAAACGAGTTTGAGTTACGTTCTCAAACAGAAACCGTTCATTCCCATACATTAACACAGAAGTGACAACTAGAAAAAGCATAATAAAATGCACATTGCTAGGAGTATCTAGATATTGTTTATATGCTGCAAACCATACACTTGCCTTCATGGCTCTCAAAGCATCACCTGGACCATCTGTATATATCTGACTCAATATGGGCAGAAGAAATGCAGCAGTTTTCCCAGAACCTAGAGAAAAAGATGCATTAAAATTTGATAGCAATGCAAAATCCTTTTATTTCTGAAAACAAATTCAACCTGTATGCAATTATTATTATTATTACAGAAACCTGTGTTGGCTGCAAATGGTTTTTACTCCAATGCTAGGTCAAATTAGTGGTAGTTAACCAATTACAACCAATTGAGCAAAAGAGCCGAGGTGGCGCAGCGGTTAGAGGGCAGTACTGCAGGCCACTTTAGCTGACTGTGATCCGCAGGTCAGCGGTTCAAATCTCACTGGCTCAAGGTTGACTCAGCCTTCCATCCTTCCGAGGTAGGCAAAATGAGGACCCAGATTGTTGGGGGCAATATATAAATTGCTTACTGGTGTAAACCGCTTAGAGCAGTGGTTCCCAACCTTTCTAATGCCGCGACCCCTTAATATAGTTCCTCATGTTGTGGTGACCCCCAACCATAAAATTATTTTTGTTGCTACTTCATAACTGTAATTTTGCTACTGTTATGAATCGTAATGTAAATATCTAATATGCAGGATGTATTTTCATTGTTACAAATTGAACATAATTAAAGCATAGCGATTAATCACAAAAACAATATGTAATTATGCCAGATCAGAAATTCTCGGGCCAGTCTTTGCAAGAGCACAAGGAATATCATCTTCCACAACAAGTCTACTTCTGTATTTAGACTTGATAACCAACAAGTGTACAGCAATATTTCTCAATCTCAGCAACTTTTAAGGTGCCTGGACTTCAACTCCCAGAATTCAAAGCAAAGCTGGCCCCTTAGCTGATGCTGTCAAAGCTCGGCCGCCAGGCGTCACAAACGCCTCTCACCGAATGGCACCTCTCCCGACCAATCGGAGGGCTCGGGCGAGTTGAGTCAATATGGCCAGGCTTGTGATAGTGGGGGGAGAGCTGAGGATGTCGGGGCGACCCCTGGGAAATGGTCGTTCGACCCCCAAAGGGGTCCCGACCCCCAGGTTGGGAACCACTGGCTTAGAGAGTGCTTGCACTGTGAGGCGGTATATAAATCTCACAAAAATAAAATAAATAAATAAATAAAATTGCAAAACAGCAGGTCTTTGCAATTTACCCAAACCCCTCCACTTGGAGAACGGCATTGGCTCATTCTCAGTATTTATTCAACACAACTGTATTTCAAAATAGAGTAACCAGCAAGGCTTCTAAAGGAAAGAGTTCAGAATTTGTACAGCATGGCTTTCATAGTTGCTAAATTTTACTTTTACTTCATTTAGAACATGCAGCTATAACATATACATTACAGACTTACCTGTCTGGGCACAAGCCATCAGATCTCTTTTGTCTTTGATTATAGGAATAGCATATTTCTGAACAGGAGTAGGTCGAGTGTAGCGGGTGAGTTCGATGTTCCCCATGATAATTTCCCCCATGTCAACATCGCTAAACTGCAAAGGTATTTCAGTTATTAAACAAGAGTATTACTATCTTATTAGCCAGTGTTGCACTCATACGGACGCCTGATTATGAATGGATGGAGCACTCCACCCACCCAATGCCCTTGCTTATGAAGTAAAGAAGCTTGTTTGATTTAAAGTCTTGGTAGGAATTTGACTTTGATGGCCAAGTGCTCTACTTCTACCAAACAATTCAAATATATTCACAGAAAGTCAGTTCTAAGTTTGACATTGAGGCAAACATTTTTCCATATATAGTAGATAATCAAAAGCAACCAATTATAATTCCAGGATGCAATTTTTAAAATCTGGTTTCCATTGAAGAAAATTTATAAAAAAGCAGGATTTGTTAAAAAAAATTGGACTGTGCCACACAATCAACTCGTCTCATTTACCGACAAAATGTAGGAATTAACGAATTTAGGTGAAGCAGTATGCCTAAGGCTGTTTTTGAGCATGCTATGCTCATGGAATGCACTCAGTGTAAAAACAAGCACAAGTAGTCCTCAACTTACAACCATTCATTTAGTGACTGTTCAAAGTTACAAAAGCACTGAAAAAGTGATTTATGACCATTTTTCACACTTATGGAAATTGGTCCAATTATCAAAATTCGGGCACTTGGCAAATGGCATGTATTTATGACAGTTGCACTGTCCTGGGATCAAGGGATCACCATTTGTAACCTTCCCAGGCGGCTTCCGACAAGCAAAGTCAATTGGGGGCCCGGGGGGGGGGGAGAGAAGAAAGCAAGGTTCACTTTACAACTGCAGTGATTCACCTAACAAGTATGGCAAAAAGGTCATAAAGTGAGGCATTTTTGACTGGATTAGCTAAAGAAATGTCGAGTTCCATTGTGGTTGTAACTTGAAGACTCCTGTGTTTACCTATCCAAGCAACATCAGCAAATGTACAACAGCCTGCCGTATTTTTCGGAGTATAAGACGCACCTTTTTGCCCCCCAAAATAGGGTGGAAATGTCGGTGCGTCTTATACTCCGAATACAGCCATTTTTGGCTTCCCGAAGCCCCGCCCCTGCATCACCATTTTTGCAAAAAAATGGGCCATTTGCAAAAATGGGGCCATTTCTGCCTTTCCCCACCCCCTAGGAGTGCTCTGCAGGCTTCCCAAACCCTCTGCATGCCTCATTTTTGCAAAAAAATAGCCGAAAAACGGACTGTTTTTCGCAAAAACAGAGGTGTTTTTGCCTTCTAATTACCCCATCTAGCATGACTGGAGGAGGAATTCTGGGAGTTAAAGTCAATTAGTCTTAAAGCTGTCAAGTTTGAAGACCCCTGGGTTAGGGGTGCAAGGGTCTTCAAACTTGGCAAGTTTAAGACTTGTGGACTTCAACTCCCATTCCTGAGCTAGCATGATTGGAGGAGGAATTCTGGGAGTTGAAGTCCACAAGTCTTAAAGCTGTCAAGTTTGAAGTTTGTAAAAAGTGTACATGGCTGTAAAAAGTATACATGGTTGTAAAAAGTATTCTGCTATACTGGTATTTTATTAAATAATATATTACTACACCATTTGGTTCAGAATACTTTTTTCCTTGCTTTCCTCCTCTAAAATCTAGGTGCATCTTATACTCTGGTGCGTCTTATACTCCGAAAAATACGGTAAGTTCTACAGTACTCTCTTGAAAATAATCCACCTGCACTGGTATTTTAGTACTGCGTTAACCTATCAATTTCTTTTCAATTATTAACTATGTAGGAGTTCCCCATTTCTCTCTCCAGTATATTTAAAATATATTTCATCCTCAATTCATTTAGCAAAAACCTCAATATAGCCAAGTACTATAAGCCAGGTGTAATAAGATAACCAAGTTTAAAAAGAATCAGACACAAAATCATAAGGTATCATCTCTTTCCAAACAAAATTACTAGCATAAAAAAATAGAACCAATGTCATTTCTAAAGGATTAATCAATTAAAAAGTACTAATTTATTACAATATGGAAGTTTAACAATTTTAGCATAGGTTATCAAGTAAATGCATTATGAAACTGGTAGTACTTACACTTTCAATGTGTGGAGGACAGTTGTTGCCTGTTGCCTCAACTGGAATGTCATCATATTTTTCAAAGTTAATGCCTGTATTCCCCCCAGCGAACAGCTCCCTAGAATGAAAATAAGTCAACTTTGTATCATACAGTATTGAATGTTTCACTGAAAGGTTGCCAGATAAGCCTTTAATACTCACTGTTCGATACGTTCACTTGGGGCAAGTGGTTTTGACCAATCATCTTCGTCATTTTTATCAGACCAACGACTGTTTCCACCACGATCAAATCGACCAAAGGAACTCCTATCACCACGACTCCCAATACCATCAAAATCACTACTGCATCTTCCACCACGATCATCAAATCTAAACATCATACAATATAGCATTAAATCCACATGTATGTGCTCCTTTAAAGCAACCTAGCAAGTTGGCAGCTTTAAAACATTCCGTTTTGCTTTAAAGCAGATTGCATTATTTGAGGCTTAAGCCCATATTTTGCTTTTCAGAAACATACTAAAGATATCATCCAAAGATCAGGTTTAATTAATTAACATGACTATACCGTGTTTCCCTGAAAATAAGACCCCGTCTTATATTTTTTTGAACCCTGAAATAAGCACTTGGTGTTATTGCCATGCACTCAAAAAGCCCGATTGGGCTTATTATCATGGGATGTCTTATTTTGGGGGAAACAGGGTAGAAATTAATAATTTCAGTTTTCTGTCATGTTAAAGAACCAACTTCTGGGAATCATGCTGATTTGAGGGCTGCAGCTTTTGCCTTTCTGCTATCAAAGGCTCTCCATTTAACTGTTTCTTTCCCCTGCTATAGGAAGATTCAACTACCGTGTTTCCCTGAAAATAAGACAGCTTATATTTTTTTGAACCCCGAAATATGGCATCGGCCTTATTATTGGGGGGGTTTATTATTTTTGGGGTGCAGTAGGTGGCAGCGCCACCGCCTCGTGGAGCAGGACTCTGCAAGGCTTACTGTGCCATTGCCGCACAGCTTGGGTCCTGCTGCCGTTCGTTCATGCAACGGCACAAGCCTTGCAGAGTCCTGCTCCACAAGGCAGCGGCGGTGCCGTGACAAGTCTCAAAGAGACTCATTTCTGGCAGGTGGGACGTGTTGGGCCGCAAGACGCGCATCCTACCTGGGACTTGTAGCTCAGTCACGTTCCTCGGCGTTGTGTCCAGAGAAGCCCATTGTAAAAGAAAACTTCTCGTGAGTTCAATCAAACTTCTCGAACTCGTGAGAAGTTTTATTTTACAATGGGCTTCTCTGGACACAACACCGAGGAATGTGACGGAGCTACAAGTGTCACGTAGGACGGGTATCTCACGGTGGGGCGCAATTTGGGGGTGGCAGGTGGGGCGGACCGCGCATCCTACATGGGACTTGTAGCTTCGTCGCGTTCCTCGTTGTGCCCACTGATCCTCCCCCGCCTCCAGCTCTTGAGCGAAGCGGGAGGGGGAAGAAACTCTTGCGGGCTGCCTGAAGAAGCCGAGCTGACAGCTAAACTTCTAGCCGTGCTCAGCGACAGAAGCAGCCGGGCACGCGCTTCCTCGTCTCTTCCAAACGCGCTCCTCTCTCTCTCGGTGGGGGGGGGGGAAGAGTGCATGTAAGACACAGCATGGAACAGCAAGGAACCTTTTGGCTGCACGCTGAACGCAAGAAAAATTTCTCTCTTCAAAACTCTGCCAGAAATTAGTCTCCGTGAGACTCACCGCGCCTGCGCAGCCTCTTGGAGCGAAAGGGGAGAAAGATTTTTTCCTGGTTTCACTGTCAGCTTGGCTTCCTCAGGCAGCCCGCGAGTTTCTTCCCGCTTCGCTCGAGAGCCTGAGGCGGGGGGAGGATCAGTGGACACAACACCGAGGAACGGGTGGCTGTTCCTGCAGGGGATTCCCATGCACCGCTCTCTCCTTCCTGAAGGACGGGGGTCGGGCAGGTGGAAGATGAGCGGCCCAAGCCGGCGAGCGAGCGAGGGAGGTGGCAGCAGGAGGCAGAGCCAAAGGGGCGGCAACAGGGACGGGCTGGATGCGCCAGTCTGCTGCTCAAGCCCTGCGCTTGTGGGCTCGCTGTACCCAACCGGCCTTGCCGCCTCCTCGCAGGCAGAAGCGCGTTTCAAATTGCCCTAGGCAGAGCCCAGAGGAGGCGAGCTAGTCCCGCGGGGGGTGTGTGCACCCACCTCTCGCTCTGCCGGCCGGGAGCCACTCTTTCTGCGGCGGGTACTCTTTTAGCCGGGGGAGAGGGGGAGAGAGAGGCGGCTACACGCACACCCCGCGGGAATGGCTCGGCTGCTCTGGGCTGCCTCTGGCAGCATTTTGAAACGCGCTCCTGCCTGTGTGGAGGCGGTGAGGCAGGGATCGATGCTCGCCTCCTCTTCCTCGCAGGCAGAAGCGTGTTTCAAATTGCCGTAGACAAGAGCCCAGAGGAGCCGAGCTAGTCCTGCGGGGGGGGGGGGGTGCGCACCCGCCTCTCGCTTGCTCTCGCGGCCAAGAGTGCCCGCTGCAAAAAGAGCGGCTCCTCAGGAGCTGAGATAGCGCAGTGGTTAAAAGCAGCATTGCGACCTTCAGCTGATTGCTAGTTTAGCAGTTCAGCTGTTCAAATCTCACTAGGCTCAAGGTTGACTCAGCCTTCCATCCTTCCGAGGTCGGTAAAATGAGGACCCAGATTGTTGGGGGCAATATGCTGAACTCTGTAAACCGCTTAGAGAGTGCTGTAAAGCACTATGAAGCGGTATATAAGTAAAGTGCTATTGCTATTGCTATGTCCCCCCCTTTCCCCTGAAAGTAGTTGAGGGGGACTTATTTTCGGGGGGGGGTGTATTTCAACGCATGTCCTGAAAAGCCATGTTGGCCTTATTATCAGGACATGTCTTATTTTCGGGGAAACACGGTAAGTAGAAGGATTTTAACAATTCAGACTGCATTTATTCCATCTCAATTCTTAGTGATTAATTAGGAACTCTTGGGTACCAAGCTCTGAGTTCAGCTCCCTTTTCAGTCATGACATTCATGACCTTAAACTATTCCTTCACTCAGTACAATCTACTTCATAGGATTCTTATGAGGATAAAAGGGAGGAAAACATGCATATTGCCTTAAGCACCCTGATGGAAATTGGGGATGCAAGAGTAAATATTAAAGAAAACTTCAAGATACTCTAATCAAACTAAATAGTTACAAAACAGGCTTTGAATATAAAGGAGAAAGTACCCATGTAAGATTTTAGATATGGCAAACCAAAAATAATTTCTCATAAATTCTGAACTAAATAACCTATTAGCCAAAAGCAATTTTATAGGAAATGCTGAGTATTTTTCCTAATTAAAATACACATACACACACTGTGTGTGTATGTGTACACATACAGTACACACACAGTTATTGGTACCAAACAATTCAGACCAATTACATATTAGGATTAATGTAATAATTTTATTAAAAGTAACATGATACAACCAAATTTCTGCAGACAATACATTAGGTAAGGATTTGCAGTGGGTTTTTTTTTAAATTAAACAAAGTGGTTACCTTCCTCTTGAGCCATTGCCACGGTCAGTAAAGAAACTTGATTTTCCTGATCCACGTTCACTTCTTGCACCAAAGCTACTATATGCATCCCTGTCTCTGGTAGCATTCCATCCACCATCAAATCCTACAAATAATACAATCCATTATTAAATATTTCCAAAGATATTTACAGGTAAGAAATATATTAAGAACCATTAATATCAACAAGTAGCCACCAATCTTCCAAATATAACTTCTGTTTGTTCAAAGTAAGCCATACTGCCATCAAGCTAAGATGGCACTGACAGCAAAAAATGGGATGGTGTTCAACATCCAACAGCTATTGATCCTTTCAAGCTGAATGAACCCCACCCACCCTGGATATTTTTACTTCTGTTCAATGAGGAATCAGCCTATGGTATATCTCTAGAGTTCAACCATCAGGCAACCCATAATAAACATATTATGGTCATTTAAAACTTGACAATTTCGCAACAGCTTGAAAACTGGATCATTTCAAGTTTCATGTATTTGCCCACATACTGACACCAGTAAAGAAGAAACAGTCAAATGATGAAAGATTTTGAGAATGTATACCTTCCTTGACATGTAAAACCTGTAGACAGTAATTGGAACAACTACTGGGCAATGAGCTTCAATATTGCTGTCATTAATAGAAACGTGAAAAGTTTTGACTCCAGGATTCAAATTGATCATCTTCAACTGTGGTGAAGATTCTAAAGACCCATTAAAATTGCAGAACTATGAGATCTGTTGCATTTCAGTTTAGGAAGGCAGCTCCATTAAAGCTGCTTGGTAAGAAAATTCAAAGAATTTTCCATAAGTTCCATGAGCTTTGTCCTATCTTAAGCTATTTTTTAATCACTATTTAATCACTAAGTTGGATGGAAGTGACAGGTCCCCACGCCCACCTCTGTCATCACGTCCAGATCCTCCTCTGGATCCAAACACACCGCGATCACGATCGTAGCCATTCATCCGGCTGTCACGATCATATCCATTCATATAGCCATTACCTCCACGAGAGTCCCAGCTGGGGGAATCTTTAGCAGAGAATAAAAAGTTAAACAATTAAAGTGTTAAATGTCACTTGTGCCAGCAAATAGTTTTTGCAAGCTCCACTGTAACAGTGTGACTTTTGTTGCCAGAAATTTACATTTAAGGGCACCTTTCTTTTTTAAAAGAAGGCAACTTGGCCTCAAATAATTAAAACTTTATCTGCATCTATGTTCACAAAAGCTGCAAAGTTTATGGATACTTAATTATGTAGCTGAACAAACTTTCTTAAGTTATTGTACTATATTTGTACTATAGCTAGGTACCTTGTATACCAATATTGCTGCCATGCAGTAAGTTGAAACACATCTTTAAAAATGGTCAATTTGAAGCTAGTCCAGCACTAAACTCAAGGTCCAATGCTAAGCTCAAAGATACAATTTATTAAGCACATAGCAATTTTAAAAAGCAAAATTCTGACTAGCCAATGCTAATATGTGCATTTTTTAGATCAGGTTTTTGTTTTTAAGAAAAAGCTGCTTGTACAGTATGTTAGAAGTCTGCAACTATTATTAGAAAGTTCATGAAAAAGATCCAATCTGTGTTGGTCATCGGGACCAGAGGTTAAGGCTTCCGAGCTTTCGGAGTCATGCTGTAGCCCATCCTCAGTGCACAAGTCTGAAAGCTCGGAAGACTAAACCTCTGGTCCCAGTGACCAAGAGATTGGATTCTGCAACATTATCCTGGGACACATATATTTGCCTTCATTCGTAAGTTCCAGTAAAAGGTTAGTTATCTGGTTTATCTTTACAAACATTGTGAAAAGTTTCAGAATCATACCTTGGTTAATTTCCTACGGAAAATGTGAAGAGCTCTGACTATAAAGAGTAGCTAGGATTGTGGGGGGTAAAGTATCTGCTGCAACTAGAGCTAAAGGAATTTTCCCCACAAACCAGGAAAGATTGAAACAAACAATGCTTTCCTGTTTCTCCACAGGCCTCCAATCCTAAATCCAATTCTTTAAGAAAGGGAAGTTTAAGGAAAACTGTTATGAACTATTTTCCTCTTCAAAAGATCACATTAGTCCAGTACTTCCCAAACTTTGTCCTATTGTATCTAACAATATTTAATATACCAACAAATTTTATTTTTAAAATCTGCCATTAATTTTATTACAGTATTTTGAATAAGCTATTCAAATTTATGATCTTTTTAAATATTTCAGAAACTTATCCAGTTCATAGATAAAATACTTAGTTATTAATAGTGGGAAAAGAACTAAGCCACCTGCTGAATTTACCTTGAAAGATTCAGCACATTATGTTAGCCTATGAACATGCCCACTAAACAGAAAACCTGTGTTTTATTTTAAAACTTCGAATAGATTTACACTATTGACAAAGGAAACATTTTAACCACATTGTTGGTGAAGAAAGTGTTGCATAGTTTTAGTACATGTAGCCATAAAAAGAACCATGGCCATAATAAACTTGGATTTAAAATTAATAAACGTGAATTTCAAGTGTTTTGTTACTATGCTGGTGGTCTTGTTTAAGAACTAATAATTTTCTCACCACATAAGGATGAGTCTACAAAAGTGGATTCTGGTTCTTGCTAATTATAGGTTTTTAATAAAAATTAGTGTTACTAAAAGTACTAAACTTGAAAGGAGCAAAAGAATTTAACATTTCTTCACTGTCTATTTTCTTAATCATGTAACACCAATTGAGAAAAGTGTTAAATTGAGAAGAAGGCATGGCATGCCTGAGAATGTGCTTGAAGAAAAAGCTCAAACTGTTAGTGAACTGCAAGTTACTGCTTAGAGGCATGCTCCCAAAAGACAAACTTTAAAATCACCCCAGCCTGACAACAACTTACAGCTTCTTGGTGGTGGCATCGAATTGGAATAGTAGTTTGCTGTATAGTTATGGATATTGTATGCTGCAAAAAGAGCCGTGAAAACTCCCAGCATTATGATTCAGTTTGAAAGCATATTAAAATATTCTGTTATGGAATGTCTCCAACCAGTGTTAACAACTTTTTGACATCCTTATTCCAAAATACATTTTCTACAAATATATCAGCTTACCTTTGGTGACAGTAGAATTCACATTTGGAGAAGTAGAACAAGCAAGTCTCTTGAATTTTTGTGGCCAATGAGGACCCCCCCCCCCCAATCATCTAACAGAGTACTTTAAAAAAAGGAAGGAGCTGGCCAATCAACAGCTTAGGACAGTCAGAAATATCAAACATTACTCACTACTTCCAAGCATGTTTCAGTCCAGTATAAAGCTGGTTTTTATTCACTCACTCAAAATAGTATTACAAATCTTTTTAATTGCTTTTAAGTACCCTCACCCATGGTAATATCTTTCTGGGAAGATTAACCCAAGCAGCTACCCACCTTCATTTAAGAGGTCTGTTTGATTTTCTGCTTGTAACAAGACTTTTTTTTTAACTCTTCTTCTCCCTAATCTAGTAAAAGGCCCAAAAATTACTGTATGAATTTGAATGTCACTCTGAAGTAAAAAGAACCGCTTCCCACTTCAGGTCTTTCAGTGAACCCTCCCACAAGGCCCAAGAATGTTTTAGATCAGGGGTGTCAAACTGGGAAAAGTCGTGAAATGTCACATGATGGCAACGTGACGCCGCAAGTTTGACACTCGTTTTAGATCACTCCCAATCAGCAGTTAACATTTACAGTATAAGCCAAAATGTATGAAAAACACTAGAAAATTACTAAAAATCATTGTAATGACTTTTCCCTTGTGCATTAGAATAGGTGGGTGGTGGGGGTGCACTAATTTATTAATCTTGTTATGTTTTCACAACAATTTTGAAAGTTTCTGAATTCTATTAACTTTTTACACATGTGAACCCATAGGCTAAGATTAGCTATTTATGGTTATGGAAATTCTGGAAGTCAAAACAATTTTTCAAATTCTATAAAGTTCTAGCTTACAGTAAGTTCCACAATGAAGACAAGAAACAGCCAAAACGTAGTCTGATATTTGCTGTAGTTTCAACAATGGCATAAAAGCTGTACATTCAAATCTTCTAAAATTTTCAATAACAGTTGAATGAATTAAGGGTCTACAGTTCAGTGGACCAAATGACAATATCCCTATAATTTTAAATTTAAAAATGGAAGGTTGGCCTAAATCAACTGTTAAGAACCAATAAAAATGGCATTTTGGCATTTAAGCAGAAATTGTTAAATGTAATTGCCACAAGACTACAACTAACATAGAAACAATCTTGATATATTTTGCTCACTATTGTCAACTTAAAACAATCCTCCCTCCCAAAAATTGGGGGCAAGCAACTTTCTTGCAAATCACAAAACAAGGTAAAAAGAACTATCTACCCCTAACAAAGCTTCAATTAAATGTTTACCTTTTATTTATTTAGTTGCTAACAAGATTGAATTCCAGAAATATGGATCATCTGAGAAAACTCAAGAATGTGATTATCATTTCTACAACCTTTTTGGATCATTAAGAGTTAAGATACTATAATTTTATCTAATATTTTAAATAACTAATTTTAACTGTCAATTAACAGCTTTAAAAACTTCCTTCTATGAAGTTTTATATTTCTAGCCCTATAGGAGATTGACATAGCAATGAATAGGCTTCTTGAAAGAACAGCACCCACACTAAACAGGAAAAGGCCTGGGTCTGTGCTTACTTCCATTTCTTTATTACTGTTTTCAAAATGTTTCATTTCATCATGGATCATTTCATAATTGCAATCCGAATTATCATAATTATCAATTATGTCATTCCACATTAGAATCAATACTTGACCATGAATTTGATCATACCTTTCAGAATTTTCTGTTGGCCCAGTGTTACCATTGTTCTGGTTGTAGTAAATTGATTACTTAAATAGCTTTATTACTGCTTAAGTAAAAATGCAACTCTCAATCACTAGCCTACTAACTGTATTACACTCAAGCTGAATTTTCTCTTGCAACCTTCATACTGTAAAAAATATCACTGAGTTTGTGTGCAAATTCAATTTTTATATGCTTCCTTGCTACTTATATATAACCACAGATATCACTTCTAAGCTCAGTACAGGATTTTACTAATATTTAATGTTTTGGGATGTTGTAATGGATATCAACCTGTGAATCAAGTTTAAATAAAGCACTATTACTTCACAATTGAAATCTGTATCAACAAACATACCCTGCTTTGAAGCTTCTCTATTTCGCAAATGAGGAGGAATGTACCGGCCTTCTGGAAGAAAAAAATACTTGTTACTTTAAAAAACTTTGCTATCTAGAACATTCACAATCCATCACAGTATTTTTCTTATACTTTTCATGATTGGAAGCTGTCAGTTTACTTTACTTGGCTATCAAGGACAGAGAACTTCTAAAACAGTAGAATAATTTATAAAGTGTAGTTATGTAATAAAACCTGCCAATAAGAGATTATGTTACTAAGAATCAAACGTTTAAAAAAATCCCATTAACGGTTATATTGTAGCATTTTTCTTTGAAACCTATTTATCCCATTAAGCAACAAGCCAATATTGCCAGAACTTAAAAAATACAGTACTGGAACGCAGTCAACAGTGGTTCTTTGGCAGTATAAAAGGAATAAGATAGCACTGGTAGGTGATAGTCCAGTCCAACAATCTCCTCTATTCTTCAAATATATTCCAGAAAAGTTACAGGATTCAGAAATTGAATGAGTGATGATCTGATTAAACACCACTGGATTTAGGACGCATGCAGCCCTTAACATTGTTTTTGAAGTTCAAATGTCCAGCAAGATTAAAAAACCATTATTTAACATTAAATAGGCATAACAAATATAAATACTGGTGTGGGAACATAATAGTAGCTTCATTTTGAAGCATCAATAGATGCTATTCTTACTAAAATGATAGCCACCCATAAGATATATTAACCCTAGCAACATATTCTTGAATTATGTACTTACTACTTGCTGTTCCTCCTCCACTCTGAGTGTCTGAGGAATTCAAGTCTAGACCAGCAAACTTAAAAACACAAACACATTATTATTAGTTACATTTTCAAATGAAAACCTGCCAAATTTTAGCTTTGACTCAAAATAATATCAAGCAACTTTTATTTGTTCATTTGTTTTATCAGTACTTATTTACAGAATACAGCAATTAAAGTGGTGTACCATCAGAGTATTTTATATTGAAATTAAACATGTCAATTGTTTCCCAATAACTACCATCCAGTTTTAAAAAGCTCTTGTTCTGCATAGAAGCAAATTCTCCCCACTTCTTTTAATGTTTTATGGCAGATTTGATTTCTTTGAGCAAAATCACATTAGTTATATGCTATAGGAGCCTTACGTAGTAAATCACAGCTTTACATTGCATTAGATATATCGATTTTTTAAAAAAACTGCATAAATATAAACATATATTTTGATCTTAGTCTAAATACCCTCGTTCAATATCGCAAACTATGCGGCCGCCTCCCCGGACCAGACAAATGTAGCTGGGTCGTTTCCTGCCTGCTCTCTGCGTTTTTAGGCCGCAGAAGCGGCATTCCAGCTCTGCCGCAGCGAAGGGCGACTGCGCTTTCCTAGCCCGCCGCTAATCCGGTGGCAGCGTCACACGCCTGCTCTTATTTCCCTGACCGGCTCCTTTATCCATTTCGGGAGCTGGTTCTAGCCCACACCGCCCGCAAGACTTTGTTCTGCCACCGCTCTCGACCACGGGCAAGAATGGAAGCGGGGAGCGGAGCTATGTAACCAGCGTAAAGGAGAAGAGGGAGAATCCGCCTTTCCAGGCGCGGTACCACCCTCTTTCTCCCCTTTCCGACAGGGGCCTCAAGGACAAAGGAGATGGGGCGCGCGCGTGTGTCTGTGTGCATGCGCGCGCACCCAACACGGGAAGCAAGAGTGGCAGCAGTAGCTAAGTGGCTCCCGCTCCCCGGCTGGGGAACCGCGCACGCGCTTCCCCCATCCTCCCATTTCGTCACCGCTCGATGGCCGCCGTGGTCCCCCGCCCGCTGCAGTTCGAAGCCAACGCCGCCAGGGGGCCCGGCAGAAGTAACACACTCGCCAGAGCCGCACAAAGCCCCGGAACAGGCCCGGCCTGTCTCACACGGCCCAGGGGCGCTTCACCCTATCCTTTACGCCTCGCCGCGATTTTCCCTTGCCCTTCAACCACCACCACCCGCTTCATTTTTCGGCCTACGACGATTTGAGCCCAAGCCGCCAAAATTGCGGCCTCCAAAAAAGGGACTGCGTCACAGTAAAATGCGCCACCAGAAGGCCGGCACAAAAACCGTGCCGGGCTGGTGGAGCGCGGGAAGATAGTAGGGTATCACAAGGGCAAAGGAGAGACGAGAGCCCCGAAGCCAGATCGGCCACCAGTGGGGGAGGGGCGAGAAGCCCTCGCTATTCCGGGCCCACCCTTGAGTTTTTCCCCTTGAGTTCCCTCACCTGCTGATCTAGACCGAGGGCATTTTCCACTGCCACATGACTCATAACGAGAGATCGTTCCGGGAGGTCCCGCTCCACGTAGAGAAACTCGAATTCACCAGAAGTAATACACGCCTCGCCTACAACAGTTCTCCCACCTCCGTCTTAGAATCGCTTCTCTAACTGAAACACCCCCAGTTCGACCCGGGCCTTTATATATTCCTCCGCCCCCTCGCAGCCGCCGTGCTGACTTCAGCGCGCAAGCCACGCCCCTTCTTCCTCCTTTCGATCCCCTCCCCCCACCTCTGCTTGCTGCAAAAGGTATCGCGGGGAGAACTCTCCGCTCCGCATTAAGAGGTGGGGGGAGGGTGAAGAAATCCCAAGACTACCGCGAGAATTAAAGTAAGTTCTGGACTCCTTCCGATTCAGGAGGCGTTAGATGATACCGCGAGGCTTCCCTACACAAAGTTTATAGCGCTATTCACGCGAGATTCCCCCTCCTTTAGCCACCCCCTCCCTTCTGTTTTCGTTTCATAAAAACTCTAGTGGTTCAACCGGTTTCTGCAAGATCTCGCGAGAGATCTGTCAAAAGAAGTCTGCTCTTGGCAACAGTCTCCCTAGGTCACGTGAACAACCCTGCTTAGTCTAGCCGCCATCTTAGATTATGAGCGGCTTTCGCTGCTGCAGTGGCGCAGCTCTTGGTCGCGAAAAGGGAGGTGGGAGGAATTCTGTGGGGCCTGAAGCTTATGTCTGGAGGATTGCAAAAAACCAGCACGAGAGTATATGAGTATGTCATGGAGGCATGATGTGACTCGTTTCTCCCTTGTGTGTGACCTAAATAGCGGTACCCTGGCAACAACGAGGATGGGTAATAAGTCCTCCCGCCTCTTTCTCACAGACCCGCAGAATCGCCGAACAATAAAGGGATAATGAGCTTTGTGCCTGCTCCCGCGTTCCTCATCAATGGTAAATCCTATTTGATAACACGTCACCGTTAGTCCCACACATATTTTAAGGCCATCATCTACGCCGTTTTTCAAGTACTGTTTTTGCCAGGTCTCTCATCTATGCTGCAAAAATACTGATGACCGTTACATAGCAAAGGGACATTTTTCTGTCACGCCAATACTATATGGCATCTGATTTTTTTTCTCAACAGTTTTCTTTCTGGGGCGAAGTAGAATCTCATAACGGTAGATAACATTGGCTGCAGAAGCACAGCGATTCACTTTTAGATACACTGCTGTATCAGCACTGGTTGTCCTATCTAGTAAATATGGGATAGTCAAAGAGGACAACCAAATACCAAGAGTTCAGAACAGCTATTTCTTCTAAAAGTGGCCCACATGTATCTTACCAGTTTTAAAGTAATGTACAAAAAAATCCACTCGTGATAAAATTTCAGAACCCAATTTGGGTCACTAATTGGGACCAGAAGTTTAGTCACATTCTGCTGGGGATAAGTTCCCTGAAGATGGGCTCCAGCACAGAGGACTAAACTTCTGGTGCCGGTGACCGACCGAGATTGGATCCTGCAACGTTATCCTGGGACACGTATATTTGCCTTCATTCATGAGAAAACTACAGGATTCGTGTACTGCCATAGTTACACTATGTAGCAGCACTTGAAAAGCTAGTTAAGCAGGGTAGTACGTGGGTAGAAGACCATCAAGCAATACAAGGGCTGTTGGCTAATCTAAGACAAAAAATATCCCAGCAATGATAGACCACTTTGTAGGAAGTTAGCACCCACCCCTCTCCTAGGAAAATGAAATATTCTAGGAAATATTAAAAAGGCAGAATGTTATATTTCCCTGGATGAGAAAAGGAGAAACATATTTTAAAGACAAAGCAGCTCCCTGCAGCTCCCTGCCCCCCCCCCCACTTCAGCTCCAGGGTGATGGGATTAAGACATGGCCCTCAGGACATGATAGGATTAGCCCTTTACCCATCTAGCAACAGAACTCACCACATGGCACCTGGGGAGATTGCATCACTCAGCAAGATTCAACCAAACATGGGAGTCTGACAACCAATCAGAATACATTTCTTACACAGAAACTGGAAGCTCCAAGGCAGGGCCCAAGAGACTGTGTGTGTGTGTGTGTGTGTGTGTGTGTGTGTGTGTGTATCCCCCCCACGTGCTCCTTTTTTTTTTTGCCTAGGACCTGAAACCATGTGGTCCTGTCTAGAGATGTAAAATTTCCGGAAATTTTGAAGCTCGGAAAAAAACCCGGGTTTTTTTTTTTCTTTTCAGGGGGGAAATGGAAAAATTGAAAAAAATGCTACATTAGCACTTTTTTGTCTTTTTAAGATTGAAAGTCATTCTGTTACTTTAGGAACATAAAATATGACTATGGACAATTTGACTTGGCATAAAATTATCACAACTAGCATATTAAAAATATAGTGTAGCCAAACAATTATCACAAACAGAATTTACTTTTTTGTAATATTTATTTGTAATTGTAACAAAGGGAGCAACAATCTCCTGAACTGCTTACTAGTTTATGTGGAACAGCCAAAAAGCCTCCACAAAACAATTTTCAAAACCAAAAGTAACAATTTTTCATATTTCCTCTCCACAGTATTAAATAAAAATAAAAACCCCATTTTCATAAGTCCCTTCATTCAGCACAGGTCCTTTTTGTTGCTCTGTATTTTCTTCCAATGCTTTTGAGGCCTAGTGAAGAGGACAGAACAAACCAAACACACCCACTAACATGCAAAAGAAAAACTGAAACCTTTTTCTTGTTACAATAGCAGCACCTCCTAAAGGAAGAAATGCATACTGAGAGCCGAGGTGGCGCAGCGGTTAAAGGCAGTACTGCAGGCCACTTTAGCTGACTGTGATCCGCAGGTTAGTGGTTCAAATCTCACTGGCTCAAGGTTGACTCAGCCTTCCATCCTTCCGAGGTAGGTAAAATGAGGACCCAGATTGTTGGGGGCAATGTAAATATATACATTGCTTAATGGTGTAAACCGCTTAGAGAGTGCTTGCACTGTGAGGCGGTATATAAATCTCACAAATAAATAAATAAATAAATAAATACTGTTCTTGCATTGGAGGGTTCAGTTTGTTACCTAGGACTTGCTTGTCCTCAGTGCACAGAAATTAGAATAATCTGATATCATACATTTTTTTTAGAAATGATTTGGAAAATATTTGAACGCCCTGTCTTAAAATATTTTATTCATCATGTTAAAATAAAATATTCCACAGTGTTTTTTTTTTCTTTTTTTACTTTTTCCAATTTTTTTGAAAAAAGCAAAAAAGCCTTCAGGAAAAAAATGGAAAAAAATGGGGGGGTTTCCGAATTTTTCCAGTTTTTTTCTGGGCCTTCACATCTCTAGTCCTGTCCACCATAAAACCATCTTTCAAAGCAGTCTCCATATTTCCAGTGTCTTTCTTCCTACTGGGAACTCAACCCAGATGGACATTTCTTCCAACAATTTGGCGACCCAGATGGAACTCCAAGCTAACATAACCAGTGGATCTGGCCCAGGTAAGCCTCCCTTGCAGGCAGCAGACCCATTGAGTCTGTGGGTGAGTTTTCCTGGACCTTGGCCATTTGGAACAAAGGTTTTAAAGGGGTTTTGAGTGTTGGGCTCAAAGACAGCTTGGAAAGAAGTTCAGTACCTCTAAATTTTAATTTTATAGTCCATAAAAGCATGGGAAATGTATGATGCCTGTGTGTGTGTGAGTGAGGGGATCTTCTACCAATCACAGCTGGATCTTGCTTCCTCTGTGTGTTCTACCAAGAGAGCCTAGAAAGTATAGGAGGTCAGGCCACAGCACAGGACCTTCTGTTAGGGAAACAATCACTCTTGATGATGTGGACAAGGCCATAGGAGCGATGAACGCCTCCACTTGTTTATTGGACCCGTGCCCCTCCTGGCTGGTCTCAGCCAGCAGGGAGGTGACACGCGGCTGGCTCCAGGTTGTTGTGATCGCATCTTTGAGAGAGGGGTCCATCCCGCAGCCCTTAAAAGCTGCGGTGGTGAGGCCCCTCCTCAAGAAGCCTTCCCTGAACCCAGCGGATTTAAAGAGCTTCCGTCCAGTCTCCAATTTACCCTTTGTGGGTAAAGTTGTTGAGAAAGTGGTATCGCTCCAACTCCTGCGGTTATTGGAGGACACTGATTATCTGGATCCCTTTCAATTGGGTTTCAGGCGCGCTACAGTACGGAGACTGCTTTGGTCGCTCTGATGGATGATCTCTGGCGAGCCCGGGATGGAGGTCATTCCTCCATCCTGGTGTTACTTGACCTCTCAGCGGCTTTCAATACCATTGACCATGGTATCCTTCTGCGTCGTCTTGGGGAGGCGGAAGTGGGAGGCACCGTTTTACGGTGGTTCTCCTCCTACCTCTCCGATAGGACACAGTTGGTGTTGACAGGAGGGCAGAGGTTGGCCCCTAGGCCCCTGATTTGCGGGGTGCCGTAGGGCTCGGTCCTCTCGCCCATCCTGTTTAATATTTACATGAAACCGCTGGGTGAGATCATCTGACGACACGGGGTGAGGTATCAGCAGTATGCTGATGATACCCAGTTGTACATCTCCACCCCGTGTCAGTTCAGTGAAGCAGTTAATGTAATGTGCCGCTGCCTGGACGATGTGAGGGTCTGGATGGGAGTGAATAGACTCAAACTCAACCCTGACAAGACTGAGTGGCTGTGGATATTGCCCCCCAGGGATTATGTCGACTGCCCCTCCTTGGTTCTTGGGGGAGAAAAATTGACTCCCTCAGAACGGGTTCGCAATTTGGGTGTTCTCCTAGACCCACAGCTAAAATTGGAGCAACATCTTTCAGCTGTGGCTAGGGGGACCTTTGCACAGATCCATCTTGTGCATCAGTTGCGACCCTACCTGGAGAGGGAGGCTTTGCTTACAGTCACTCATGCCCTTGTCACCTCACCGCTAGACTACTGTAACGCGCTCTACATGGGGCTACCCTCAAAGACCATCCGGAGACTGCAATTGGTACAGAATGCAGCTGCACGAGCTGTGGTGAGTGTGCCGAGATGCACCCACGTAACACCCATTCTCTGCCAGCTGCATTGGTTGCCTATTAGTCTCCGGTTGCAATTTAAGGTGTTGGTTTTGACCTTTAAAGCCCTACATGGCTCAGGGCCAGGTTACCTTCGGAACCGCATCCTACCACATACCTCCCTACGACCGGTTAGGTCCCACAGAGAGGGCCTCCTCCGGGTCCCATCAGCCAAACAATGTCGGTTGGTGGGGCCGCGGGGGAGAGCCTTCTCTGTGGGAGCCCCATCCCTCTGGAACCAACTCCCACCAGAGATCCGGACTATCCCCACCCTACTGGCCTTCCGTAAAGCCATAAAAACATAGGTCTTCCGGCAGGCGGGGTGAAAAAGAAGATCAGATTTCCCCATGAATGAATGTTTTTTAAAATAATGTTTTTATTTTTTAATTGCTTTTACTGTTTTTATTGTACGTTTCTTATCTATGCTGTTCGCCGCCCTGAGTCCTATGGGATTGGGCGGCCTATAAGAACGTTTATTAAATTAAATTATTAAATTAAATTAAATTAAATTAACAAGAGAGAGAGTGTGAAAATGGAATGGAAAAGTGAATGAGAGAGTTAAACTTGGACAACTAGTGGGGAAGTCACTGAGCAAAGCCCATGAGAGGAAGAGGCCCTTACCTCTGGAAGCAAGCAGAGGTCCTTCAGGACTCTTCTGAGTCCGAAAACTGTGAGCGAGAGAAAAGCCGGTGACAGGAGGTGTCTGTACTTACTGCGGGGAGCAGTAACATCCTCCCAGACCATTTTTTTCGTTCTGAAAACTGCAGGCATGAGAATCCCTAACTGGAGGTGCCCATACTCTGATAGGGAACCAAAGTCCCCACGGATCTCTTTTTTTTAAAAATCCGAAAACTGCTGCCAGGGTGGTTGTCTCACTAGGAGACTCAGTTCGCTGCGACCCGACAAAGCCAAATTGAATCCCTACATTGGAGGGGAAACATGGGATGCTCTAGCTCGAGGGTCATGGTAGGCTCCCCAATGAAAGACTTGCTTGATGCCTGGGACGAAAAGAGGCAGTTGCCTGTCCAGGTGGGCATGACAAAGGGAAAAAAAGAAAAAGGTTGTGTAAGAAGTGGGCTTTGCTCAGGGATGAAGCTGGAAAACCAATTTGGCTAAATAAAGGTACTTAAAAGGGAAAATGTTGGCGTTTTTTTGTTTGTTTGTTTCTCTCTCTTCCTCACTGTCTTCCATGCAACCACGTGATATGTTTGTTAAGATTTGTGCCTTCCCTAATTTAACTGAAATTTATGGTGGAAATGACCAGTGTGTGTGTAAACCTGAGCGTTCTGTTTTCCTCTCTTTTTCCACCTTGTTTTTGTGTGTCTGTATGTCTAAGTTAAAGTGACCAGATTTTTTTTTCTTCAGGCGGGACACCATTGACGGGGGTGGGTTTCTCCATTTGAGTTTTGCCCTCTGCGCATGCGCAGAGGGCAAAAGAAGGCAAATGTCGGCGTCCAGGTGGGTGGAGGGGGGGAGGCGGGAGGCTTTTCCTCGCCTCCCCTTCGGGAGCCGGCAATGGTTTAGGCTGGCTGGCTGGCAAGATCCTTACAACCGTCTCAGGTGACGCTCTCGGTGCGCTGTTTTAATTCTTCCCCCATGCTCGGGCCCAGCGTGCGCAGGCGCAAAAGAGGAAAACAAGTGGCGGGGGGGGCTTTTTAGCTGTTTAGCGTCTCGACCGGTGCCTGCATGTCCGCTCTGTGCGATCCGGCGGGGGTGGTGGGGCCTCCGGGGTCCGCCCCGAGCCCCAAACCGGCCGCCGCGCCTCCATCACTCAGGTAGTTGGCCGCCAGTCCTGCCCCGCCCGCCCAACCCCCAGCGCGAGACGCGCGTCCTACCTGGGACTTTTCCTGGTAGCTCCAATCGCGTTCCTTGCTAATAGCGCCCAGAGCAGAGCAGCCCCTTCCAAAAGATAACGTCTCGCGATCTTTTGGAAGGGGCTGCTCTGCTCTGGACGCTATTAGCAAGGAACGCGATTGGAGCTACCAGGAAAAGTCCCAGGTAGGACGCGCGCCCAGCCCTGCCCCGCCCCTTTTGCCACGGCACAGACTGAAAGACAAGTGCAAAGTCGCGCTCCCCCCCCAGAGTTCGCTCTGCCCCGCCCCACGCCACCCTGTGAATAGAGGGGACTGAATCGGAAGCCTGTCGCTCGGGCGCACGTCTGGTTGGAGGAAGAAGCGGGGGCTCATTAGACTAAGGTGACCAGATGTCCCGATTTTGAGAGGGCCTGCTGCTGCTGCTGCTGCCCCTGCGGCTGGGCCCAACCTGGCCGTCCTCGAGTGCCTGCAGGCCGATTTTTTGAAATAATGCCCTAGTCGGGCATTGTTTTAAAAAATCGGGACTTTTTAAGAGGGCGGGCGGGACGCGGGACAAATGATTAAAAAGCGGGTCTGTCCCGCCAAAATCGGGACGTCTGGTCACCTTAGTCTAAGTCTTTGTGTGCCCTCGAGGTAATTGCAACTGTTAAATGTCTCTGATCCCTAGAGACAAGAGGGGGAAAGGTTGAAGCAATGAAAGAGAGGGGAGAGAGAGAGAAGAAGAAAAGAGAGAGAGAGAGCCTTTGCCCTGTCTGGCCACAGAACAGAATAAAAAGAACTTTTTTTCTTTCCTCTCTGTACTTTTAAGAAAAGCCCAAGTTTAAGAGGGAATGTTTTAAATTCACTTGCAGGAAAAGTTTCATCCTTGCATTTACTGTGTGTTTAAATGATTTCATCTGTCCATCCTTTTCCTAAAGCATGTGAATCCAGTTTTTCTTCCTTCCTCATCTGTGATGTCTCCATTTTGTTATAATTGCTTTACCTGTTTAATAACTGTAGTACTGATGTCCCCCCCCAAACTCTGCCTGCAAGCTATCTACACCCCCCCAACCCACCACCCCCAATCTCTAATCCTCTTACAATGCCTTTTCTGGGAGGATCACCCACAAAGTGGAGAGGGGACTCTGTTCTCATGTCTTTCAGCCCTGCACAGATGACTCTGAAACCTGTGGAAGCAGAGCACACGAATCCAGATGCTGCCTCCAGAGGAGACCTTCCATTCATTTGAGCCAGAGAATTGGGTTTGGGTCCGGGTCCAGATATCCACAAGGAAGTCATCACAGCAACCAGAGTGGAGCAGACATGAAAGAAAGGACCCTGAGATGGATAAATAAAAGACTAAAAGACTCTTTTCAATTACCAGAAGACAACTAGAAAGACTAGAAGACTGGACTAGACAGCTAGAAAGGGGAAGGTGGAAATTAGAATATAGAATATAGAATAACAGAGTTGGAAGGGACTTTGGAGGTCTTCTAGTCCAACCCCTTGCCCAGGAAGGAAACCCTACACCACTTCAGACAAATGGTTATCCAACATCTTCTTAAAAACTTCCAGTGTTGGAGCATTTACAACTTCTGGAGGCAAGTTGTTCCACTGATTAATTGTTCTAACTGTCAGGAAATTTCTCCTTAGTTCTAAGTTGCTTCTCTCCTTGATTAGTTTCCACCCATTGCTTCTTGTTCTACCCTCAGGTGCTTTGGATAATAGTTTGACTCCCTCTTCTTTGTGGCAACCCCTGAGATATTGGAACACTGCTATCATGTCTCCCCTAGTCCTTCTTTTCATTAAACTAGACATACCCAGTTCCTGCAACCGTTCGTCATATGTTTTAGCCTCCAGTCCCCTAATCATCTTTCCTGCTCTTCTCTGCACTCTTTCCAGAGTCTCAACATCCTTTTTACATCGTGGCGACCAAAACTGAATGCAGTATTCCAAGTGTGGCCTTACCAAGGCATTATAAAGTGGTATTAACACTTCACGTGATCTTGATTCTATGCCTCTGTTTATGCAGCCTAGAACTGTGTTGGCTTTTTTGACAGCTGCTGCACACTGCTGGCTCATATTTAAATGGTTGTCCACTAGGACTCCAAGATCCCTCTCACAGTTATTACTATTGAGCAAGGTACTACATATACTGTACCTGTGCATTTTGTTTTTCTTGCCTAAATGTAGAACCTTACTTTTTTCACCATTGAATTTCATTTTGTTAGATAGCGCCCAATGTTCAAGTCTGTCAAGATCCTTCTGTATCTTGAGCCTATCTTCTGGAGTGTTGGCTATTCCTGCCAGTGTGGTGTCATCTGCAAATTTGATGAGTTTCCCATCTATCCCTTCGTCCAAGTCATTGATGAAGATGTTGAAGAGTACTGAGCCTAAAACAGAGCCTTGGGGTACTCCACTACATCCATGTAGATGCAGTTCCATTGAGGACTACACGTTGAGTGCGGTTAGTCAGCCAGTTACGAATCCAACTGGTGGTGATGCTGTCTAACCCACATTTTTCTACTTTTTCTAGTAGTAGGTTATGGTCTACTTTATCAAATGCCTTACTGAAGTCCAAGTAAATTATATCGACAGTATTCCTCTGGTCCATTAATTTTGTCACTTTGTCAAAGAATGCAATAAGATTAGTCTGGCATGATCTGTTTTTGACAAACCCATGTTGGCTTTTGGCTATTACTTTGTTTGCTTCTAGGTGTTGATTCGTTGCTTGATTATCTTTTCCAGAATCTTCCCTGGTATTGAGGTCAGGCTGATAGGTCTATAGTTTCTTGGATCTATTTTTTCCCCTTTTTGAAGATGGGAACTACATCAGCTCTTTTCCAGTCCTCTGGCAGTTCCCCGGTGTTCCAGGATTTTTGAAAGATATAGTTTAGTGGTTCTGAGATCTCATCTGCCAGTTCCTTCAGAACCTTGGGGTGTAATCCATCCGGTCCTGGTGATTTGAACTCGTCTAGGGTAGACAGGTGTTCACTTACCATTTTCTTCCCTATTTTAACTTGTGTTCCTAATCTGTTTTTTGTGGTGCTGTTTTTGATAGGTTGGACTGTTTTTCCCCTTTGTGTAAAGACAGATGCAAAAAATGAGTTAAGTAGTTCTGCTTTCTCCCTGTTGCTTGTCACCTTCTTGCCACTTTCTCCCAGCAATCGACTAATTCTTTCCTTGACTTTTTTCTTGTTTTTAACATGTTGGAAGAAGCTTTTTTTGTTATTTTTTACTTTTGTCGCAAGCCATTGTTCATTGTGAGCCTTAGCTTTCCTCACTTCATCTTTACAGGCTCGGGCTATTTGCTGATATTCTGCCTTAGTTATTTGCCCCTCTTTCCACTTTTTATACTTGTCCTTATTGTCCTTTAATTTGTCAGAGAGTTTTTTATACAGCCATGCTGGTTTCTTTTGAGAGCTATTTTCTTCTTCACTGGTATTGTGCTAGACTGGGCTTTTATAATTTCACTTTTCAAAATTTCCCAAGCTTCTTGAGTTGTTTTCCCCTTGAAGATTCTTATCCATGGAATCCTTCCCAAGCTCTCTCTAAGTTTATTGAAATTAACTCTCTTAAAGTCCAAGACTCTGGTTTGACTTTGTTCTACTACTTGTGTTTGTATAATGTTGAATTCCAATATTGCATGATCACTTGCCCCCAAGGTTCCTGTAGCTTCAACACCTTCTATCATTTCATCTCTGTTAGTGAGAATTAAGTCCAATATGGCTGATCTCCTTGTTCCGTTCTCTACTTTTTGGGAAACAAAGTTGCTGGCTAGGTTTTGTTAGAGGTGAGAATAAATCTCACAGAGGCAATGTTTGATCTTTCTCTCGGAGCTCAGACATTTAGAAATGAAACCGAAGTTAAAGTCTAATAAAATATTTATTTCAGTACAAAAACAATAAATTCTGAATAATTACATTCTTACTAATTAAATGTGACTGCTCCCGGTCAGAGCCAAACCACAAGAAGAAGAATGGAGAATCAGGAATGCACACATGCATACAAGATCACATCATGTGTCCTGCTTGTAATGGAATGTACCATAATATTAGGATAGGGGTGCATCACCCTACATATACATACAACTGACAATATTCACTACGTGACAGGTTTGTTAGGAACCTATTGGATTTTCCACTTGGTGCAGAGTTTGTCTCCCAGTTGATATCAGGGTAGTTAAAATCCCCCATTACTATTGTGATGTGCTTCCTACATACAGTACCTTAGTTATCTGACTAGCAAAAAGTTCATCTACTTCCTCTGTTTGGTCCTCTGTCTATAGTATAGACCTATGGCAATATAATTTCCACCCCCTTTAATATTGACCCAAATGCATTCAAGATAATGTTCATCATTGTTGTGCTCTATTTCTGTAGAGATGTAGTTATTTCTTATATATAGTGCAACTCCACCTCCTCTTTTATTTGGTCTATTTCTTTTAATAATTTAAATCTCTGTAGCTGTATGTTCCATTTGTGGGTTTCATCCCACCAAGTTTCCATAATGGCAACAATATCATATCTGCCCTCATTTACTTGAATTTCTAATTCACCTTGTTTATTCCTCATACTCTGTGCATTGGTGTACAGACATTTGAGTCCATTTTGATTGACCCTGTGTTTACTGTCTACATAACCTGTGTTGTGCCTGACTGCCCCTACTTTCTTGCCACCTGTTTGATTAGTGCATATGGTATGGCACTCACTATTAAATGCTTGGTTTTGCTTGACAGCAAGGCTGATAATCTTACCCGCACAAACATCTATATTACATGCACTCATAACCAGGGGTGAAATGGTCCCGGTTCGCACCGGCTCGTGGGGACCGGTAGGACTTGGCACCGGTGGTTCGGCGCACCGGTAGCGGTGGCTTGCTGGCCACGCCCCCGTACCGGTCCAGGCCCCAGGCCCCCAGCCCAAGCCCCCGCCGCCCATGTCCACCTAACTGCCCACCCGCCGCTTTTCCTGCTCCCGGCTTTTTCTTTTTTAAAAAAAAATGGCCGCCGCTTTTCCCACCTATCAGCTGGGCTCTTCCCGACACTCACCCCCACCCCCGGGCCCCAGCCTATATAACCTGGCTGTTCCAGCCTAGCAAACCACCCACCTTCCCACCCAGCCTCCAGAGTCCAGCTTGCTTACCTTAGTTCTTCGGACCCAATTCCGAGCCGTTGGAAGCCAGCCACGCCTGCTTTTCTTTTTGTCTGAATTGCAAACTGCAATCCATCTGATCTGCAAGCCACTTAATCTGCCTGCTTGAAACCAGCAATCCATCCATCTGCTCTGCAAGCAACTTATTCTGTCTGCCTTATTCCTTCCATAGGGTAAGTAACCTTTTTTATTTTATTTTTTGCTTTAAAAAAATAGTAGCCATAGCCATTTAAAACTTTTGCAATGCTTTTGTGTTGTGTGTTTTGCATGGTGTGTGAGTCAGTACAGCTGCTTTTTCATGGTGTGTGAACCATTTGTGTTGTTGTGCTGTTGTGTAAAGTTGTGTTTTCAGCTCTGTTGCTCTGTGAGGCTCCTACTTAAGGCAGGGGCCATTTTGCGTGCTTTTGCAATGCTGCAAAAGGCAGGGGGTTGGACTAGATGACCACACAAGGTCCCTTCTTCCAACTCTTTAAATCTGTTAAATCTGTTGCAGCAGTGTACATTTGCATGGTGTGTGAGTCAGTACAGCTGCTTTTTCATGGTGTGTGAGCCATTTGTGTTGTTGTGCTGTTGTGTAAAGTTGTGTTTTCAGCTCTGTTGCTCTGTGAGGCTCCTACTTAAGGCAGGGGCCATTTTGTGTGCTTTTGCAATGCTGCAAAAGGCAGGGGGTTGGACTAGATGACCACACAAGGTCCCTTCTTCCAACTCTTTAAATCTGTTAAATCTGTTGCAGCAGTGTACATTTGCATGGTGTGTGAGTCAGTACAGCTGCTTTTTCATGGTGTGTGAATCCACACCCACATGAAGCCACGCCCACCAGACATCAAGCCACACCCACAAAATAAGCCACGCCCACAGAACCGGTAGGGAAAAATTTCACATTTCACCCCTGCTCATAACCCTATTAATTTTAGATTGCTGGGGACAGAAATGTTCTGTATCAATTAATTCTCTGTCCCTGCTGTTCAGTTTAAATGTTTATCCAGAAAATCTGTGAATTTAATGCCAAGTAACTCAGTCCCTTTCTTTGATGGATGCAAACCATCTCTTTTGTACAGTTTTTCATTGGACCAGCTGCAGACATCATGACTAATAAAACCAAAGCCTTCCCGTTTACACCACTCCTTTAGCCACACATTAAACTCCGCTACACGCTGGCCTCCTTTTTGCTCTGTGGCACTAAGGCCCAAGCAGTAACTCCCTGCTAATTCTATGGGGGAGTAGTATCCCCCTCAGGCAATTCCCTCACTTGAACAGGTAGCAGAATAGAGATCTCCAAAACCCAAGCCCTGACTGTGACTCACAAATGATGTTGCCCAGTAAAGCAGGATATGTTGCACTGGTGGTCTCATTAGTAGGAGTCTCAGGGCTCATTGTGTGTAATTTTAAAAATACTAAAAAGCCTGGATAGCACATTGGCTAACATCAATTTGGACTCACAAATCCTGGATGCATTAAAGTAAGAGCTAAGCCAGGTTCAGTAACCTTGGAAATGGGCAGCCTGTAATTTAAAGGAAAACCATGGCTGTGAAGAATTTTGGGACTTGTGCTTGCTTGAAACCTGACTGGAAGCTCACAGAAAGTGATATCTGACCTCTGAAATTAATTGGCATAGAAAATTGGATATTGTAAATTTCTTTCCAGAACTTTTGCCCTGGCTGCTATATCTTCATGGTTGAAAGCTCTCTTTTTGGGAGCCACTGAAAGAATCCTTTTCTGCTGCCTCTATCAATGCCTTCCCCTTTGCACCAGAAAAATTAAAAGCACCCTTCAAGTCTCCCTGGTCTGATCAATTTTTAATCTTTTGCCAATAACGTGTGTTCCACCCACATATTTTGGCAAAAAGGGGAGATTGTAGGAAGTTAGCACCCATTCCTCTCCTAGGAAAATGAAATATTCTAGGAAATATTAAAAAGGCAGAATATTATATTTCCCTGGATGAGAAAAGGAGAAACATGGTTTTTTTTTGAAATATTTTTTATTGTTTTATATCATACATTTCTTTTATATCTTGAGGAGTGTGCTCTCTAGGTGTCCAAAGTTTTAACATACGAACAAACATCATCGTCGTCATTATAATCCTGTATATAAACAAATATGCAGTAACATATAAACAAATATACGATAACATCCATCATATTATAACGTATATTATCTTCCACTGTAATATCAATTATATAACCATCATGTAAGAAAAATAAAAAATATTACCCGTCTGCTTTCCTTTCTCATTTATACCATATTCCACCCAATTTTACCACAACGATCCATCTCTTTCCATCTCTTCCCTTCTACTTCCCTCTCTTCCCTTCTCCCCTCCACTTCTCTCTCCTTCCCTTTTTCCTTCTCCTCTCCTCCCCTCCACTTCCCTCTCCTTCCCTCTCTCCTTCTCCTCTCCCTTCTCTACTTCCCTTCCCTCTCCTCTCTTTTTCTCTCCTCCTCTCCCTCCTCTCCCTTCTCTCTCTTCTTCTCCACTTCCCTCTCTCTTTTCCCTTCTCTACTTCCCTCTTCTTCTGTCTCCTTCCTTCTCCTCTTCCCCCAACCTTTCTCCCCTCCTCTCCTCCATCCCACTCCACTCTACTTCCCTCTCTCCTTTCTTCTCTCCACCTCTCTTTCCTTCCATCGTTTCCTTTTCATTGTTACATATAAATTTCCAATTCCCTACAGAATATAGTGTATTTTCCAAATATCATCTCTTTCAGATATAACTACCGTATTTTTAGGAGTATAAGACGCACCGGAGTATAAGACACACCTAGATTTTAGAGGAAGAAAACAAGGAAAAAAGTATTCTGAACCAAATGGTGTAGTAATATATTATTTAATAAAATACCAGTATAGCAGAATACTTTTTACAACCATGTACACTTTTTACACTTTTTGGCTTTGACATTTTTCTGCAAGAAAGAACAATAATGTTTCCTTTATAACAATGCAGAGCACCTTAGCTGAAACCATGTTCATACATTCATACGCACATGCCCCCGCCCTAAACTTCAGACTTGACAGCTTTAAGACGTGTGGACTTCAACTCCCAGAATTTCTCCTCCAGTCATGCTAGCTCAGGAATGGGAGTTGAAGTCCACAAGTCTTTTTTTTTGTCCAAATTTTTTTATGTTTTCCTCCACAACTTACAATTCAATACAAACATATATATATCTTGAAATATTATAATAAAATACATAGTTTTACATTATAATCAATCATTCCAAAAATCAATATCTTATTCAACACTTACATCATCAATCGTCAGTCTGTATTACTTTTTTCCATTACACTCCCCTCTATCTCCATCTTCTCCTCCTACTTTCTTACTCCTTCACTCCTCCTCTCCCTCTCTCCCTCTCTTCCTCCCCTTCTATTTCCTCTTTCAACCTCTTAACCTTTCACTGAGTGCTCCTTGTACTAACTCATCTTATATTTGACAGATTGATGATATGTTCTCAAATTTAAACTAGTCCTGTCTCTTTTATATAAAATTTTCTGTTATTATTATATCATTACTTTGTATAAAATACTTTCTTCTAGGTATATGCTGTTAATTCCATTAAAAAAAAGAAAAAAGAAAAAAATCTAATTTTGTCATCTGGGATATTTATCAATTAATTTCAAATTATCCTTCCAACTTCACCGCTATTAATTTAATTTCCCAAAATAGTTATTATTTCTCCTGCATCTTAATTTTAAGCCATATTGCCTCCTCTATTTCTTTTAGTCTCTTTAGTCATCGTTTATGTTTCTTACCCTCCATTTCTATCAAAAACTAAATGCCCAATTATATATTTCAATAAATTAAATAAAAAATTAATCTAACTCTTATCAATCCATCTCTTGCATTTAAACAAATCAAAAAGAAGAAAAGTAAAATAAAAAAGGAAAGAAGAAAAAAAGTCCAAATAATTTAATTTCCCAATTTTCAGCTTAATAAATTTAAAGATAATAAACAATCATAGTATACCTCTTTTATTTTTAACATTAAAATAGTTTCCCTTAAACTCTAATAATCATGTTTATCATTCATATTTATCATATTAGTTGTCATTATTTTATCTGCATTTCCAAATCATTTGATTCTTAAGTAATATTACCTACATAAAAAGAACAAAAGAATAGAAGAAAATCTTAATTCCTAATAAAATAATTATATTAATTCTATATATCAAAATTCTAAATGGTTAACATTCTTATCACAATTAAATCTAATGTAGTAATTATAAAAAAAGAAGAAGATAGAAAAAAGGGGGGGAGAAATCATTTCTATAATATATCAGCGCCTTCATCCATTCCCTTTTAGTTTCCCAACTACTTCCATTTTATATCTATTTTTCTTCCATCCCCATTTCCTTAACTTCTTTCTCTTCTTTTGTTTACTCTTATACCAATAAGTTCTCATTTCCCATGTCCTTTTTTCCTTTCTAAAATCTACTATCTGTATGTATCTAGTTTTTCCCATTTCTTTTTTAACTTTATATATCTCAAAATCTTCCTCAATCTGAACATAATCATTTTTAATATCTTTATCTCTATTATCACTGTTAACCCCAGTGAAATCATTATAAGTATCAACATAATCATTAATCAGCAATGCATTGTCAATATTCTTTCCCTGTTCATCATCATTTATAATGTTTTCATCAATCTTCTTTTCTTCTTCTGTTGTCTTTTCCATTTTTTTTCATTTGCACTTCATTCCTTCCTCTCTCAAGTGTTCAAATTCCAAAAGATCTTCTAAGATCTTTAAAGAGATCTTTCAGAAATCCAGTCAATTCTTCATAGTCAATTTCCTCCATGTCTTTAAAGTCACAATTTCCAGGTCCAAAGCTTAACCAAATTCAATCCGTGATCAAAATTCATTCAATTCATTTAAGGATGCCACCAGTTCTTAATAATCATTAGTCTCCGTATCTCAGAGTAACAAATCACTAATTTTCACAGTCCATCCAGCTGCTAACAAAGATTTGTTTCACATTTACATAACAAGATTTGTTATGATTTACAAATTTTATTTTGGTAGTTGAAAGATCAGTTCCTTCTGTTCTTTTATTATTTACATCTGTTAATGTTCATTCTTATCCAAATCAACCCAAAACAATTCCTTTCAGACAATAACAAATTGTAGTTTGCTTTATATTTCCTCAACTCTCAGAAAAAAAATTTCTTATCCAAGGTTAACAGCTGTCCAAACATCCAAAGAAAAAATATTCCACCACAAGAGTAATTCTTCCAACCTCAGATGGCACTCTCCGGTCAAATTTCCCAGCTCCACCTTTCTTGTTTTAATTTTCCGTTTTTAATCAGATCCAATCCCAAAAAAATTTCCACGTTTATTTTCCAATTCTTACTCCTTTGACAAATCTTTAAAGTAAAATCCAAATCCTTAGTATTTGGGCTTTAGTTACAAATACTTTTAACTTTTAACTTTGTTGCACCATTGTATCCACATATTTAACAGCCGCTCCTTGATTTCCAGTCCTTTTGTTCCCCTTTTAAATTGAAAAGTTCCTTTTAAAAAAGTTCTTTTGGCAGTGTGACTCACCAACCTCCGTCTTCTTCTACTTCGACTCCTCCAGCACTTAACTTAAAATTTTCCCTTACCAGATGACTCCAGCCTCGCCTATTCAATCTTGCCTGCAATGTGACTGCCGCAGCTAGGGACAGCTGCCATGCCGTCTTCCACACGCCGCCAGTCGAGGAGCAAAGGTGGCTCCCTGGGGGGTTTGCTGCCCCCCCCAGTCCACCAGCTGGCGCTCCCTTCTTTACCACCCCTTCAGGGTGGATCTGACCTGGTCCCGTTCAGTCCAGGTCCCCAAGCGGTGTGGGTTCTGGGCTTCCCCTGCGGAGCGCAGGGAAACTCCGTGGTGCCGCGGCATTAGACACGCCTTCTCCTCGAAGTCCACAAGTCTTAAAGCTATCAAGTTTGAAGACCCTTGCACCCCTAACCCCTAATGCAGGGGTCTTCAAACTTGACAGCTTTAAGACTTGTGGACTTCAACTCCCAAAATTCCTCCTCCAGTAATGCTAGCTCAGGAATGGGAGTTGAAGTCCACAAGTCTTAAAGCTTCTTTAAGCTTTAAGACTTTGCAAGACTTCTTAAGACTTTTGCAAGGGTCTTCAAACTTGTGGACTTCAACTCCCAGAATTCCTTCTCCACTTGGCAACCTTTTTAAAAAACCTTTTTAAAAAACCATTTAAAAAAAGTTCTAAACTGTCAGGCGGCTCGCTTTGGGTAGCAATGGCAGCGTCGGCTCCTCAGGTGCCTCAGGAACAGGCTTCAGGCAGCAACAGCGTCGGTGGGGGTTTCAGGTGGCGGCGGTGGTGGCGGTGGTGGCGGTGGCGGCGGTGGCAGCGGCTCGCTTCGGGCAGCGGCGGCGGCCAGCAACGGCGGCAGTGGCTCCTCAGGCGGCAGACTTTAGGCAGCAACGGCGGTGGGGGGGTTTCGGGCAGTAGCGGCGGCTCTGGGCAGCAATGGCGGCGCCGTGTGAAGTCCCTCTTCTGCCCCCATGAAGATCCTCCCCCACCCCACCCACTCCAGTTAAATACCCATACAGTGATAGGGTTTGTTTAAACCTCCAAGTGAAAGTGAAGAACCCCGCCACCTGGAACCGCCCGAAAATGTGACAGGCAGAGGCCGAAAATTTCTGAAGGGTGGGGGCCGGCAAGTGGGTGGGGCTACATTTGGTGTATAAGACGCACCCAAATTTTCACCCTCTTTTGGGGGGTAAAAAGGTGCATCTTATACTCCGAAAAATACGGTATACATTTTTTTTGAAATTACATTAGAAGAAAACAGACTTAAATATCTACATGAATGGTGCATTGATGGCAAAAATAATCATAATTATAGTAACTTACTGATAATAATTTTTCTTCATGTTAATAGTTTATAATTAATTAATCATTCTCTTAACCTTTTAATTTCTATCTTTTGCTTCTATTATCTAACTACTAGATGATACCCATGCTTCGCTACGAAACTATGTGATGGGGCTTGATAAATTAACACTTAAAGCTTGAAAATTAATGAGTAGTTGAAAAAGGGACTGTATGATTTCATTAGAGATGGTAAGCTAAGTTTCTGTTACAGATGAAGACATTATTGTAAGTGTAACAAAAATGAAATAGATGGGCTTAAGCCCTTTAATCCCAGCAGCAATGTGGCTGTTTTGTCTATGTAGCCAGGCTAATAAATTGCATAGCATAGACTTTCAATTCGTCCCTCAGATGAATTGCTCAGGACCCCCCTGGCTGGAGGATGACCAGGCTGTCAGGTGAACTGACTCTGGAGCATGCTACATTGAACTGGCCATGGGAGAAACAGGCAGCTTCCCTTACTTGTGTTTTCCTAATCGCATCTGTAAATCTTTTCCTGCGTTTTTTGCCTCCTTTCTCTTTAACTGGTGTTACAGTAGAAGGAACAGATTCATCTGAACTGAGGAGGAAAATAAGGGGGGGGGAATCTGTCTCTGCCTACCAGCATCCATTGGTATTCATCTGGCTAGCATCCTATTAGTGTGTGAGAGAGTTGAGGGGTGTTTGGAAACTCAAAGAGTATTTGCTCTGTGAGAAAAAAGGAGACAGTTAGCTCAACTGTTCTGTAGTAAAACTGCTTGCTGCTGTGAAAGCAAAAGTGAAACTGAAACTCCTCTGCTTCTGTTTTGCATTTGGATCAGATTTCTTTTCAGGTGGGGAGGGGGGAGTAGAACTCCTTAGCATCAGAGCTTGTTAATAATAATATAAGAAATACTCATGCTTCGATGGTCATTTTGAAAAATCCTTTCTTAGTGAACATCTAGAAGCCAAGAGGAACATACGTGGCAAATTTCAAGTTTGTAGGCTTTACGGTTCTGGAGATTTCGTGATTAATGCATGAGTGGTTTTCGCTTTTATATACCGTATTTTTCAGAGTATAAGACGCACCTTTCCCCCCCCTAAAAGAGGGTGAAAATCTGGGTGCGTCTTATACACCGTAGCACTGCCCAGCCTCTGAAACGGAGCTTTGCAAGGCTGAAAACAGCTTCTCAAACCAAGCTTTGCAAGACTGAAAAAGCAGCCTTTCAAACGGAGCTTTGCAAGGCTAAAACAACCTCTCAAACTGAGCTTTGCAAGGCTGAAAACAACCTCTCAAACTGAGCTTTGCAAGGCTGATATACCTGTTCCAGGCTGTTTGCTAAGGACGCTAGCCAGATGGATGCTGGTAGGCAGAATTTTTTTTTCTTATTTTCCTTTGACGTCTTATACTCCGATGTGTCTTATAGTTTGAAAAATACGGTATATAGATTGATTGATAGACACATACACTCCTCTTTCAATTTCTAATCTACTTAATGTTTGAGTGTTATGTAACAAATCTATTATTATTAATAATAATAATAACAATAAATAATAACAATAATAATAACAATAATAGTAACATAATTGTATTAATAATAAAAGACAAAAAATATCCCAGCAATGATAGACCACTTTGTAGGAAGTTAGCACCCACCCCTCTCCTAGGAAAATGAAATATTCTAGGAAATATTAAAAAGGCAGAATGTTATATTTCCCTGGATGAGAAAAGGAGAAACATGTTTTAAAGACAAAGCAGCTCCCTGCAGCTCCCTGCCCCCCCTTCAGCTCCAGGGTGATGGGATTAAGACATGGCCCTCAGGACATGACATGATAGGATTAGCCCTCTACTCATCTAGCAACAGAACTCACCACATGGCACCTGGGGAGATTGCATCACTCAGCAAGATTCAACCAATAATGGGAGCCTGACAACCAATCAGAATTTATTTTTTACACAGAAACAGGACGCTCCAAGGTGGGGCCCCAAGAGAGAGTATAATTTTTTTTCCCTCTCTCTCCCCCATGTGCTCTTTTTTTTGCCCAGGAACTCAAACCATGTGGTCCTGTCCACCATTAAACCATCTTTCCAAGCAGTCTCCATGTTTCCAGTTTCTTTCTTCCCACTTGGAACTGAACCCAGATGGAGATTTCTCCCAACAACTTCAATATTATTGCTAAGACTGTTCATCAAGTCTCCAGAAAGACTTATTCTCTATCATTGAAATAACTAGGATTGCTGATGAGAATTGATTAATCTATTAAGAAGTTAATTCCTGATAATTATAAATCATACACAAGGAAGTCATTTTTATTCTAAGCTACAGTTGTCTTTATTATCAAGAAGTATTTCTTGGTCTGTACTGATTAGTATTTTCCCATCTGTTTTGATCTTGAGTCTGTTTTCTGAACATCTCGCTTTCAAATCTGGTCACAGCCATCCAAATTCTGCCTAGATGATTATATAAAAAAGATTGTTATTTGTAACCACCCACCTTTTAATTTGTAGCATTGCTTGCCTCTTTTAAATTTTATATACTGTTTTTATGCTTTTAATATTTTGATTGTACACTGCCTAGAGTCCTTCTGTGAGGGAGATTGGCAATTCCTAAATATGATAAATATTTGTAAAATGTGATTCCACTTGGTAAAAAGAAATTAGAAGATGTCACTAAAAAGACAAAATGCAACAAACTGACAAACATGGTTAAAAATAGTTATCTCAATCTAGTTGAGATCAATGGGGCAAGTTGGAAAATAACCATTTCTATAAATCCAGTACGAATCAACAGCAATTCTGTACAATAAGTGTTCAATCGTGTGTTTGCTAATAGGGGGAAAATCTGTCCATGGATTCTATTTTTACTAGAAAAATTACGTACAGTATATCTATATTGTAAGCCAACAAGAGTCTCTGAACTACTGGGTAGAAATGTGGAAAATAAATCACATAAGAACCTCAAAGATACAGTCTGCTTATCTGATCATGTCTTAAAATATGTCTTGAATTTTAACTCATGATCTGAATTTCATGCACTTATTTGTGAAGTAGAAACTATAGTTTCCCAGAAACCATAGCAACAGTTAGTCTTAGCAGTATTCTCATATCCACCAATAGCAGCTGTATACAGAAAGAAAAGAGAGTACTGAAAAAGTTACCTTTACAAAAAGCTTAATGGATCAGTTTTCTTCTGCTCCAATCATCTTTCAGAAGCATTCCCTATTCTTTTTCAGATTCCAGGCAATTTTATACCATGTTACACGGATCAAAGGATAATATTGGTGGTATGATTTTCAGGTCTTTTTTTTTTTTACAAACATTACTAGCATTTTCTTCTTTAATTTTGTTCTGAAAAGAGAAATAAATTGTATGGGGAAAAAACCCTTCTTTTGCATTATCACAAACTGTATATAAATCTCTAGGTTTCAAGAAGCTGTTTTGGTTGTTGATTATTTTCCAGTTAGGCTTCTGGTATTGTGAAATGGCAGTTCAAGGAGTAAAAAAGCACAACAGTTTGGTCTATGATTGCCACTAGGCAATTTTGCATTCTGGATTTAATAGGCTTAGAGATGCTTTAGAAGGCCATGAGCACCATTTCTTCATTTGACAACCTTTTCATTGGTCATTTGATATACATTGACGGAGAAGTATATGGAAAGGCCTGTTTGCTAAGTATGATTAATAAAGACATATTGTTTATCTGCATTCTGTCTCTTAAATTCCTTACAACAGTGTTATTACTACAGGAAGAAAACAGATTTGGTAGCCACTGAACTAATTCAAAACACTGTTATAGTCCAAGACCTATCATAAAGGCAAAATGCAACAAATAAAATAGAAGTATAAAACTATATAAAATAAAACCCTGAATCAGGTAGTAATGTGACAAAAGCACCAGGAAACTTTTAAAAGCCATGATTATTGATAAGAATTTTGTAACATTAGAGATATCTGAAAATAAAAGAATTGATAACCTCATAATTATCGGAACAATTATATTTATTGGCAGTTGGGGCTATGAGTTTCAATTGCCATTTGGATATATAGCGGACATTTTAATAATACCATGTTTCCCCAAAAATAAGACCTAGCCTGGTTTTAGCATGCTCCTAATATAAGCCCTACCCAAAAAATAAGCCCTAGTTAAGGTTCTCATCAGCCAGGGGACATGGCCAGCACCAGAGGTGGTGTCCGGCAGCAGCCACAACCTGTGCAGCACAGGTGAGTTGATTACCTGTCCAAGCAGCAGATGGAGGCAAAGGCGCAGGAAGGAAAGGCAGGCGATCTGGACATGCCGTGTGGGCCACAGGAAAGCCGAGACTCAGGCCGGAGCGGGAGGCTCATCGGGCGGCAGCACCAGCAGCACACAGAGGCAGAGGCACAGGAGGGAAGGCAGGCAATCCTGATGCTCCGAACGGGCCACAAGCAAGCTGAGAATTGCAAAAATGAGCATCCCGTGGCTGGCCAGTCACTCCATCCCACCATCTCCCGGCTTGCCTGCGGCCCGCGCAACGAGTCTGGATTGTGTGCCTCCCCCACACCCCTGCCTCTGTCTGCTGCCAGTGCCATTGCGCGAAGGTGAGCTTCCTGCAGCTGGCTGCCAGCTCCAGCCCACCAACTCTCAGCTTTCCCATGGCCTGCACAGCGTGGCCTGATTTCATGCCTCCCCCTGCGCCTCATCATCATCTGCTGCGTGAGCTGCACAGCCCCAGAGTGCACTGAGCAAGGGCATAGTGGGCTGCAGCTGCTGCTGGACAATGTCAGCCCCCGCACGCTCGCTGCCTTTTGTGCCCGTGCTGGGGGGGGGGCACCCAGCCGGGCTGATCACCCTGAAATCATGTTTCCCCAAAAATAAGCCGCAGTACTTATTTTGGAGCCCAAAAAAATATAAGACCGAGTCTTATTTTCGGGGAAACATGGTATAATGCATAGCTCAAGCAGGCTTGACTTTCATTCAAAAGGTTACTATATTTGCTAATTGTCATCCTGATGGGTAATACCCCATTTATGTCACAGTCAGTAAAGTTTCCTGTGGAGACCATATAAATTATTTAAATTATTAATTTTATTAATAGGGTTTGGGGAGGGAAATTGTGCAATAGAAAAGATGGAAAATTCTGGCTGCCAATTTAAATCCTGATTCCTCTGCTTTAATTCAGCCACAATTTTACCCAGACAAAGAAACTGCCAACAAGTCATTGCTAATTTGACTCTAGGGTAGAGCCAAACCTGTTAAGCAAGGTGAGATAGACCAGGAATTGTTGCTATATCTAAACTTTTGAGTTGGTAGAGTCTTCATCAAGCCCCAAAAGGAGATGCAGTTTAATCCTAACCATATACAAACATTAGAAGTTGAGTGAGGAACATAACTTTTAAGAATTTTGATATGATGATGATGATGATGATGATGATGATGATGATGATGATGATGACGACAACAACAACAACAACAACAACAACAGAATTGGAAGGGACCTTGGAGGTCTTCTAGTCCAACCCCCTGCCTAGGCAGGAAACCCTACACTACTTCAGACAAATGGTTATCCAACATCATCTTAAAAACTTCCAGCGTTGGAGCATTCACAACTTCTGGAGGCAGGCTGTTCCATGGATTACGGTAATTGTTCTAACTGTCAGGAAATTTCTCCTTAGTTCTAAGTTACTTCTCTCCTTGTTTAGTTTCCACCCATTCCACCCAATTGATGTCTAAGCTAAGGATCTCCTTACAGATACACAGCTGATAGCCAAAACGTATTCAAATAATTCAATCATGGATGGGCTATAGTTATTTTCAAATTGATTTACGAATTTAACAATGAATTTAAAATATGGAAGAGTAGCTTTTTAAATAAAACTCTTGCCTGAATTGACCAGCTGTTAAAAGCTTGAAATTGAACATCCAAGAATTAACATGTTCAATTCACTTACCCTCTATTGTCCATTTAACTGCAGTCTTAAAATACTTCCTAGAAAACATTGTTGGAAGAAAAATCTAGTTCCAGTTCCAAGCCGGGAATAAAATTGAGGCTGCTTAAGAAATAAAGGTCTGTTTATTGATGAGCAAAACCAACATAAACAGCGTGTAGTTCTGGGACAGCTGACAAAATGGAGTTGAGAGTTAATGGGTTTTTATACCTTCTTGATTCCTATGGGGTCATGTAAGGGTCATGGCTGGCTCTATAGGCAAAAGGGGAAATGCAAATCCTAGGTGTTTGTCTGAGTTAATCTTGTCAATCTTTGGCTTGCCTAATTGTGTTGTTTATCTGGAGTTTCTATCTGAGCCAGTCTTTCTGACCAAATCTGCATTTCTAAAAGCTGGCCTCCTCAGTTTGTGCTTGGGGCAGGGAGATTGGGGCTGGTTTCTGCTTTCCTTAAGATTTCTCTCCATTTCTCCTTTAGGGGAAATATTCTATCCTGCCTTTTTAATATTCCTCAAAATATTTCATTCCCTAGGAGGGTGGGTGGGTGCTGAATTTCCACAATATCAAGACCTTTCTTTTGGAATAGTAAATTTCAAGATGTTCTACAGTACAATAAAGCAATATTGCTTTAAGACATCTTTGGAGGACTATTTGGATAACAGACTGCACAAAGAAGAATAGAAAAGGAACTGTTGAATGGAGAATGGAATTCTGACAGCAACAACCTCAGTTATGTTATTAATATAAAAATGAAGCAATAGTGGGGGAAGAATACAGCCTTGTTGACTAGGTTACTTAGGTGGTTTACTTTTGACTTGGATGGTAGCACCATGGTATAGTAATGTAGGTAATTTAAGGATGATCAAAGTTCTATCTTAAATGTATAAAATCAACATATAGAGTGCCTTTAAACAAATTACAATATTATCACAGAGATGTGGTAATATACCAGTACTTTGATCCATAAAAGAGTGACCAGAATTTAAAGGGGGGGAGAGCAAAACTTTGCTTTAAAGAACTAGACAAGGATTCCATAGACTATGACCTACAAAAATTATGTGTTTTGGTACCATATTTCTTGAGTCCCTGTCAAAATTATCTTCTATAATGATAAATTAACCTCTCAAATAGTAGGCTCAACATTATCTCAGTTTATTTACAGTATGTCAAGGCAGCAAACTGCTGTACATATCCAATTTTAAGAGAATTCTTAAAACTAAATTCTATTGTGCTAGCCACACTTTTTACAGTTATAAATAACTGTTCTATCCCTAAAGATTTGATTTCATTTCACAATTTTTCCAATATATAAAAAAGATAATACAAGTTATCTTGCAAATTACTGCCCAATTAATCTTCTATCCATTATCAGCAAATTCTATGCAATGCGCACACGCCCCCCCGCACACGACCCACCCACCCCCGCACATGTGCACGTGGCCCCCATATGCACTCCGCCCCCCTATGCACATGTGCACGACCTCTGCATGCGCCACGGCTCCTGCATGTGTGCACAGCCCCCACGCATGCATCCCACGCATGCATGCGTGGCCCCTGCACACACCCCACACCCCATGCATGCACACACGGTCCCCCACATGCACCCCACCCCCCTGCGCATGCGCGGCAGAGACCTGACCAGCTGGCTTGCGGGAGGCATGCGTAAAGTGACCAGATTTTTTTTAAGTGGGACGGGGGGGCGGGCCTGCCTGGGCGCCATTTCTGCGCATGCGCAGAACACTGCGCGTGCGCAGAGGACAAAACAATGCAAATGTCGGTGTCCAGGTCGGTGTCACTGCCGGCTCCCGAAGGGAAGGCGGGAGGCGAGGAAAGGCCTCCCGCCTCCCCTTCGGGAGCCGGCAGTGACTTGGGCTGGCAAGCGACGAGCGGGAGGCGGGGAAAGGAGGCAGCCGGCAGCTTACCTGCGAGGCGGCGGTCCCGCAGCAGCCCATGGCTAAAGTGGCCAAGTTTGCAGATCTCTGTGCACCTAGCACAGAGATCTGCAAACTTGGCCACTTTAGCCATGGGCTGCTGCGGGACCGCTGCCTCGCAGGTAAGCTGCCGGCTGCCTCCTTTCCCCGCCTCCCGCTCGTCGCTTGCCAGCCCAAGCCACTGCCGGCTCCCGAAGGGGAGGCGGGAGGCGAGGAAAGGCCTCCCGCCTCCCCCCCCCACCTGGACGCCGACATAAGATGACCTACAAGGTCCCTTCCAACTCCGTTAATCTGTAAGAAGAGAAAAGAGGAGGGAGGGGGTCCTCCTCTAAGCAGCCTCGCCCCCCCCTTGTCCTCTTCTTTTAAAGGACCGCGCTCCACCAAGAGCAACTTTCCAAGCTGGGGGTGGGGGGAAGACACCCCTGCCTGGGGGGTGGGGGTCGCAATGGGGCTGCCCCTCCTCACCTATGATGATGGTACAGGCGCTGACCAAGCCGATCTCCTTCTTGAGCGCCACTCGCTCCGTGTCGTTGGGAGCGGGCGCTGGGGCTGTTGCCGGGCGGCGGGGGCCATTGCGGAGCCGGCTGCTGAGCCGCGATGCTCTTCCTGAGGGTCCGCTGCTGGTTCTCCCCAGCCATCGCCTCCTGCCCGGCCGCTGGTGAGGATCTGCCTTGGCTTCGCCAGTTCCATTGGAGAGCTGGTGAGCCGAGGCGCATGTGCGGATCTGGCCCCACTAGATGACCTGCAAGGTCCCTTCCAACTCTGTTATTTGGAGCAGGCTGCTGCGCCTGGCAGGACGGCTTCCTGGGAGGGCAAGGGGAAAGGAGGGGTCCTGGCCCTCTCCCCTCTCGTCCCCGAAGCTCCTCAGAGATGGACACCCCCTCCCTCCACCCACCCCCCGCACACCCAAAGTCCAGAAAAGTTCCTGGCCGGGGTGCCTTTGCCGCTTCGCTCGCCCGCCCGCCGCCCCTGCATTCCGCATCGGCTCCTCCTCTTGGCTGGCTCGCACGCCCCCCTTTCAGGCCGATTTTTGAAAAGAATGCCCTAGTCGTGCATTCTTTCCAAAAATCGGGACTTTTTAGAGGACGGGCGGGACGCGGGACAAATCATTAAAAAGCGGGTCTGTCCCGCCAAAATCGGGACGTCTGGTCACCTTAGGCATGCGTGCATGTACAGCAGAGCTGAACTGGGGCAACGGCTCGTGTGTCCATGGAGAGGGCGCTGCGTGCCACCTGTGGCACACATGCCATAGGTTTGCCATCTCGGACATAGGGGAACAAACCCATCAGGACAAGATTCAGCAGTCCATCTGCATTTGAAAGACAAAGGTCACTCTTTTGAAGACAGCAAATTCCGCATTCTGGATAGAGATGTATGGTTTGAAAGAGGGGTCAAAGAGACCATCTACATTAAGATTGACCAGCCCTCTCTCAACAGAGGGGGAGGGATACTACACCACCTACCTCCTGTTTACAACATAGTCCTTTCAGCAGTTCCAAGAAGGTTCCACACCAATTTGCACTATTCAGGTGACTTGAGGGCATAGATAAATCCCCAAGTGTCCTCAATGACACCTCAACGACAACTCTCGGAGACAGTGCTAATGACCAGATGACTGAAAGGAATATAAATCCTTCCATTCTCCACCATTCAGTCAGAATTGAAGAAGCTTCTTGGATGAGAAGCAAAATGTGTTCAAGGAAAAACAAAGTCCTTTTGAATAAGGGACAACCATGACCTGGATGACTGAGAATAAGGGACAACCATGACCTGGATGACTGAGAATCTCCATAAACATTTTTTTAAAGCAATATAAAGCAGAAGATATACTGTGATGAACAGTTTAAATTCCAGTAGGCACAGCATATCCTTGCTAGCCTAGAAGCTAATGCCAACTTTACTTTCCGCTATTCCTGCACTCTGAAATTTAGGTAGAGTCTAGATTAGTGGCTGCAGCACTTCTTTGCATTCTTAGTAAGCACACACAGATAGACCTACTGTCCCTAACCTGGCCATTCAGATCTTCTAGTGATGGACCCATTGCCAATCTAAATAAAATTCATCTATCTTACTGATGGTCATCTTCTTCTCTTTCCTTTCAACTTCCCCAGTATTATAGATTTCTCAAAGGAGCTGGGTCTTTACATGAAGTATCCAAAATAGGATAATTTGAGCCTGGTCATTTGTGCCTTGAATGAGCAGGGTCTACAACCCTGGCAATTAGCTTTGCTGGCTGTTAGCTTTGCTGTCTGTGGAATTCTGGGAGTTGAAGTCCACAAGTTTTAAAGTTGCCAAGGTTGGAGATCCTTGTAATCTAGACAACTTAACAAAATAAAGAAGCTTTTTAAAATAAATGCTTGCTCTGAAGAGGCCCAGTGCTATTGTATCTTCTTTTAAATAATAGAGAATAATGTATACTTCCAGAAATTTTAATTAATTTTAACAGCTCTGTACAAGTATAGTCTGAAATGTAACTGTGTCCTGTTTAGTATTAGAGTTTAGTTACCTTGGAGTAGATCTATTTAAATAATTGGGAGGAGTTAGTGTGACTACATTTAAGAAAACTTTCTGGCATAATGTACATTTCTCCAATTCTTTGCTATTTCTATGGGTCAGGCACACATGCACAGAAATACACAGCAAACAGTGTATATCATCTGTGCTGTTTGCTGTTTGCTGTTTGGCAAATTGCTTGGAGGCAGAGGCCTTTTTTCCTTGTTTTCCTCCCCCAAAACTAAGGTGCGTCTTATACTCCAGTGCGTCTTATACTCCGAAAAATACGGTAACTCTCTGAATTGTATAAAAATTGTTTGAATCAGTAACTGCGTTTTCAAATTTTAGAAACCTGTATTGTATTAATACTTTATAGTTTGTTTATAATTTTTAAAAAGTTTCACCCTGACCTAACTCTAGCAAGCATTGTAGCCTCTTTAAAAATGCATTTTGCAGCTGACCAATAAGCATTGTTTTCCTCTTACTTAGCTAGATCTTGTGAGAATCTTTTTTTAAAAAGTTTTTGACAATTGGCACTCGATTTAAACAATGGTAAAAGGACATTTCTAAAAAAATATGTCAAAGAAAAAAATTGAGTATTAGATATAAACTATTGTAATATGCTGCAGAAAGAAGAGGTTTGCCTTTACCAGGTTTGAAATTGTACTTTGATGCCTGCTGTTTGGTTTGGATGAAAGAGTGTGTGACTCCCCAAAATAAAAGATTACTTGAATTAGAGGGCCACAAACTAAGTTTTGAATGATACACCTATTTATTGTATGACAAGGTTAAAATAAATGTTGATTTTGATAATAACTTGTTAGATGTGCCATTCTAAGGGTTTGGAACAAATATACAAAAATGTCTCTGTGAAGGTACTTTGTATGTTACCTCAGGAAATCTTTTGTAGAAAAGAAATGATGGCCAGACCAGACTGGTGGACCTATGGTCAAATAGTATTTTTTAATCATGTTGAATCTACTAATGGCCAAATCTGGCCTTAGGTTCTGTTCTTTCACCAATAAGCAACTGAGTTGGAAGATCATTTAACAGCAATTTATTAGAGTACTGTGATAAAGAGGATTCTCTCTATGAAAGGAGAGAGAGAATCTTGAAAAATGGCTTACATTTACCTTTATAGTTAGCACAACAAAGAACTTTAAAGTAAGAGTTTATTGGTTTAGAAATAATTGTCTTTCCAATTGCATCATAAGAATTAAACTTCCAATAATATTTGAGCATAGCCACAGAAAAGAGCATTGTATTCTGAAAAAAAGTAAAAGAAACATTTGCAAGGGGAAAGTGTCACAGTGGATATGAATAAAATACATTTGTAGGGCTTTCCAATGCTGGGCTTGAATACTTGCTTTGTTCCTTAGCTGAAAATGAAACTATTTTAACTGCAATGTATTGAATATACCTCTGCCAGTCCTGGTTTCTAAAATAAAAGCTTTTTACATTCTTCTTGAAGACTAAGGCTTAATACATTGAAAAAAGGCAAATTTAAAATACAAGAAAATCCATGTTAGCTAGCCAGTTCATTAGTACCAGGGGTGAAATTCTACCGGTTCGGACCGGTTCGTGTGTACCGGTAGCAGTGGGCGATGGTGGTTCGCCAAACCGGTAGCAATGGCTGGCTGGCCACGCCCCGAACCGGTCCCCCAGTTTCTGCGCCCCTGCTGCCCATGTCCGCCCACTCACCCGCTCACTGCTTTTCCCGCTTTTCCCGCTCGCCGCTTTTCCCGCCACAGTTTTCCCGTCACTCTGCTCGGCGCTTCATTCTACCTCGCTCCCTTTTCCCGCCACTCGGCTCAGTGCTTCCAGCCCACCCACCCCACCCCTGGCCTATATAAGTTCCTATTTGCCGTGTGGGCACAGCTACTCGCTTCGCTGACGCCTCGCCTAGCTCTGATGCCTCGCCTAGCTCAGACGCCTCGCCTCGCCTAGCCCGGACGCCTCACCGACGGCCGTTCACTCAAAAAGGTAAGCATTGCCGGCCTCATGTAGTTTGTGAAGCCGCCGGGGATCAGTTGCGCGTTGCGGCCTAGCATGCCGCCCCCCCAATCCCCGGGCTCGCGTAGTTCGCGCATCCCCTGGGGATCGGTTGCTGGCCTCGTGCCACCCCCCGGGTCCACCTTCCTGGCCTGGCTAAGCTGCCTACCTAACCACCCACCTCCCGCTTGCTTACTTTCACTCTTCGGACCGAATCCTGAGCCGCTGGTCGCAATGCCTGCCTTACTTTGCCTGGATTGCAGCCTGCAATCCATCTCCTCGACGAGCAACTGTGCAATCCATCTCCTCGGCGAGCAACTGAATCTGCCTGCCTTGTTTCTTCAATTGGGTAAATAACTGGGTGTTGTTGTTTTTGTTTTCTTTGTTTTTTGCTTTAAAAAATAGTAAATTGGGGGGTTTTTTTCTTGGTTTTTTTTTAGGAATTATTTTTTTAGACATAGTCATTTAAAATTTAGGAAGTTTTAAATTTAGATGCTTTTATCTAAAAATATAAATAAAATAAAATAAAATAAAATATGGAATGTTGTGTGCTTTTGCAATTCTGCTTAGGCAGGGGATTGGACTAGATGACCTCCAAGGTCCCTTCTTCCAACTCTGTAAATCTGTTAAATCTGTTAAATCTGTTAAATCTGTTAAATCTGTTGCACGTGCCATTTTGTGTGCTTTTGCATTGTGTGTGAGTCAGTTGTGTTGCTTTGTGTTGTGTGTGTGTGAAGTGTGAAAGTTGGGTTTTCAGCTCTTTGTGGCTCTGTGAGGCTCATGGATCTGTTGACTGAATTGTTTTTTGTTGCTGATATTTTAAAATCTACCCTGGAAGAGGTGTGTTTGTGTGGAAGTGTGTGGATATGATTGAGGGGGATGAATGTATAAATTAGAATGATAGGATATGAGAGTATGAATGATTCGCCCCCCTTCTGTTGAGTGTGGAAATAGAAACGGAGGGGGGGCGGACTTGGTTCCCCGGGCCAGTGTGGATGGTATGCATGGCCTGCAGGGAGGGAGGAGGACCAGTGGGGAGGGGGAGGGGATCTCTGGGGGGGGAGAACCGGAACATCTCAGTCATTATGGGGAGAGGTAGGTATGGCAGGAGCAGAGGGGTGGGCTGCTCTCAGGGAATAAGACCTCGCTGTTTACAAGTGATCCCTTGTTCTGGCCCCTCCGATTTGGTTCCATCAAGCTCAGCCTGAGTACCTGGTGACCGGGGTTTTCAGGGCCCTGGGCTCAAGCTGATGTTGTTGAATGCCAGGTCAATTGTCAACAAAGCCCCCCTGGTATGTGATTTAATCACGGGTGAGGGGGTTGACCTGGCATGCATAACTGAGACCTGGCTGGGCCAGGAGGGGGGGTTGCCCTCTCCGAGATATGCCCAGACGGGTTCTCAGTGTTGCATCAGTCACGACTCCAGGGAAGGGGGGAGGAGTGGCTATTATAGCGTGCCAGAATCTGCATCCTTGTAGGAGCCCTGCCCCGGAGATTGTCGGGTGTGAGACGCTCCTTCTGAAGTTGGACTTAGGGGTTCAGGTGGGCCTTTTGTTAGCGTACCTGCCTCCCAGCTGCATTACTAAGGCTCTGCCTGCGCTGCTTGAGGCGGTAGCGAGCCTGGTGGTGAAGTTCCCCAGGCTTATGGTGCTGGGGGACTTTAACCTGCCTTCGGCGAGCGAAACCTCTGTTGCAGCCCAGGAGTTCATGGATTCCATGACAACCATGGACCTGACCCAAGTAATCCAGGGTCCGACTCATGAGGGAGGTCACATGCTTGACCTAGTGTTTCTCTCGGAGCAGTGGAGAGATGATCTGAAGTTAGGGGATATAGTCATCACCCCGTTGTCATGGTCAGATCATTTCCTATTGAGGTTGGATTTCACAGCCCCACTCCTCCCCCACAGGGAGGCGGGACCGACTAGGTGGTTCCGCCCCAGGCGTCTAATGGAGCCAAAAGGATTCCAGAGGGAACTTGGGGAAATACCTGAAACCCTTGTACACAATTCGTCTGAGTCCCTGGTGGCTGCCTGGAACATCACAGCATCAGGGGCATGAGATCAGATTGCGCCTTTGCGACCTCTCCGTGGCAGTGGATCCCAGAAAGCTCCCTGGTTTACTGAGGACCTCCGGGAGATGAAACGCCACAAGAGACGTCTGGAGCGACGCTGGAGAGCCAGTAAAACCGAATCCGAACAATTCTAAGAACTTTTATTAAGTCTTATTTAGTGGTGATAAGGACGGCAAAACAATCTCATTTTTCCGCTCTTATTGTATCCGCAGATTCTCGCCCAGCCACCTTGTTTAGGGTGACTCGCTCCCTCCTTGCTAAAGGGGGGGAGGAACACTTGCATGGTAGAGCTGAGGAATTCACTCAGTTTCTGACGGATAAAGTCGCTCAGATCCGGTCGAATCTGGACTCTGGCTGGGCAGGGCCCATTGAGTTGACAGGGGCAAGTCTTAGTCCGGTTTTGTGGGAGGAATTTGAGCCAGTCACTCCTGATGATGTGGACAAGGCCATGGGTGTGATGAGCTCTTCCACCTGTTTATTGGATCCGTGCCCCTCCTGGCTGGTTTCGGCCAGCAGAGAGGTAGCACGTAGCTGGATCCAGGCAGTGATCAACGCTTCTTTTAGGGAGGGATCCGTACCACAGCCCCTAAAGGTTGCGGTGGTGAGACCCCTCCTTAAGAAGCCTTCCCTGGATCCGGCGGATTTGAAGAACTTTTGTCCGGTCTCCAACTTACCATTTATAGGTAAGATTGTTGAGAAGGTGGTGGCTTTTCAGCTTCTTTGGTTATTGGAGGAAACTGATTTTCTAGATTGCTTTCAATCGGGTTTCAGGTGCGGCTACAGCACAGAGACTGCCTTGGTCGCCCTGACGGATGATCTCTGGCGAGCCCGGGATGGGGGTTATTCTTCCATCCTGGTGCTACTTGACCTCTCAGCAGCTTTCAATACCATCGACCATGGTATCCTTCTGCACCGACTCGGCGAGCTGGGAGTGGGAGGCACCGTTTTACGGTGGTTCTCCTCTTACCTCGCCGATAGGATGCAGTTGGTGTTAACAGGAGGACAGAGGTCGTCTCCTAGGCTCCTGACCTGTAGGTTTCCTCAGGGTTCGGTCCTCTCGCCCATCCTGTTTAACATTTACATGAAACTGTTGGGAGAGATCATCCGTCGACACAGGGTGAGTTTTCAACAGTACGCTAATGACACCCAGCTGTACATCTCCACCCCGTGCCACTTCAGGGAGGCAGTGGATGTAATGTGCCGATGCCTGGACGATGTTAGGATCTGGATGGGGAGGAACAGGCTCAAGCTCAACCCTGACAAGACTGAATGGCTTTGGATATTGCCTCCTAAGGACTATGTCGACTGTCCCTCCTTGGTTCTTGGGGGAGAAAAATTAGCTCCCTCAGAACAGGTTTGCAATTTGGGAGTTCTACTAGATCCACAGCTAAAATTAGACCAACATCTTATGGCTGTGGCTAGGGGAGCCTTTGCACAGGTCCGCCTGGTGCACCAATTGCGACCATACTTGGAGAAGAAGGCTCTATTCACGGTCACTCATGCCCTTGTCACCTCTCGATTGAACTACTGTAATGCGCTCTACATGGGGCTACCCTTGAAGAGTATCCAGAGACTTCAACTGGTGCAAAATGCGACTGCGCGAACTGTGGTGGGTGTCTCAAGATACACCCACGTAACACCCATACTCCGCCAGCTGCACTGGTTGCCCATTGGTCTCCGGGTGCAATTCAAGGTGTTGATTATCATCTTTAAAGCCCTACATGGCTTAGGACCAGGTTACCTCTGGGACCGCATCCTACCTCATACTTCCCTTCGACCGGTTAGGTCCCACAGAGTGGGTCTCCTCCAGGTCCCGTCAACGAAACAATGCTGGCTGGCGGGGCTTAGGGGGAGGGCCTTCTCTGTGGGGGGCCCTGTTCTCTGGAACCCACTACCCCCAGAGATCTGAATTATCCCCACCTTGCTGGCCTTCCAAAAAGCCATTAAGACATGGCTCTTCCTGAAGGCGGGGTGATTTGAGACCATTTCACATCTTAGGTCTCCCCCATGTATGTATGGTTTTTCTATGTTTTTTAAATTCTTTTTTAAACTGTTATTAAATTATTATATTGTTTAGATGTTCTTCACATGTTGTATGCTGCCCTGAGTCCCCGGGGAGTAGGGCGGCATATAAGAACACTACAATAAATAAATAAATGTTTGTTGCAGGGGCCATTTTGTGTGCTTTTGCAATTCTGCTTAGGCAGGGGGTTGGACTGGATGACCTCCAAGATCCCTTCTTCCAACTCTGTAAATCTGTAAAATCTGTAAAATCTGTTAAATCTGTTGCACGTGACATTTTGTGTGTGAGTCAGTACAGCTGCTTTTGCATTGTGTGTGAGTCAGTTGTGTTGTTTTGTGTTGTGTGTGTGTATAAAAGTTTTTTCCTCCAGCTCTATCTGGCTCTATGAGGTTCATGTTTGTGGCAGGGGCCATTTTGTGTGCTTTTGCATGGTGTGTGAGTCAGTTGTGTTGTTTTGTGTTGTGTGTGTGTAAAGTATAAAAAAAAATTCAGGTCTTTCGGGCTCTATGAGGTTCATGTTTGTGGCAAGGGCCATTTTGTGTGATTTTGCATGGTGTGTGAGTCAGTTGTGTTGTTTTGTATTGTGTGTGTGTGTGTAAAGTTGTGTTTTCAGCTCTTTGAGCTTTTTGTGTGCTTTTACATTGTGTGTCCTCAGCTAACAAAGCTCCTTTTTTCCCTTTTGCAGTAGCAGCCTTTACCAGGAAGGATGAAAAGGCAACAGACAATGATCGGTTTCTTGGCCAAGAAACCAAAGCTGGCACAACAACAACCATCAGAAGTGCCGCCCTTGGATGATCCATCCCAAGCACCACAAGCACCACAACCATCCCAAGCACCACAGGCACCACCACTTCCACCACTTGAATGCGGAGAAAGCAGCAAGTCACCCGAGCCCGAAATAGAAATCATTCTTCCAGACTGCTGGTCTGTGTAACAGTACAGCAGCTTCCAACAGAAGTATGAGGGATTGGAAGTTTCAAACAAGAAACTAGGTTGTAAGTACTGTGCAAAACATGACTTCACAATAGAGAGCGGTATTCATGTGTCCAGAGAATGGAAGCATTTCAAGATTGAGGCAGCTGGGAAAAATAAGGAAGTGCAGCAGGCGTCTCTAAGGAAGAAAATGAGAGAACACATCGAAATTGCACACCATTTGCAGAGACAACATAAAACAAGCGGAGGAGAAAGCCATAGAAAAAGCAATGGACAAGGTTTCTGAAAGCCAATATGATGCCACTACTAACATGTTCAGAACTGTTTACAGCCTGGCAAAAGCACGCAGACCAATTTCAAGCATAGCAGAATTGATAGAATTACAAACTGTAAATGGAGTAGATCTGGGAGTAGGATTGCATTCAAGACCAACAGTTGTGAAAATAGTTGAGTGCATTGCAAGCGAAATTAGAACCCAAATGTTTACCAGCATCATTGCACAAAATCTGAAAATATGTCTGATCATTGACGAAGCCTCAACAGTATCCTGCAAACCAGTTTTGATAGTTTTCGTAGAAGTTGAGGACTCAGAGGACTCACTAACAATTTTTGTTAAGCTTGTTGAATTGAAGAAACAAGATGCAGTGACAATATGTTCTGCAGTTCTGGAAAGTGTACGTAAGGTTGGGTTTACCCAGGACTACCTACAAAAAAAATTAATAGCATTCTGCTCTGATGCTACATTTCTCCCATTATGCTTGGGAGAAAATCTGGAGTGAGCACCAGAATAGCAAAAGTTTCTAAATATCATCATATGGCACTGCTTGAACCATCGCCTCCAACTTGTTTTAGATGATGCCATAAAGGAAATAAAGCAAGTAAATCATCTTAAAATATTTATTGATAAGATATGCTCCATTTTTCAGCAATCCAACAAGAATCGAATTGAACTTGATGAAATATCCGAAGAACTTGACATTAACATCGTAAAGATTGGTAGAGTTTTTGGGCCAAGATGGGCTGCCTGTAGTTTAAGGGCAACCATAGCTGTGTGGCGTGCTTATCCAGTGCTACATCAGTATTTTCATGCAAAGGCAAAATACTCAGGTATGACTGCCCATCTGGAAAATAAATATTTCTTAAATGATTTGGCGTTGATGATAGATATTCTGGAAGAAATCTCACTTCTTTCGACTGCACTGCAAGCACGCAATACAGACATCATAAAGGCTGAAATACTGGTGAGAAGATCAATGAAAGCATTTGAATTGCTTACATAGGGAAAGGGTCCATACGAAAGACAAGTTGACGGGCAAATTAATTCAGAAGCCTTCAAAAATATAAACTTTTTAGAAAATCATCGATTTGTTGGACTTCATTGGGAAAGACTTTTAGGAGCATCATAACAAATTTGCAGAAACGACTGATGGACTGTGAACATTTAAAAACAGGTAGCCAATTGCAAGACTCCACAAATAAATTGCAATTCCTATATTTTTGGGTGCCAGAGTACTGGGATTTTGCGGAAGTAGTCGTTCCATGGGCAGCAGCTAAAGAACAACTGTGCACATTTGGTGACATTTTTAATTACAAGATTAACATCAACGACTATATTTTGTGGAGAATGTGTTAAAAGATTCAAAGAGGCATGCAATTCCTGACAGCATTAAAAAAGCAAAAGATATTGTCAGAACAATTGCTGTAAGTTCTGCAGAAGTGGAAAGTGGTTTTTCGAAAATGAACTTCATATGTTCAGAGAGCAGAAGTCGCCTAACCGTTTGCAATTTAACAAACCTCATGATCATCAGCGTTACTGGCCTACCTCTTTCAAAACGGGACCCTGCTCCTGCAGTGAGAAGGTGGTTCAGAGAACACCATCGCTCAGCCAATGATCCACACATCAAGGTCAAGAAAAGTGGAAGTGGGGAGAGTGCCACTGACCCTAGCTGGAAATATCTTAAACAACTTAAAGTTAAAGCTAAAGACGACTAACACTTTTATGTAAGTATTTGTGTACCTCTTTTATTGTTTTGTGTACTTCTTTTATTCTTTTTTTAAAAATAATTTTTATTGAGTTATTTACATTTAAAAACAACAAAAAAGAAACATATACAAAAAATAGACAAAACAAAACAATACAATACAATACAGTACAGTGCAAAATACACTACATAACCTCTAGGGTTATAATACAGCAACTTATATCGACAACAAATTCATGCTTATATAGTCCTTTTCATTGATATACTTATATAATCCTTTTTATTAACTTATTTACCATATGTGCCGGCGTATAAGATGACTTTTTAATCCTTGAAAATCTTCTCCAAAGTCGGGGGTCGTCTTATACGCCGGGTACTAAAACTTCCGAGCCAGGGGGAGCTCAAAAATGGCTGCAGCCGCATCCCCGCCATTCTCCAGCCAAGCGGCCAAAGGAGCCTCAGAGCCCCGATGCTGCCCTGTGTCTCAGTCGCCTGCTGGGAAGGCTGCAGCCGCCACCGTCAGCTGGCGGCTTAAGGCAAGAGGCGGGCGGGAGACACGGGCAGGAGCTGGCGGCGGCTGCGGTCGCACCGAGGGAGCGCGCGGCTGAGAGCAACAAGGGCGTTAGGAAAAGAGAAGGAGGAGCGCCACCACTGCCGCTAGCACTCTTTCCTTCACTTCTATCTTCTCCTTCTCTTCTCCTAACGCCCTTGTTGCTTCCGGCGGCCGCTGGCTTGAGTGGCGGAGCGGGCTGCTTGCCTCCCTTTGCTTCCCTTCCCGCTGTGGCTGCGCTGCTCTTGCTCGCTCGCTCTGGAAGCGGAGGCAGACGAAGGTTCTTCCCCGTGCGAGATGCCTCTCAGCCGCGCACTCCCTCGGTGCGACCGCAGCCGCCACCAGCACTCTTTCCTTCACCTGGGAAAAAGGATCTTGTGGTGCTGAGGGCTAGGAAAGATTGAAGAAGAGAAAAGGGAAGGAAGGAAGGAAGACCAGAGATGAAAGGAAGGAAGGAAGGAAGGAAGACCAGAGATGAATGAAAGAAAGAAAGGAAGGAAGGAAGGAAAGAAGGAAAGAAGGAAAGAAGGAAAGAAGGAAAGAAGGCCAGGAAGGAAGACCAGAGATGAAAGGAAGGAAGGAAGGAAGAGGAAGAAGAGGAATGTTAGGTGGGAGGGTGGGAGGAAGGAAGAGAAAAAAGTGAGAGGGAAAGAAAGAAAGAAAGAAAGAAAGAAAGAGAAAGAAAGAAAGAAAGAAAGAAAGAAAGAAAGAAAGAAAGAAAGATGTTAGGAAGGAAGAAAGACAGAAAGAAAAAGAAAGATGATAGGAGGGATAGTCTTATACGGAGAGTATATCCCAAACTCTATATTTTAATTGGAAAAGTTGGGGGTCGTCTTATACGCCCAGTCGTCTTATACGCTGGAATATACGGTAGTTACTATTCATTGATATTAATTGATATAATTATTCCATTTTAACATAGTTAAAAATCATCATATTTACACTACTAAGTTAATTGTTTACTAATTTATTTTGCTTTCTCTTTTCAAGCCAATCACATAATTTGTTCCAAATTTCATAGTATTCTGAGTCCTCCTTTTCATTTAATTCCATTGTCATTTTGTCTAATTCAGCACAATCAAGAATTTTCTTAAATATTATATTTTCAGTTGGTATATCCCTATGTTTCCAGCATTGTGCAAGGCTGATTCTAGCTGTGGTGAATATGTGTAGTATAATGTAATAGTACTTTTTCTCAATTTCCAGGTCCAGTATTCCCAGCAGAAATGGGAATCAGACCGCTGATTGGTTGAACCAGCCGGCAGCCCTCTATATAAGAGAGAGCTGTCAGGCTGGTTCCTTTGCTGGATCTGAGTGTTATACAATAAAGAGCTGTTAGTCACAATACTGTCTCCAGCCTCTTCAGTACTGGAACTCAACATTGGCGATGAAGGTGGGATACTGAAGAGGAATCCAAGTGGTGACAAAGATCCAGCCCGGTGGGAAATGCGAATGACGGCCATTTTGCGTGGCAAAATTCAAACCGCCTAGCAAGCTATGTCAGCGTTCCACCCACCAACTCCTTTCGACCCGGCCAAAGAGAACTGGGGGTCCTACATGACCAGATTCAGATGCTTCTTAGAGTCGAATGATTTGCAAGGTCTAACCGACAACAGGAAGCGAGCCCTGTTCCTCAGCCATTGCAGGCATGAGGTTTTCGATACGGCTGAGTCACTAGCCGAACCAACGCCGGTGGAAACGGTTCCCTGGCAAACCCTGCAGATCATGCTCCAAACACATTACGCGCCTGTACCGTCCAAAGTAGTTCGTCGACATGAATTCCGCCAGCGGCTGCAACAGGATGGAGAGTTGATCAACCAATACCTCGCAGCTCTAAGGAAGGCAGCCATGCACTGTGATTTCCGTGACCTCCACAACGTCTTGTTAGACCGGCTCATTTGCGGGGTGCAAGACATCAGGTTACAATGAAGACTCTTGGCCAAGTCTAATGTCATGCTCCAAACGGCATTAGATGAAGCCAGAGCCACTGAGTCATCTAACAAGGCTGCAGAATCGCTGCACCGCCGGAGCACTCCAACTCCAAAGAAACAGACATCTGAGGTCCAAGAGAACCAGTGCCATGACGACCCCAATGACAGCAAGGACGAGGTCTACCACACAGATCAGTGCCAGGGAATCGAGGCACAAAAGCTAAAGCCATGCCTCAGTTGTGGGGGGCCGCATCTGAGAAACTCCTGCCAATTCAGGGATGCCATTTGCCGCCTTTGTAATAGCATTGTAATAACATTGCCAGGGCCTGCAGGGCGGTTTTGCCGTCACAAAAATCTGCCACTAGAGACCCAGGGCGAGAAGACCAGCGGCGAGGACCAAAGCGCAAACAAGTGAGACCGCCACAATGAACTGAATACCGACGACCCCCTGAGGCAAACCAAACTCGAATAGACCAGACAAGCACACACAATAACAAAAAATTGATTATCACGGTGCTCCTGGAAGGATCTCCCTGCGAGATGGAGATAGACACTGGTTCGTCTATCTCCATAATGTCCTGGACTGCTGTGAAAAGAGCCATTCTGGGCCTCCGGCAGAAACAACTACAAATGCAACCACTTCGCATCAACGATTATCAAGGGAGCAAGATTCCTGTGATGGGCTGCGGGACATTCAACGTCAGATTTGGCCGTTTTGAAGCAAGCCTGCCACTGACTGTCGTCTGTGAACGACTTCCAAGCCTGCTCGGCCTAGATTGGTTCGGTGCCCTGGGGGTGGGGATAACTGGGATCAATGCCATTTCCAGCAACTACGATGACCTTCTCTTCAAATTCCAAGATGTATTCGACCAAAGGCTTGGCAAGTATGTGGGCACTCCAATCTCCTTTAACTTAGATCCTAAGGTAGCCCCAATTAGGCTAAAACCTCGCCGAGTTTCCTTCATGCTTAAACCCAAGATCGACCAGGAACTAGATAAACTTATTAGCCAAGGAATACTCGAACCTGTCGATCATGTGAAATGGGAAACCCCAATAGTAATACCGGTAAAAAGCGACGGGTCAATTCGTATCTGTGCGGACTACAAATGCACTTTAAACAAGGCTCTCCAACAGAGCGCTTACCCAGTGCCCAGCATTTATTGCACACTTTAGGCCCGGGCGCCATTTTGGCAAAATTAGATCTCGCGCAGGTGTACCAACAACTACCAGTCGATGGCGAGACAGCAGAGGCGCAAACCATAGTTACGCACCGCGGGGCATTCAAATGCAATAGGCTTAAATTCTGCGTCAGTGGAGCCCTTGGTATTTTTCAAGGAATTATGGAACTTATTTTAAACAAAGTACCGGGAGTCGTCCCCTATTTCGATGATGTCCTAATTACTGCCAAAGACGAGGCCCAGTTAAGAGAGAGACTCAGGGAGGTTTTGTCGCGATTCAGAGCTGCTGGATTGAAGGCTAAGGCCAGCAAATTCCAAATCGGGGTGCCAGAAGTAGAGTTCTTGGGGTTCAGAATAAATGGGTCCAGCATACACCCCACTAGGGATAAAGTGAGGGCAATCAGAGCGGCCCCTGCCCCTACCAACAAGACTAAGCTCCAAGCCTTCCTTGGACTGCTGAACTTTTACTTTTATAGTATTTTCCTCGCTAACAAAGCCACAATTGCTGAACCTTTGCATAAACTACTGTCTAAAAAGACCCTGTGGGTGTGGGGAATGGCTCAAGCAGCTGCTTTCAGAGCTGTCAAGGACCTCCTTTCTGAGGACAGTTTTCTAATTCAATTCAATGAGACCCTTCCTGTGGTTCTTGTCTGCGATGCCTCTCCTTTTGGCGTGTGGGCCGTGCTGAGCCATAGACTGCCTAATGGCCGTGAAGCCCCTATAGCCGTGATGGCGAACCTATGGCACGCGTGCCAGAGGTGGCACGCAGAGCCCTCTCTGTGGGCACATGTGCCGTCGCCAGCTGCTCTTCTGGTTTCAGGCGTGCCGGCCAGCTGGTCTTCGCGGGTGCCAGAGCACCGGAAAATGGCCTGAAAACAGCCAAAACCCAGGCCGGTTTTGGGGCCTTTTCTGGGCCTTTTCTGGGCCGTTTTCAGGCCATTTTCAGGCTGTTTTTCAGGCCGTTTTCAGGCCATTTTTTCAGCTGTTTTTCGGACTGTTTTTGTGCGTGCCAGAGCACCAGAAACCCAAAGACCAGCTGGCCAGCACACGCACACGCACGCACATGCATGCGTGTTCCGGTTTCGGCACTCGGTGCCAAAAAGGTTCGCCATCACTGCCCTATAGCATACTTTTCCAGGACACTTTCTAGTGCAGAGCGCAACTATAGTCAGCTCGACCGGGAAGCTCTAGCTGCCGTCGCCGGAGTGAAGAGATTTCACGAGTACCTTTATGGTAGAGACTTTGAGCTGGTCACTGACCACAAGCCCTTATTAGGGCTCATTGCAAGCGACAGGCCCACTCCGGCTTCCCTTTCTCCGCAGCTGACGCGCTGGACTATTTTTTTGGCCGCATACTTCTACAAGTTGGTGCATCGACCTGGCAAGGCTGATGCCCTGAGTCAGTGCCCGCTGCCCGAACTCGTGGACGACCCCACTCCGGGCGTCCCTGTACTCTTTTTTGTTATTAGACACACATAACAAAACAACAATAAACATTCAAAAAAAAACATACAACAAACAAGTGGGGCATTGATGTCCCCCTATCAACCAAAAGCTATTATCGGATATAATCAAATTATTAACATTTTCCATAAACATTTGTATTAATCTCTAGATGTACACCATGCTTTAAATATTTCTATTTTTAGTTATATAATTAGAGCTATAAGATCTTTACATAATTCCTTCAGAGTACAACATTATACCTCTTCTTTTATTTATTACAACAAACATGTGGGGCATTGATGGCCCCCTTTCCACCCTAGGCTATAATTGGATATAATCTAACTATTAACATTTTCCTTAAATATTTGTATTAATCTCTGGATATACACCATATTTTAAGTAATTCTATTTTTAATTATATAATTTAAACTATAGAATCTTTACATAATTCCTTCAAAGTACTACATTATATCTCTTGTTTTATTTATTATTCCTCTCTTTCAACTCTTCATAAAATTTATTCCACACTTTTATATGAACCTCCTAGAGGGAGATTACGTTGGCGTTGAGTTTCTTTAATTTGGAGAATATTTGGCATCTTTTCTTTGGGTTATTTAATCTGTTTATATTAATCAATATAATTTTGATTTCTTCCACCATTATTGTTTGTAATATCTTTTAGGGTTTTTTGTTTCTCTTAGTTCTCTGCCTTGTGTTCTTTCCTGCTGTTCGTATTTCTTTTTTACCTCCTTTTGTTTCTCACTCTCTTCTACTATATCTTCTTCTTCCTGGCTTTTACTCTCTAATTCATCTCTACTTCCTCTACTGGATTGATCTTCTTCTAGTTGGCCATACTGGTCGGAAAATTCTTGAGCTTGCTCAATCGAATTAATTTTAAACTTCTTTTCCTGCCACGTTATTAGAAGTCCCTCCGGCATCAACCATCTAAACATAATGTTATCCTTTATCAATCGATTTGTTAGAAATTGGTATTGTTTTCTATTATTTCTAATCCTGCGAAGAACTTGTTTTAATATAATGATTTCTTTACCCTTGTAGGAGATTGCTTCGTTTCTGGACCATTTGTATACATCATCTCGCACTGCTCTCCTTGCGAATTTCACATGAACTTCTCTCGGCAGATTATGTCTTCTTGCATAAAAAGTGTGGACCCGATAAATTTCATTGATTTCCCTTCTCATTTCTTTTTTTAAAAAAATAATAATTTTTATTTCGTGTATAAACATTAAAAATGACATACATACATTAAACATTAAAAATGGCATACATACATTAAAGACGACATTATATGTATATATATACATATAAACTTATGCGGTAAACGTCTTCACATTTGTTCTCTTTTTTATATATTTTCTATACAATTGTATCTATCTATATGTATTTCCTTTCTATTTTGCTATTCCTTTAATTATAGTTTAGATATAACTTAATAAATATTTATATACATTGTAATAAATATTCTTATTTGTTGTTCTGTAGATTGATGGGTTATACATTGTAGTCTAAGCATTTCTATGATTCTATCTTTCCATTTCTCTTTTCAAACCAATTATAAAAAAGATTCCACATTTCAAAAAATTCTGAATTTTCTTTCTGTTTCAGTTCTAATGTTAGTTTGTCCAATTCTGCGCATTCTAGGATTTTTTTTATTGTTATGTTATCTGTCGGTATGTCTCCTTGTTTCCAGTGTTGTGCCAGTGTTATTCTTGCCGCTGTTAGTATGTGTGTTATGATATACCAGTGTTTCCTTTCTATATTTTGTTCCACCATCCCTAATAAGAAAATTTCCGGTTTAAACATTATTTTTAAGTTGGTTATTTCTTGCAGCCAGGTATGTATTGTTTGCCAAATTTTTTTAGTTTTAGGGCAGGTCCACCACATGTGAAAGTATGAACCATTTTTATTCGGGCACTTCCAGCATTTGGGGTTCATGTTTGCATACATTCTAGCCAGTCTCGCTGGAGGGAGGTGCCATCTATGGTACATTTTGTAAATATTCTCCTTATATGCGGTTGATTTGGTTATCTTTAAATTTTTAATCCAAGTTTCTTCCCAGTGTTCCAAATTTATTTCGTATCCAAAGTTTTTATTCCAGCTAGTCAAATTCCCTTTAACCTTTTCTTTTTCCATTTTACAAGTTATTAAGAATTTATATATTTTAGTTATCATCTTTTTTTCTGGTCCGAGTAAAATTTTGTCTAGTTCTGATTTCTTTTTGGCTATTCCAAATATTTTCTTGTCCTCCAGAAATCTATTTTTAATTTGATAGTATGGCCACCAGTCTATTCTGATTCCTTGTTCCCTAAGAGTTTGAATTTCTTTTAAATTTCCTCGCTCGTCTAATAGTTCTTCGTATTTAACCATTTTGTGTATGTCTGTTGTAGTGGGGTATGTAATTGCCTCCATGGGTGAGAACCATATTGGAATGTCTTTATACTGTTGATGTTTTATTTTTTCCCATATATTGTATAGCGCTTCTCTAGTTTTATGTTTTTGGAAATAAGAATGAGTTTTATGTTTCCCGTCCCATATAAAGCCGTGCCATCCTACCTGTAGGTCATGTCCCTCGAGCGTTAATATTCTTTTATTGTTAATTTTAATCCAATCCGTTACCCACTGTAATGTTGCTGCTTGGTAGTAGATTTCCCATTCAGGAAGTCCAAAGCCCCCTTGCTCTTTATTTTATTGTAGTTGTTTTAGTTTAATTCTTGCCTTTTTCCCTGCCCAAATAAATTTCGATATCATTTTATTTAAGTTGTTAAAATATTTTCTATCTAATTTAATTGGTATCGTTTGAAACAGGTATAATAGTTTTGGTAATACAGACATTTTGATCGTTGAAATCCTCCCTATTAATGAAATAGGTAGTTTAGTCCATCTTTCCAAGTCTTTTTCTATTTGTTTATTCAGTTCTATATAATTATCACTTTTAATTGTTGTACATTTGGCCGTTAGTATTATACCTAAGTATTTAATTTTTTTGACGACTTGGATACCCAGATTCTCTTCTAACTCTTGAATTTGTTTATTTGGCAGATTTTTTGTTATTATTTTGGTTTTATTTTTATTAATTTTTAGGCCTGCTACTTTTCCAAATTTATTTATTTCTGCTACTAGTTTAGGTCCCACCTCTATAGGGCTTTCCATATTAAAGACCATATCATCTGCGAAAGCTTGGAGTTTATATTCTTGTCCTCTAATTTTGAGTCCTTCAATGCTTGGGTTTAGTCTAATTTGTTGTATAACGTTTCTAGTGTGAATATAAATAGCAAGGGGGACAGTGGACATCCTTGTCTTACTCCTTTTTGAATATCAAATTTATCCGTTGTATCTTGATTTATAATTATTTTAGCTGTTTGTTTTGAATATATAGCTCTAATCATCCTAATGAATTTGGGGCCGAAATTTGTGGTCTCTAGTTTTTTAATAAGAAAATCCCAATTTAAGTTATCGAATGCTTTTTGGGCGTCGAGGAACATGAGCGCTACAGGTTTTCCTGGATTTACCTCGTAGTATTCTAATATATTTATAATCGTTCTCGTATTATTTCTGATATTTCTATTTGGGAGGAAACCATTTTGGTCAGGATGTATGTTTTTATTAATTATGTTTTTTAGTCTGTCTGCCATTATGGTCATGAAAATTTTATAATCCACATTCAGGAGGGAAATTGGCCTGTAATTCTGTATCTTTTGTTTCTCTATTTTATCTTTTGGGATTAGTGATATAGTTGATTCTGTCCATGATTTTGGGATTTCTCCTTTATCTAAGACTTCATTGTATGTTGCTAATAATAATTGTTTAATGGAATTTTGTAATTGTTTGTAACACTCCGCTGGTATACCATCTGGACCTGGTGTTTTGTTGTTTTTTTGTTTCTTTATAGCTTTTTCTAATTCTAGGTGTGTTATTTCTTCATCTAATGTATTTCTATCTGTTTCTATTATTGGTGTATCTTTTGCTTGTTGCAAGTAGGTTTGTATATCTTCTTCCCTTATTTCCTCTTTTTTATATAATTCTTTAAAATATTTAATTATTATGTCTTTTTTGTCCTCTATTGTTGTTTTCAATTCACCATTTTCATCCTCTAGTTGTTGTATATGTCTTTCTTCTCTTTCTTTTCGTAATTTATAGGCCAACCATCTACCTGGCTTATTGGCATTTTCAAAATAGTTTTGCTTTGCTGTTCTAATTTTCTGTGCCACCTCTTCTTGTGTCAGTAAGTTAATTTTATGCTTAACTAGGGCTTTTTCTTCTCTAATTTTCTCATTTAATGGTTCGGTTTGTTGTCTATACTCTAGTTCTCCCATTGTCCTTTGTAGGTCATTGATTTGCTTATTTTTGTTTTTATTTCTCCTTATGGTATATGTTGTAGTTAATCCTCTTATATATGCTTTTGTGGTGTCCCATATATTTTGCGTCGTAGTGTCAGTATTCCAGTTTTCTTTCATGAAGAAGGCAAGTTCTTTTTCCATATATTTAATATATTCTTTTTCTCTTAGTATCGTCTGATTCATGAACCATCTGGTATTTGTCCTTTTCCTCCCTTTTATTGTAAAGACTATAGGATTATGGTCCGCCCATATATTTGGTTTTATTTCAATTTCTTGTGTTTTATTCAATATTTCTATGTCTGCCCAGACCATATCTATCCTCGACCAAGAATTTTGTGGGGTTGAATAATATGTATATTGATTTTCTTGTGGGTGGTTTTCCCTCCATACATCTCTAAGGTTAAGTTCCCTGGCCAAGTCAAAGAATTCACGTGGTAATATCTTTCTTTCATGGCATTTTTTATTTACTGATTTATAGTCCAATTTATTGTCTGGTACAGCGTTAAAATCCCCCACAATACATATGTTTCCTTTTTCTAATTTAACTATCTGTTCGTGCAGTTCTTTAAAGTATTCTTTTTGTTTGTTGTTCGGTGCATATATTATTATAAGTAACAATTTTTTTTGGTTTATTGAAATTTCTATCATCAATGTTCTACCTTCGTTATCCTGAAATAATTGTTTTGGTTGCAACCAGTCCTTAATATATACTGCAATTCCTTCCTTTTTTGAATCATCCAGTGATGTGAACAGTTTCCCTAGTTTTTGTGCTTCTAGTAATTTTACATGTTCTTTTTTAACGTGTACCTCTTGTAGACAGATTATATCTAAATTTTGCTTTTGTAATTTGTTGAACGTTTGTCTTCTTTTAATCGGCGAATTAATTCCATTTATGTTAACTGATAGAATTTTGGCTACGTTTTCCATTTAATTATTTTACTGTTGCCTTGGCTGTTTTTGAACTCCTTGTTTCTATTTGGGTCTTACTGTAGATTTTCTCCAGTTTCTCTCTTTCTTCTACACTTGGTTCCTCTTGACTTTGTGTTTCTAACTCGCTACTGCTCTCTCCCTCTAATTCTAAGTAATGTTCAATAAAGTGGTCCGCCTGTTCGAATGTATCTATTCTTATTTTTTTATCTTTCCATGTGACCAGAAGTCCTTCTGGTATTAACCATCTGAATGGTATTCCTTTCCTTATTAATTTTACCGAAAGGTATTGGAAGTCCCTCCTTTTGTCTCTTATTCTTTTTGGTATCTGTTTCAGAACTACAATATCCTTTCCTTTATAATTTATTTGTCCTGTTCTCGTAATTTTATAAATCTCGTCTCTTATATGTTTTTTCGTGAATTTCACATGGATTTCTCTAGGCAATTTGTGTTTCCTTATGTAGTTATTCTGTACTCTATATATCTCGTCAATGTTGTTTTTTATTTCTTCCTTATCTGCTTGGAGGACTTCTGCCAGAATTTCTGACATTACATTACGAGTATCTTCTTCCTTATCTTCTAAAATATTTTGAAATCTAAGGTAGTAGTTTGCTTTCTCAAACTCCAGCAAGGAAATTGCCCCTTCTAACTCCCTATTTATCGTTCTCAATCTTTCTTCCGTTGCGTCTTGTCTTTTCTCTGCCTTCTCTGCTTTTTCCACTATTGTTTTTATTTGTTGATCATGGTTAGCTACTATTTCTTGTATGTTTTGCATTCTACTATCTAACTTCTTGATATCTCCTTTGACCACCTCGAAGTTCCCTTTCATTTCCTCATGATTGTTTTCTATTGTCTCTTGTGTTTTTGTCTGCTTCTCCTGTGATGCAAACATAAATTCCTGAATTCTATCAAGTGAGGCCTGCATCGATTGTAAAGAGGGTATCTGTCCCTGCTTCTCTATTGTCGTCATTTCTGTTATTAATTTTTGTCCTGCCTGTGAAGGTGTAGTTGGAGCTGTTTTCTTTGCAGTTCTTGTCACTGTAGTCAGGGACATTTGTGTTTTTGTAAAAAAATTATAATTTTTAAAGAAATTGCTCCACACTCTCATATAACCCCTTTATGTATTAGTTGTATTCTAGACCACTTTTACCGTTGTTATCAATATTATACTGTTCGTACTTCTTAATTCTTAGTTCTCAGTTCTTAATTCAATTTTCTTTATATTGTTATATCTCCCTATATTTAATCTAAACAATCAATCTCTATTCTTATCAATAAATTAATATAACAATATATCAATCAAACAATCAATCAATCTATCTATTTATATGATTACTTATCGATATATGTATAGTAAATATAATAAATTCACTCTTTTGTAAATATTCTGGTATTTCTTTTGAACTGACTTAGTAAGTAAAATTATTATAGCATTCTTATTTTGTTATTTAAGCAAGTATTCAGTACAAATCAGTATTCTATATTCAATCTATATTCAATCTCAGGCTTTTTCTTTTTTCTTTTTCCTCACCAAGAGAAGCAGTCAGTATATCAGTATGTCCTTATTTAAATTCCAAGATGTCTTCTGTTAGTGGAAACTGCACAGTCACTGTCTTCTTAATTATAGTCCTTTTAATCCTTTTATCTGTTTCTATTCTGTAGCTCCTCTTTCTGTAGCAGATCAGGCATTGAACAGTTACTTTCCCGAATTCACAGAAATTTCTAGTGTAACAGTTTCAAATATATGTTCCAGATTTTAAACTAATCCTCCGCTGTGGTTGTTAAAATGTATCCCCTTCGGCTTCTCCAAGACGTCGCTGTCAGAAAGAAAGTTCAATAACAATGTGGCAATCTCTTTCATATTTACTTCTTCTGGAACACAACAGAGTCAATGTTTCCGCTGGTCTTACAGTTCCTTAGTTATCAGACTCCAAAATAGCTCAATTCTTAAATCTAGGAACAGTTTTCTCCCGTCTTTCACCAATCTCCTTTTTTCCCCCGATGTCGTCTCTTATAACTCCTTACCAATTGTGTGCTGCCCGTTCCTTTCAGGAGACTATCACTTTCCGCCTCTGCTTTTCCGTCTCCAGTTTCAGCAACTTTCAGCACTTTTCAGGTCTGGTGAAGAGGTTGTCAAGCGTTTACCATTCCACTCTCGCTTTTCTTCCTCTACATTTAGATCAAAGCGCCATGCTTCTGGATCGTCTTCTAACGCCGATCTCTTTCGTGGCTGTTATCGGGGTTTCCACCTATTTCAACGGGAGATAGCACCTTCTCCCGTTGCTGTTCAGTGTCCCCCTTCTTTTCACGATCTCCTCCAGAGAATCGTGTGCCGCTTTCGGCTTCCAAGACCACGAAAAGTCGGGCGAAGTTTGCAGTTAGCTCTCTTCGCTCCGCACCACCATAGCGCCCGCCCCGGAAGTCCCTCCCTTCTCATTTCTTGGGGGTCAATTTGCAAAATTTCTGCCAGAATTTCTGCCATTTTTTCTCCCAAGTTTTCCTCCTTCTCTTCCACGATATTCTGAAATCTAAGGTTATGTGAGGCATGTTCCATCTCAAGATGGGCTATAGCTTCTTCTAGATTCCTAGCAGTCGAAATATTTTTCTCTTCAATACTATCAACTTTTTGTTCCACCAGTTCCATCTTACTTTCTATTGTTTTTATCTTTTGTTCATTTTCTACTAGCGTTTGCTGGATGTTTATAACCTTATCATCTATACTTTTCACTTTATCTTTTACTTCAACCATTTCTATTTTGATTTCTTCATGATGTTTTTTTGCCTCTCCCCTATGATTCTCTATCGCAATTTGAGTTTTTGTCATTGATTCATGCATTAAGAGTAGTGTCTCTTGAATAGATTGTAAGCTTACAGTTGATCCGTTTTTTTCTTTTACTAACATGGTTTCAATCGATCTTTTATGCATTGGGGACTCCTGTGTTGTTAAAACATGGTTTGATGTTTGTTTTTTACTCAGTTTAGTGGTAGTAATTGTGCTGGTCATGTTGAATGAGTCACGTATATTTTTCCACAGTATCATATACAAGGTTATTCCTCCTTATAAATTCAGATTTATATTCTATTATTGTATATTCTAGCGAAAGTATTCACTAGTTCTTCTAAATTATATTTATAATTATAATAATGTGAAAATAGATCAATTCAAGGTGATAGTAATTATTTATATCAATAAAACTATTATACTAAGCAGAATAGTACACAACTAGGAGTATTATATATAGGCTATTATAAATATTATTATTGGAAATACACTAAATATAAATAAATCTAAATAAGTACAACAATATTGATACAATAATCCAAGTCTTTATATAAAATTCTCTATAAATAAAATAATATTATATATAGTCTAGTATAAATATTATTATGAATACAATAAATATGAATATAAGTATATATATGTATATTAATACAATAAACTAATTTCTTTATATAAATTTATCTATAAATATATATCATTAGTAAATAAAATAAAATAAAATAAAATACAAAGAAGATATATTTAACAATCACACCACTATACAATTCATCTATAAGGAGATTATAAACATATAGTGTTGATAATTAATTAAATCATTAATCAAAAAGTTGTTTTCACAAGTTATTCCAAACATTTTATACAGTTATTTATTATTATTATTATTATTATTGTTATTGTTATTGTTATTGTTATTGTTATTGTTATTGTTATTGTTATTGTTATTGTTATTGTTATTATTGTTGTTTCCCCCAAGTGTACTTAACCAATCAGTAGTTCTTCTTCTTCTTCTCTTCTGTATTTCCACTGATATTAGCAGTAAAGCTCATAGTTTTTAGTCCACACTGTTTATAATCCTGCACTGTTCCTTTAAAAGTTCCTTTTTGAATGTTCCAATAATGGTTGCCAAGAGTCGATTGGTGTCCTGAACACCTCTCCTCTTCTCTCCCACGTAAACAAAGTTCAGATCCTTAAATCGAGGTCCAAAATCCAAGATTCCAACTGTTTTGAATTCTTCAACAAACTTAAGACTCTTTATATTTCAGTCCCAAATTACAGAGTCCTAATCTTCTCGCCAAAGTTTTTTCTAGGTTTTTTCACACCGCCACTCTCACCGTCCGTCTTTATGGCGTTTGTTTCCGCTTCTCGTTTTCATTCACCGCTTCATCGTTAATATCCTGAACACCTCGTCTCTTCTCTTCCGGACAAACAAAGTTCCAATCTTTAGATCAAAGTCAAGAATCCAGTATTCCAAGGGTTTTAAGTTCTTAAATGAGGTTAAGCCACTCTGTCAGTCGAACCTCAGTCACGGAGCCCCGATCTTCTTGCCAGAAGTTTTTCTTTAGGTTTTTCCGCACTGTCACTCTCACCGTGACCAGCTTTATGGCATTTGTTTCCAGTTCTTTTTTCCGTTCACTGCTTGCTTCTCTCACTTTAATCCACAATGGGCTCTCTCAATCTGTGCTCTACACTCTGTTAATTCAAATACTCCTTCATTTTCTGATTTAGCTTTCTCCTTCCTGCTGTGTGGTCGTTTCTACTATGGCCGGCCGAAAAAATAGCCGGTTCTCCTTCCTGTCAGAGTTGAAGGGTTTATCTTCGTCCTACAAGTCAATGGCGTGTTGCCTCTTGGACTCCAGAAAATCCCTTCTCCATCGATCGGTCCCTCCGAGTCCAATCGCACCTAAAACAGGTCCCCCGGCAGGAAAATAGAAGCCTCGGGAACAGAGCCCTGTTCCTCTACTTCCTAGCGCAGCACCATTGCCATCAGAAGTCCGCGTCCCTATACTCTTGATTGACTGTGCTGGCCCGGGCCTGGTCACGTCGGCTGACATCGCCGCCCAGACATCCAAAGATTCTGTGTCCAGGACTATTTTGAACTGGGTGTGGAGGGGGTGGCCACAAGGCCTGGTTAAACCAGAGTTCAGACCGTATTTTGCAAGGCAGCATGAAATATCAGTGCAAGGGGGGTGCCTATTGTGGGGCGAATGCATCATTGTTCCTCCGTCGCTACGAGAGGAGATTCTAAGGGCATTGCATGAGGGACACCCAGGGGCGGTCAGAATGAAAGCGTTGGCTTGAAGCTATGTTTGGTGGCCAAATATGGACAAACAAGTGGAGGAATGGGTCGCGGGTTGCACTCCGTGCCAGGAGTCTAGGCCCGCACCTCCAAAATTCCCTGTGTACGAGTGGGAACAACCCAGGGCCCCATGGTCGCGAATCCATATTGATTTTGCAGGCCCCTTTCATGGGCAAACTTTCATGGTGGTAATTGATGCATACTCTAAATGGTTAGAGATAATATTAATGGCTTCCACCACCACCGATGCTGTTATACGGGCTCTCAGGAAACTATTCGCCACCCATGGGCTGCCAGATATATTGGTCTCTAACAACGGCTCACAGCTAATGGCTACCCCATTTGAGGGGTTCTTAGCCAAATTAGGGATCAGACACACACTGGTCACTCCCTTTCACCCGAGTAGCAATGGACCAGTTGAACGCATGGTCCGGGCAGCTAAAGAAGCATTGGGGCAGTTAGGGCCAGGAGACTGGCAAGCCCGTGTTGATAAATTCCTCCTGGTACAACATATCACCCCGAGCACGGTCACCAGGAAAAGCCCAGCTGAGTTACTGATGGGCCGGAGACTCCGGTCCATACTAGATAGATTGCACCCAAATTATTCAAACCAAAAAGAGCAAAACAGCCCCGTTCGAACCAGAACATTCCAAACAGAGGACCCAGTATTCGCTAGGAACTTTGCAGAAGGTCCCCTATGGTTACCTGGGGAAATACTAGAAGTCACAGGCCCAAAATCTTACATAGTCCTGTTAACTGATGGTACAAAATGGCGGCGCCATATAGACCAACTGCGCAGGCGCCACCCACTAATGCAGATTACAAACAAACCCTTAACGATAATTTCCCTACAGCTAACACTAATCCGAGGGAAAGGGAACACTTATCTGAAGAGCCAGAGTCACCACCGATCGATGGCCAGGAACCGGTTCCCGAAGAGTCTTCAGCCCCGCCCAGGCCATTCCAGGAGGTTCCACAGGCGGAGCCAGAAAAGGCAAGCCCGTCCTCTCTGCCCAAAGCCAACACCCAAACTGACCTGCGCAGGTCAGCTAGGGTACCACAACACCCTGCCTATCTAAAAGATTACGTATGCTAATGTGTTGGACCAGACCAAGTGGGGAGGGGTGTTATGTATTAAGGTTAAATTGTTTACTCCAAGGTCCGCTCTTCTGAGTGGGAAAATGAAGACCGCTGATTGGTTGAACCAGCCGGCAGCCCTCTATATAAGAGTGAGCTGTCAGGCTGGTTCCTTTGCTGGATCTGAGTATTATACAATAAAGAGCTGTTAGTCACAATACTGTCTCCAGCCTCTTCAGTACTGGAACTCAACAAAGGTTGTGTTTGACCTCGGGGGGGTGGCCAGCTCAACATCACTCGTGTGATCAAATGCCACTTTTGCTAGTAGTTTGTTTTGCTAGCACTCTGCCAGTGAAAACAGAGCTCGGGACGGCTGCGCACAGCCCTCCTGGGCTCCGTTTTTGGCTGCAATGGCCTCCTGCAGCCCTATGCCAGTGAAAATGGAGCTCAGGACGGCCAAGCATGGCCTTTCCGGGCTCAGTTTTCAGCTGCAACAGCCTCCTGCAGCCCTCTGCAAGCAAAAACAGAGCTTGGGGTGGCCGCGTGCGGCCCTCCAGGACTCCGTTTTTGGTTGTGACTGCAGGCCAGTCCTTCGCTGTTTCCAGGGCAGCCCTGCGGGCCTGATCTAAGCACCCCTTGAATTTGACACCCCTGTCCTAGATCATTTAAGCAGTGAAAAAATATTTTTCCACCATTCTTTTGGACCAAACTGATTATGGGAGTTCTTTAATATGAATTAGTTCTTATTAGTCTGTTTATTTTTCCTGATCTTGCTTTGTTGTTTACTTTCAAAGTTTTACTGATTTAGGTTATTTACCAACATTGTAAATAAACAGACACACATACTCACCTCTCATGTTATTGGAGATCAGGATATCTATATAAATAAAAATGTAACTGTTCGTTTGGGAATGATCTAAGATCTCTGAAAGTACTTTACCGATTGCTTTGAAATTTTGACACAACGTTGCATTCGAATACAAGTGTTTTTATATACCTATATTATATAGATGTCACACCTGTGACAGTTAAAAACATGATTTTCTTGAAAAACAGGGAAAACATGATTTTGTTGAAAACCAGCACCCTCTGCTGGACACATGCTGTACTAATTGACTATTCCCTTCCAACGTTTCTGAGCCAAGCTGAGGGAAATAAGGGAATAGAATAGCAGAGGCTTTTATGGAGAAACCATGATATGCCTGCTGAGAGGAGGCACACCACCACCCCCATCGCGTGACCCTGGCAAGTACCTCAGGGAAATACAGGGATAAGATAGCAGAGGTTTTTAAACCTCCAAAAATAAAGGGGGGGGGATTTACATCAATGTTAACCATAATTCTGAGATTTTAATGAGCATAAGGTTGCCTGAATAATACCACCCACCATGACATGCCTGCTAAGAGGAGGCTGACCACCCCACCCCATCGCATGACCCTGGCAAGTACCTCAGAGAAATAAAGGGATAAGATAGCAGAGGTTTAAACACAATTTAATCCTCCAAAAATAAAGGGGGGGAATTGACATCAATGTTAACCATAATTCTGAGATGTTAATGAGCATAAGGTTGCCTGAATAATACCACCCACGATGACATGCCTGCTGATTTCCAATTGGATTGCCGTTTGCAATCACCATCAACAAAGCTCAAGGCCAATCTTTAGAATTGTGTGGTTTAGATCTAGACACAGATTGCTTCTCACATGGAAAATTATATGTTGCGTGTTCTAGAGTTGGCAAACCAGACAATCTCTATATCTGCACAGACAATGGAACAACAAAAAATACTGTATGCCCACAATCATTGTGACATTAAACATATTAGAAACGTGTGCTATCTCTTTTCTTTCTTTCCCATTTAAGCAGACTGACGCATGGCCGGGTACGCTAGTTTATATATAAAATTTTGTGAGCTATGTAGCAAATCTACTTAAATTATCCATCAGGCACAACATTCTCATTAACAGTAGTATTTTAGAATGTTATAAAGCATCAGCGTACTTGAGTGGGATAAGATCACTTTGTAATTTCAACATAGGATTAATGCCATGCAGAAAAGAATTATATTGGAATAGTAATATATCTGCATTGTAATATAAAAAGCAACAGTATCTCCATTGTTAATTTGCACATCTCGGAGCATTCCAAAATTTTTCTAACGACCATTGAGGATGTGGGGATAGTATCATTTTTCCAGCTCTGCACGTAAACAATCCTAGCGGCGGTAGTTATATGAAGTATTATGTAACGGTCCTCTCTTTTAAACTTTTCTCTAAAAATTCCCAACAAGAACAGTTCCAGCTTCAAATCAATCGGCTATTGTGTGATTTCTTTCAGCCAATTTCTTATTTTATTCCAAAATATTTTGGTTTTAGGGCACATCCACCAAAGATAGTAGTAGGTCCCTTGCTCCTTCTTGCACTTCCAACATTTCGAAGACATAGTCGGGAACATCTTTGCCAATCGTGGCGGAGGGAGATGCCAGCGATAGAACATTTTGTATATATTTTCCTTATATGATGCCACCAGAGTCAATTTGTAATTTACCTCCCAAATTTTTTCCCATTCTGCTAAGTGAATTGCACTTCTTCCTCTAATTTGTATTGTAATTGAAAGTTGTATAATTTCAAAATCATTTTTTCTTCTGGCCCAAATAAAATTTATCTAATCCTTGATCATTTTGAAATCCAAATTGTGTTGCATCTTTCTTGTACCATGATTGTATTTGTAGGTAATGCCACCAATCCAATTCTATTGCCACTGATTTAAGTTCTTGTTTTCTTTTAAGATTGTCTTGGTCATCCAGGAGTTGTTTATACGTTACTATTTTTTCGTCATTCAATAAATTTGGGTAGATAATTGCCTCTATCATCGATAACCATTTGGGAATTTTTTGATAATGCTCATTTTAAATTTTGAGCCAAGTTTCTAACAGGGAGCTTCTTATGTAGTGTCTTTGGAAATAGGCGTGATTTTTGTCCGTTCCCCCCCCCCCACATATAAAGGCGTGCCAGCCAATTTGGAGGTCGAATCCTTCTAACCAGAGGTGGGTTCCTGCCTGTTTTTGCCGGTGCGGTTAATAGCTGTTGTTCGGCGCAGAGCCGAAGACGCTGCTGCCGTTCGCGGAGTGGGCGCTTTCCCCGGGCGCTTTCCCCGCCCGCATGGATGCCGCCAATTGCGTTCTTTTGCCCTCTGCGCATGCGGAACGCTTTGCGCATGCGCAGAGGGCAAAAGAACGCAATTGGCGGCATCCATGCGGGCGGGGAAAGCGCCCGGGGAAAGCTCCCACTCCACGAACGGCAGCAGCGTCTTCGGCTCTGCGCCGAACAACAGCTATTAACCGCACCGGCAGGATCCCACCTCTGCTTCTAACATTAAAATCTTTTTATTTTTAAGTGTGATCCAATCTTTCATCCAAATTAATACCGCAGAGCTCGATGATAAATTTCCCAATCGGGAAGTCCAAATCCACCTCTCTTTCTATTGTCACATAGTAATTTAGCTTTGATTCGCGCCTTTTTTGGACCATATAAATTTTAGTACCATTTTGTTCAGTTCAGTAAAAAAAAATCCTTAATCTTATTGGAGCAATTTGGAATAAAAAGAATATTTTGGGTAAAATGTTCATTTTAATTACCGCTATTTTACCAAGTAATGATAGTTGTAATTTTGCCCAAGTCTCCAAGTCTTTATGAATGCTCTGAATTAGTTTAGTGTAGTTATCTTCTTTTAACGAGCTGCATTTTGATGCTAGCCATAGGCCTAAATATTTCACTTTTTTACCGTTTTAATACCTAATATATTCTCCAAATTCCTAATTTGCTGTTCTGTTAAATTTTTCACTATTATTTTTGTTTTTTCTTTATTTGTTTCAAGTCCCGCCACCTTTCCAAATTTCTCAATCTCCCTAATTAGAATTGGCCCTGTCTCTAATGGGTCTTCCAAAATATATGCCATATCGTCGGCAAAAGCATATACTTTGTATTCCTCCTTTTTAATTTTTAATCCTTTTATTTCTTGGTTATTTCTTACTGATCTTAACAATGTTTCTAGTGCTAAGATGAATAATAATGGGGATAAGGGGCAGCCTTGATGTACCCCCTTCCTAATGTTTACTTTTTCTGTTAGATCATTATTTACTAAAAATTTTGCCGATTGTTTTGTATATATTGCTTTGATTAATTTGACGAATCTTCCTCCAAATCCCATCTTTTCTAATTGCATCACCAAAAATTGCCAATCCGGGTTATCGAATGCTTTTTGAGCATCGATAAATATTATTGCCAATTGTTTTTCTATATGTAGGTCGTAGTATTCCAGGGTGTTTAATATGATTCTGGTATTGTATCTTATCTGTCTATTTGGCAAGAAGCCGTTCTGCTCTGAATGAATCAGTTGGTTCAATATTTTTTTAACCTATCAGCAATAATTGCTACAAATATTTTATAATCGGTATTTAATAATGATATTGGTCTGTAGTTCTTAATTAATTTTTTGTCTTTATCTTCTTTGGGTATTAATGTTATATAGGTCTCCTTCCAAGATTCTGGTATTCTTGCTGTCTCCATTGCATCGTTATATACATCCAACATTACCATTTCCAATGACTCCTGGAATTTTTTATAAATTTCTGAGGGAATTCCATCCGGTCTGGGGGTTTTGTTGTTGTTGTTTTTTTGTTTATTGATGGCATTCCTAATTTCTGTTATTGTTATTTTGTTGTTTAGCATAGTCTTGTCCTCCTCCGACACAATTGGCAAGATTCTTTCCTCCAAGTAATCCCTAATGTCTTCTTCCTTAACCTCTTCTTTCTTATATAATTCCATGAAAATGTTTTGGATGATGGTTTTTTTTCTCTTCGGACCTACTATGCAATTTCCCGTTCTCATCGAATAATTGGTCAATTGATCTCTCTGCCCTCTCTTTTCTAAGTTTATAGGCCAGCCACCTTCCTGGCTTATTTGCAAATTCAAAATAGTTTTGTTTAGACATCTTAATTTTTCGTGCCATTTCCTCTTGATTTGCCAGATTAATTTTGTGTTTGGTCATAATCAAGTCCTCTTCGGTTTTACTCTTTTGGATCTTTCTGTAAATTATTTTCTAATTTTTAAGTTTTGTATGTAATAGAGTCTGTATATTTCTCTTTTCTTTATTACGATTTGCTACGTAAGCTATTGTTAACCCTCTGATATAGGCCTTAGTGGTGTCCCATAGGTTTTGTGCCGATGTTTGCTCCTTAGTGTTAACATTAAAGAAATATTTTAATTCTTTCTCAATCATATATATGGAGATACATGAGAAGGAGGAGACAGAATTCTATGACGCTTGGAATAAATTGTATAAGTGGTTAAATCGCAACAAAAACTTCAAATTTGGTTATAAAAGGTGGACTATAAAGAAACTGTAAATGTCCTTACTCTCACATCTTATGTAAACAATTAGAGGTATATATAATTAAAATGGAAGAAACAGATGTTGAATATATAGTACCCGTGTTTCCCCGAAAATAAGACCCTGTCTTATATTTTTTTGAATCCTGAAATAAGCGATTGGCCTTATTGCCATTCACTCAAACGTCCAATTGGCCTTATTATCAGGGGGTGTCTTATTTTGGGGGAAACAGGGTAGGAGATTCAATCCATTGAATAAAGAACTGGATAAACAATAGTGATTGTTTAAATTAAAATAGTAATACTGTGAAGTGCAAATATATTTTGAAATGAAATAGCTGTAAAAGTGGTTAGCTTTTACTATGTTTTTTTGTATTTTATGTATTTTTGTATGTCTTGTTTATATGTTGTTTTTAACTAAAAACTCAATAAAGATTATTTTAAAAAAAGCAACAGTAATGTTTATAGGACTCTGGTCAGTAATGATGGGAAACTGGACAAATTTTATAAATGGTGCTAAAATAGTAGAATTACAAATTAGCTCAAGAACTGAGCATGGTCCTATAGCAAGTACAGCACATACAGAGAGCATGCATTCTTGTATAGGGATCTATAGGCACTGCTTTGGAAAGGGGGATTTTAATGAAGGGACAATTGTCCAAATCAATGAAGCAATAATTGTTTTTGTTCCCTTTCAGGGAAACTTTCCAAAATAAATCTTTCCGAAATAAATTAATTCAGAACTAAAGGCCTAAAAAAGAGTTTAAACAAGTCATTTGACGTGTAGATAAAATTGAGTTGCAAACATAGATCAGCACCTTTATTCAATTTGGAATTGCCAAGGTTTTATTACCTAATGAATATTATTTGTATTCTCTGAATCTTTTACAGCCACCTTGCTTTGGAACATTTAACAGCCATTATGGACCTTAACTGTATCTCTGACATGACATTTAAGACCAAAACCCAACAATTCCATCTGTCTTCTCCCCAAATATTGAAATGGATGTACCCAAGAAGTCATTGAAAAGGCGACAACAAAAACTAAATTTGATTTCATTTTATTAATTATAAAACTAGTCAAATTTGATTATACTATAATCATGTATTAAAGAGTGTTCTTTCTGCAACATTGATAATTATAATTATCTATATGATGACTTGTTGAGTTCTCATGATGGTACTCAAGGCTTGCAGAGGGGGCTGTATGTAATTCTGAGGCCTGAGTTTATAGGGCATGGGCAATCGAGCCACTTTACTTTTGGCCTCGGGGTTTCGGTCTCCGGGCAGCTGTCTTTTTTCTTGATGTATTTTTTCTTTTCTTTTGATTTTTATCCGTAAATCGCCCAGAGCACTTGAGTAATCGGGCGGCCTCGAAACTGAATGAACAAACAAAACAAATACATAAATAAAGGAAATAAAGGAAAACAGGACAAACATTCTGCGCGGAACGCAAGCTGAACGCACGCAGCACATCTCAGAAGACATTAGCAACCGAGCAAGAACAAATTCAGATTCCGGATACCAGAACTACATTACCCAGCAAGCACGAGAAGGCTTGGCTTGGCGCTTTCCGTCTTGGCCGGAAGCAGTTTGTAGTGCCGTCATTGCCGCAGCTTTCTTTTTCCTGGGGCAGGCTCCGGCAGAGGTAAGAATGTCTCCGATATAGAGAAGCGGTCCAAGCGTATCCGTCTCCATCGGGTGTCCGTGAGCCCTCCCTGGCCTTCTCTGAGTATTATTGAGCTGCATGCCACCTTGTCGAACCTTTCAGAGCGGAGGTCGGGCATTTTCGGGCTCTCTGTAGCTAGTTAGTTTCCGCGACAAGCGAGCGCCGGTCCTCTTTGGCCACGAGCAACATTAGAGAAATACGGCGAAGAGCTTTTCTGTTTCTGATGTGTTTAAAATTTTATCTTCTCGTCTTTTTTTAATTCTCGTTCCGAGCTGTTTTTGAAACCCTTCATTTACAACATGTCAGCTTTTCAACTTTCAGTTATTACACGATAATTCACAATTGATCCACTGTTCATTAAATCATTTTTACCTTTTGATCAACATTTACATTCCATTTTCATACTGCCACTGCATACGAAGAACTTCAAGTTAACATAGAAAAAGAACACCAGTTTCTCTTAAGATCATTTGTCCACAGAATGAGTTGGAACTCTCAAAAAATTAGGCTTATGTTTAAAAAAAAACCAATGACGGTTTAACTCCTTTAATGTTTTCAAATGGAGGTTTAAGGAATGCATAAATGATAAATGGATCAGATTAAAAAGGACCATAGTTCTTTCAGGTTTGATTTAATCAGTGTAAATGAAGATACAGAAAGATAAACGTTTATATATATTTGTTGAAATTTGTTTTAAAAATGGAATGATAGGTAGAGGGAACATTTAAATTGAGTTATGGATACCACTGAACTAATATTGGTATTGTTACTGTAAGATCAGACTTTGGCTGATCTCAAGAAAACTAGAGTTAGAACCAATTAGTATTTAGAAAGGAGAACTACAGGAAAGCCCAGGCAGTACAATAGAACTTGATTGGAAAGTCAAAAATAGCCCTGAAGAAAGAATTAGTTTTAACAATTTTCAAATTAATTTGTTTACCCTGTGTATATTCTGCTTTTCCCAAGGAACTCAAGGTGTCTTACATTATTGCAAATTAAATCTTTAATTTTATCCCAACAACCTTAAAAGGACTGAAAGAGCTGGCTTAAAGTTATGCATTAAGTTTCCAGAGCTACAGGTGGATTTATGATCTTGTCAGGAGCTTAACAGTTTTTATTTTAATGTTCTGTGACATTACAGTCTGTATTAAATAATGGGCTTGTTCTTAAAGAAAAAATCCTAAAGAACTGATTCCAATTGTTTTTCAGTGCACAATGGGCCGTGTAATACGAGGTCAAAGAAAAGGTGCAGGTTCTGTTTTCAGGGCCCATGTGAAACACAGAAAGGGTGCAGCAAAGCTGAGGGCTATTGATTTTGCTGAAAGACATGGCTACATCAAGGGCATTGTAAAGGCAAGTATCAGGTTGTGGAGTTTCTGTGAAACAAAGTACATTTTATTAAAGTTTAAAACCAGTTTTTACTAATTAAAAAAGATAATACCAAGAGAACAGACTTACAAATAGCTTGTTTAAAATCAAAGTGAACAGAGGCTTCAGACTTTTTAAAGTGATGGTTGGATTGAAAGGTTTTTTGAGTGTCATACAAGAATTAAAATATGAATTTAAAGTTCTTATTTAAATATAGCAAACATCTGGGTGAGGAATATAAAAATGCATCTAAACTTTTCACATGCATACATACCCATCTTTTCTAATATAATCATTGTAGTGTGGATATTAAATACATGGCACTTGAAGTACTTACTAGTTTCTGTGGCCTTGCAATATTATTTTGTGGGTATAAAAACGTCATTTTGAGCTGCAGGAGCAGAAGTAAAATTGTAATATTGTTAATTGTATTTTTGAAGCCATGCACTTCTCAAACTTCACAAGTTTTAATTGTGTTTTTCTAGGATATCATTCATGATCCTGGTCGAGGAGCTCCTCTTGCCAAAGTTGTTTTTCGCGATCCATATAGGTTTAAAAAACGAACAGAACTGTTCATTGCAGCTGAGGGCATTCATACAGGACAGTTTGTTTATTGTGGCAAGAAAGGTAAGTAAAGACAATTGGTGGCCATTTATGATTTCTTGTAACATCTGCATCCTTTGAAAAGTTGATATTGTAGAAAAATACCATGAAATAGAAAAGAGACATAAAGTCTGACAGACCTTCAAAGCCAAGCATCTTTGTTAGGGATCAGGTGTCAAGAGCATCTGCTGCTCTCAAAAGGTTACATCCTTAGCCTTGAAGATGCTACCAAACTTGCCAACTATTTTATTGCTGTAGATCAACATGATTCTTCCTCCCGTGTAACCTGGAGGTCACTGTATTATAAAGAGCATTTTCATTCATGCAAATGCATCCCTTTCAGCTCAGCTCAACATTGGCAATGTCCTGCCTGTTGGAACAATGCCAGAAGGCACCATTATCTGCTGTCTTGAAGAGAAACCTGGAGATCGTGGAAAACTAGCTCGGGCTTCTGGAAACTATGCCACCGTTATTTCCCACAATCCTGAAACAAAGAAGACCAGGGTGAAGCTGCCTTCTGGATCTAAGAAGGTGATCTCATCTGCAAATCGAGCAGTTGTTGGTAAATATTACCCCTAAGATTTCTGAACCTAAATATATGGTTGCAATCTGTAATATCTGAAGTTTACACTAAGGCAACACGGAATGGCACTGGCAGTATAAAGGTTATGAAAATGTAATGGTCATTTCCTATTTCAGAAAAAAAATAATTATGCGGATATTTAATATGACAAATTAAGTAGGTTTTGAATTTAGTGTTTGCAAAAAATGTCATTAGAGATGATCTTTTGTGGTAATTGTACTGCTCATATTGTAGGTATTGTTGCTGGTGGTGGTCGTATTGATAAACCCATCTTGAAGGCTGGGCGGGCCTACCACAAATACAAAGCAAAGAGAAATTGCTGGCCACGAGTCCGTGGTGTGGCTATGAATGTACGTAGTTTTTGTATTTATCATGCTAATATGCTTTTATTTCTATTTACTACTTTGATACATTGCCTAAAAAGAAAAGGTGTCTCGGAGGGGACATGGGTCTGTACACTACCTGTCAACATCTTAACAAAGCTGCAGCTTTTGTTGGGTTTGCATGTTAACAAGCCTAGGAAGATATGTATATACTACAGAAATTATGCAGTCTTTCAGTACATAATTTTGTGTTGTCCTAAAGCATGGGTCCTCAAACTACAGCCCGCGGGCCGCATGTGGCCCGCCAAAGCCATTAATCCGGCCCGCGCAGGACCACAAGGCTGCCCCGCCCACATCTCCCCGCCCACCCTTCTGCCGAGCGCATGAGCCCCACAGGCTGGAACTGAAAGGTAAGGCCAACAATTTTGGCCTGCACAGACGTTCTGAAGGCAGGGGAGGTGAAAAATGGGATGCACAGATGCCCCAGGAGGCAAAAAAACGGGCGAAAACTGCCTGTTTTTCACCTCCCCCACTTTTAAAAGATAGATAAAGAGAGAGAGACAGAGAGGGGGGGGGGGGAAAGAGAGAGAGAAAGAGATTGCTCAAGCTCCTTGGGGCTGAAAAGAATTGCTGCAAAACTGAGTTTCCTGAAGTGGACCACTAGACTCCTAAAAAACTCAAAAAATGATCTAGTAAAAAGAAAAGTCAACCAAAAGAGCAGCATGCAAACAAAAACAAATAAAACACCCCCAGGAGCAAAAGAAATGAAAGTTTAATTTGTGTGCATTGTTTAATGGACTGTTAAATTGGCCATGCCCACCTAGTCACATGACTACCTAGCCACGCCCACCCAGCTGGTCCGGTCCCCCAACAGTCTGAGGGACCGTGAATTGGCCCCCTGTTTAAAAAGTTTGAGGACCCCTGTCCTAAAGGAAGAATGTGTTTATTTTCAATTAAAGTTAGTGATATCTTTGCAGATGATCTGAGCTTAGTCTCCAGCACAAAATTTAATCTACACGTGCAGCTGCTTTTTAGTCAGTCCTGCCACAAAAGCTCTTTTACCATCAATTACCAGGAGGGAAAAAGGAATGAACTTTGGACAGAACTTTCCTAAAGTACCTGTCTGCATACTGCCAGGACCACATTTTAAATGCGTATTTTCTTGGAATTCCTCCACTACTATTTGAGCCAACAAAAGATAACTGCTTTTTAAAGAAGGTGCCACCTTTGATGCACATCCCTAGTTCTAAATTAGGTTATTTGGTAAAGAAGATAAAAGAAAATTGAGGGAAGAAGAAAATAGAGAAGACTTTATAATATAGTTCTATGAAAGATTGGTTTTGACTTACCCGTATTTCCCTGAAAATAAGACCCAGTCTTATTTTCTTTTGGGCTCTGAAATAAACACTAAACACTTATTTTCAGGGCTGTCTCCCCCCCCCCCATGTATGGGGGCCCATTTTTGCTTGCAGCGGGCAGGAGGCCATGTGGTGCTCCAGTGGCGGCGAGGTGGGGGGGTGGAGCTGCCCCACATGTCCTGCACCAGCTTACCTCAGGGCCCCCGCAGCCAGGCCACCCACATGCCAACGCCTGCCTCGCCTCATGGCAGCCCCGTCTAGCATGACCTCATGTGGCCGCCGGCCCACTTCTGCTTGCTCGCAACCACAGGAGGCCAAGTGACATGCCGGTGCTGCAGCCACAAGGCAGTTGTCAGGGCATAGATGGCCTGCCTGTGGGTGCCCTGAGATAAACTGGTGTGGGGTGCAGCTCCACCCCTGCCTCATCTCATGTGCTGCAGCACCAGCACGTCGCTTAGCCTGCTCTATTGTGGCTGCAAGCAAGCAGAAGAAGTGAGCCAGCAGCCATGTGGCTCCTGCTGCAAATGATTGTTAGTGCTGCCGCTGTGAGGCAGTTGTCGGGGCGTGGATACTCTGGCTGCGTGGACCCTGAGGTAAGCTGGTGCATGGGCCAGCTCCATACCCCCTCGCTTCATCTCGTGTTGGCACCACGAGCAACCAGATGGAATGGGCGGGCGGCTGCACAGGCACTTAAGTAGGGCTTATTTTGGGGTAGGACTTATATTAGGTGCAAATGTAAAAACATGCTAGGGCTTATTTTCTGGATAGGTCTTATTTTCGGGAAACGGTAGTTACGTGTCTCCTTCAAACCTAATGGTGAGGTTGATGTTCATACTTTATTTTAAATCTTTACTCATAGCTAGTATTTTATATTGAATTCTATACTTACACTATATTACCTGCTGTATTGTTTGCAAGATGTTAAAGTCCTAAATAGTAATATAATACAACAAAATGTATAATATAAAATGGTAATACAACATTTAGATCAAAGCTAATACATGGCTATCAATTTAACATTTTAAAAGCAGAAAGCAAGAGATATTACATTCTCTTCTGGCAGATTGAACCATTTCCTAAAAATTGTTAATGCTGGTTCTTGCTTGCAATGGACAAGATGCTGTCAGAATCTTTTTCAGTTTGGTAACATTAACAATAATGTCATTTGCCTAATGGGATTTTTAATTAAATTGCTTTAATATTTGAAATACCTTCCTGTTCTGCCCTTGACTTTGATTGCTTCTCTTTCCCAGCCTGTGGAACATCCCTTCGGTGGTGGTAACCATCAGCACATCGGTAAGCCTTCGACTATTAGGAGGGATGCTCCTGCTGGTCGCAAAGTTGGTCTTATTGCAGCCCGACGTACTGGTAGACTGCGTGGGACAAAGACTGTGCAAGAAAAGGAAAATTAAATTCTTTAATTTACTATATCCAGAAATAAATGCCGTCTGATTAACAAAATTGAGAGAGAGAATTATTTTAGAAATATCTACCAAATAATTTTATATTTAAACGGTAGTTTATTTATATAATCAAAGATCAAAACAAAAAAAATGTTATCTTTTGTCTCCCTACCTTGGAAAAATGGAGCTTTGCTGATTCACCCAGATAAATATCTCTTCCAATCCACAATTATTACAGAAGAATAAAGGGATGAGCAATTCTATATCTACACTAGGTTCCATACAGCACAACTCTGCTTTAATTTGGGTCCAAATGCAGAGGGGGGATAATATATAACAGTTTCATTTCATTTTTAATAAAATAGGTAAAATGTAACTGTCCAAGGATGGGAGCTAATAAATGCTGAATTGAAGTTCCAGGTAATTTGGGAAAGGGAGCCCAAGCTACAAGCTAGTCAGGAAGACTGCCTAGTTTGCCTTTCAATATGGGAGCTTATGATCCAGCAGCCTGTCAGTGGGTGAGTTAAGATTACTTAAAGATTCAATGGGTATTGTCAGTAAAAACAGCTGAACTTCATTCCCTGGGAGTGATTTGATTGTATGAATACTGATCCTAGGCAGTAAATTTTTTTTAAAGAAATTAATATATGCATCAAAATGGATCTATGGAAAATACAACATCGGGGTAAGACCACCTACATTCTGAAATTGGATGAGAAGGAGCTTGACATTTATAGGTTGGAGCATCAACTCACAAATGCTGTAGGAGAGCCTAGGCCTAGATTACATCATACAAGAAGCATTTAACAAATGTTAAAGAAAATAGGCAAGATACTGTTGAGACAAACCCTGCTACCAGAGTAGATTCTTGATATAAAGCAATTTTTTAAATTTATTTTTTGTTAAAGGGCAAATGTTGGTAGCAAAAGTACCTCTATTCTTGTAAATAACTAAACTCAAAAGCTTGTCAGTATAGCTTCGTAATATACAATAAGTAAATGGGTATATTTTGTGAATTCCAGCTGCTTATTGTATCAGCATTTTGCATTCATTACTAATTTACAGTGATCTTTTGGCACATAAGAATGTCTAATTTACTTTATGTCTAATTTAGTATCAAGGGGTATCTTTTAGGGTTCTTTGTGGCATCAAGTGACCAGTCTTAAGACAACTGCTACGGACTTTTAAAATTTATTCTAGTATAATAGCTATCCCTATTCTACAGTTGGTAAATTTCTCCTGAAAATAAGAACTCTTAAGATGGAGACTAGTTAAACAGCAACTCTTTAAATACAAATAGTGGAAGATTGTGAACATTTTCGTAACTCTCATGTTGAGTAAGAGGGAACCTGGGTAGAAACCCATAATTGTATGCAACACATCTATTGGCACAGCAGCATGTTCCACCAGCTTATTTTTAATCTAAAGAAACAGTTCTTTTGGGAACCAAAGAACAGAAGATCCAAGAGATGCTACACAGAATGGAATAATTCCTGGTGCAGACAGACCTTACAAATTCACAGCTACATAAACATGGAACTGATAACACAATTTCTTCTGCTTAGAGGAAACCTAACCTATATGAACACCAACCCCTTCCCGCCTTAGTTCTACTTTATGAAAAAGAAAGGTCTTTTCCCCTTGATTCCATTTTTAAATCAAAAGACCAAAATACATACAAACAAATCTAACCAAAACAATGAAGAAATATATTGTAAATCAGTCTCATAAAATAGGAAAGTCTGTGGTTTATTGCTGTTATCTCAAGAAACGGTTTCATTTAATATAAAGCTAAGGATTCCCTCAAGTTCATAGACATATCTACTGTATGCGCTTCCCTTGACAATAATTCAAATGTAATCTGCACAAGTTTATTTCCATAATTTTTCCTTACTTCCCAGTTTTAACACAAGAGAAATCCCATTTTTCTCCCATAAGAAAGCCACATGCTTTCTAGCTTCTTTTTTCTCCCCTTGGGAATAGAACTATTATTTAGCAGTGTGTTTCAAATCTGAAACACTTTTGAGTCCACAGAAAGTAAATACTAATAGCTAATTGTTACTAGTATTTTAGCTGAGGACATTTGAATTCAGAATATTTGTAGTTTTGAGATCAACATTTCAAATTTTAAATCTTTTGTATAATTTAATTTAAAGTTAGCAAAATCATCCTGATTTTCTTACCCTAGACAAGAAAAAGTAATATAGATTTTACAAAAAGAAGCTGCAATAATAATTGCATGAACTTAACTGCACCAAATCATTTTCTGGGCAAATGTGCATATGCATTTTACCATTGCCTTTTCTAGAACATTTTTAAAAAAGATTTCCAAGTCCAAGCTATAAACCTGTCTAGGTCCAACAGTTTCTCTTTTAAGGAATAGGCAGGATTGATTAAGTGGGTGCTATTGATTATCTTGGCAGAAATAAAAATAGATTTTTCATTTGAAGGCACTAAATTTGAGGCAGACACTAAAAGGCAATTATGTAAACACCAATCTTAAAAATATTTCTCTAAAGATGGAGTTAGTGGATGCTATAATGTCTATAATTCTTGTATTGCATGACTGATACAATAAGAACCACTTAATGAGATTTTGAATTTCATGGACAAAATGGACAAAAGCTCACCAGATTGACCTGTACTCTTCCAAAGACTTCCAGTGCTCTACAGGTAGTCCTTGACTTAAGACCACAATTGAGCACAGTATTTCTGTTGCTAAGTGAAACAGTTGAGGTTTGGCCCATTTTATATGAAACACTGCAGAAATTAAGTTAGTAATTAAGTGAATCTGGCTTTCTCATTGACTTTGCTTGTCAGAATGTTGCAAAGGATGATCACATGACCCCGGGACACTGCAACCGTCATAAATATGAGTCTGTTGACAAACATCTGAATTTGATCATGTGACTATAGGGATGCTACAATGGTCGTAAGTGTGAAAATTTGTCATAAGACACTTTAAAGTGCTGTTGTAACTTCAAACAGTCACTAAATGAACTGTTGTAAATTGAGGACTACTTATAATTTTTTAAAATCCCATCCATTCATTTTATCCATCGTCTTCCCCTTCTTCTACACTGTAACTTCTAGCTTGTGTTGGAGCTGGGAAATGTATTTGGACCTTTGAAAATTTGAAAATGTATTTGAGCAAACACAAGGTGGGTCAGAAATTTGATTGAAGAAAAAAAATATAGTAGTCTTACAGAGCATGTAGGAAAAGACTGATGCAACTCACCCCTCTCTTCCTTTGGATGGCTTGAATTCCCAATAATCTTGGTGCCTTCTTGATTGCCAAGATGGCACCAACAGCAGCCTTGGTGAAATGCTCTCTGATAGTTTTGCTGTTTTTTTAAAAAATCATTCTCTGTAATTCACTACGGATTTCATACTCAAGAGACCAACTGCTAAGCATCAAGCAATGTTTCTTTAATGGGCAACTTTCTTTACAAATGAAGAGATTCTAATACAGAAAGAAGCAACTTCCTCTCAACAATGGATAAACAAAAATAAATGGAGGATACGCCAGAGGCGAAGAAGGGGTAAGTGAGCGGGAATTTTGAATAGACTAAGAAAAAGTGGGTAAAAACTCTTCTCCCTTCACTGTTTCTGACTAATTTATGTTCACTTGCTAATAAGATGGATAAAATACTTCTTTTAAATAGATGCAACTCTGATTTTTACAACTCAGCAGCTCTCTGCTTCACTGAAACCTGGCTAAATGAGTCAATTGATAATAGCAGCTTGCATATCCCAGGGTTTCAGATACAAAGAGCAGACAGAATTACAGAAACATCAGGTAAAAAGAAGGGAGGGGGCCTATGTTTATACAGTATATTAACAGCCACTGTGCCAAAATATAACTATACTAAAGAAATTCTGTGATGTGGACTTAGAGACATTATCGTTGCAGACCATTTTATTCTCCATGAGAATTCTCATTTCTTTTAATTGCTGTGTATGTTTCTCCACAAGCTTGTGTAAACAATGCATTATGAAATCTAGCTGACCAGATTATGTGGGCTGAAGTTAAATACCCAGATTCACTACTCATTGTGTTAGAGTTAGATGATTTCAACAGTGCTAACTTAAGGAAAGCTTATAGACAAAGACTTAAAACCATGAAAGCAACAATTAAATCAGTGAGGACTTGGACTGAGGAGACAAAGCTAAAGCTACAGGCTTGCCTTGATTGCACTGATTGGAATCTTTTCGAAGATACCTCTCTAGACTTAGATGAACTCACAGATACTGTAACATCAGAGGTGGGTTCCTTCCGGTTCAGATTGGTTCGCCCGAACCGGTAGCAAACCGCTGGTGATGTCACGATGATGTCACGGGACCAGTTTGGTTGGTGCCGGTCCATGGCCACTGCCATCTTTTTATTTAAAAAAAATTGGGAATTTTTTTCCGGTTTTTTTTTTCTTTTGTGCATGCGCAGAAGCTGAGTTTCTGGCACTGCGCATGTGTTGCCATCTTGTTTTTGGCTTTTGGGGGGGGGATTTTTTTAATTTTTTCGGCACTGCATGTGAGTGCAAAGCACGCGTGCACCCACGCAGCACGGTGCAGGAGGAAGCGAACCGGCAGCGAGGTAAGTTAGAACCCACCCCTGTGTAACATCATGTGTCAGTTTTTATGAAGACCTATGTCTGCTGACCAGAAACCTGCGAATATACAGTAACAACCTTGGTTCACAGCTAAACTTAAGCAGCTATGTCATACCAAAGAGGAAGCCTACAGAAAAGGCAATAGAATGCTGTACAATCAGGCCAGAAACTTATTAATAAGGGAGATCAGAGCAGCAAAAAAAAGCTACTTAAAAAGCTAAGGAATCAGTTCTCAACAAATGAACCAGCAAACATGTGGAAAACTCTTTAAAATATCATTGGTTACAGCAAACCTCCTTCCCATGCTGAAGGAAATCAACAACTGGCAGATGACCTGAATGTGTTTTACTGTAGGTTTGAGAGAGGCAGCCTTTGATACGATTACCAGGACTAAGCTATGGGAGAAGCTGGAAGTTGCCTCAATCGACCACAGGCTTCTTCATCTATTACGTGCCCTACATACAAAAACATCCCTCAAGGTGAGGTGTAATATGCAAGGGTCCCTCTCAAAGTCAGTTAAAACTCAAAAGGGGGTTAAACAGGGGTGCATTTTGGCACCCTTGCTTTTCAACTTCTATATAAACGACATGGTAAAATGGCTAAACAAACCAAATTACCACCCCCAAAAAATAAGTGATTGAAGCATCCTGCTGCTGCTCTATGCAGATGACGTTGTGATCCTCTCCAGGACACCAGTAGGCCTTAAAAGAGCCTTGCAAGCCCTTGTCCAGTATTGTAATTACAATAAGCTGGACATAAATTGTGAGAAAACAAAGATCATGGCCTTTGCAAAAAGGCCAAAACTTTATTCATGGTATCTAAATGGCCACAAAATAGAGCAGGTAACCACCTTCAAATACCTGGGGTGGTCATTCAGGCCAATAGTTCAAGAAAAGCACATGGAGAAATGCGGCTGCCTTGGGCCAAAGATCAGCAAGCGTCATCCTTAAATTTTTCTGCACAAAGGGAGGATATTATGTCGCTGCCACAATTAAGCTTTTTCTGGCCAAGTCGCTAGCACAGCTTCTTTATGGGATCTTGCTTGGACCGTCAGCTTTGTGTTTTACACCATTAGAAATAGTTCAAACCAAATTCATTAGATCAATTCTCCAGATGCCGCGTTGTGTCCCAAATGCACTTTGCGCCTGGAGACAGGATTGACAAAAGTCAAAGCAAGAATCTATATAGCATCCTTAAATCTCTGGCTAAAGCTTAACTTCTTTCCACAAGGTTTTGCTCCATTAATCCTCCAAGACAAATTCTCTTCGTCATGGACCAAGACTGTTGAGTCCAACCTTGCCAAACTAGGCTTCTTCCCAGCTTCACTACTCAAGATGGACTACGACCTAGCAAGACAAACCTTGCGAGAAAGGGTGGAGGACATCGAGAGGCAGGCGAAAGCTCTGCTGTTTCTGGTTCCAGGTGCCATTAGATGTGTTGTTGCTCCTGCCAGTTATCTTAGTCAGTTGGAGTCAGCAAACCACCGGAAAGCATTTTTGCTCGCATGGTGCCATATGCTTCCATCAGCCATCCTGTATGGCAAGTATAAAAGGATACCATTGATGGAAAGACTCTGTTCCTACAGCTCAGGAGAGGTGGAGACTGTGGGTCACATGCTCCTTAGATGTTCCTTTTACAAAGAGATTAGGAAAAAACATTCTGCCAATAACTGCTAGGTATCTTGGCCGTTCGGATACTACCTATCTTCAGTGGCTGCTTAAGAATGAACAGTCCATAACTACAGCATAGGTAGTCAGGTTCTATGCAGCAGCACTGGGGATTCATCATAAACACGTGTCTTCTCCACCATAGTTACGTTATATAACAAATGTGGCAAACCCTTTGCACTGCTTAGTATTTTCCCTTTTAGCGTTGAACCTACAACAGGCCACACAGTTTATGGATTGTAATGTTAGTATAGTTAGACCATGTATAATTGACAGACTGGATTTTATTATAGATTTTAGTTGTTATTTATTATTTTATACTAAAAATTTTAATTGTATATTTACTGAGTGTTTTTATTTGTTCTGGTCTAAGACTGTAATAATAAACTGATTGATTGATTGTAGGTTTGAGAGAAAACAACTGCCACCTATCTCCAAATCCCCATCTCAGACACACCAACAACAGCCAAGCCTCCTACAACTGACCCCATCCCATTGGGCCCACCACCTATGGTGATTACAGAAAATGAGGTGCAAGGTCTATTTCATAGACAAAAGCCAGGAAAAGCAACATGCCCAGACAAGATAACTCCTTCTTGCTTAAAAGCTTGTGCTGACCAACTGGCCCCCATCTTTAATTGCATCTTTAATAAATTACTAGAGATGTGCTATGTTTCTTCTTGCTTCAAACGCTCTACTATCACCCCAGTGCTGAAGAAACCCTCTATCAAGGAACTGAATGACTTAAGACCGGTTGCTCTAACATCTATAGTTATAAATATCTTTGAAAGGCTAGTGCTGGCCCACCTGAAAACCACCACAGACCCGCCGTTAGCCCCAGGGGTGAAATCCTCCCGGTTCGGCCCGGTTCGAGAGGACCGGTAGCAGACATGTGGCCTGGTTCGCCGAACCGCCAGCAACAGCTGGCTGGCCACGCCCCCAAACCGGTCCCCCGTTGCCTCTTGCTTGTCCTGCCCAGTCCAGTTTCTGCTCTGCAGCTTGCCTGCCTGAAGTGCTGCACCCCTGATCTGCCTGCCAGGTAAGCCTGCGAAGTCGCGGCCTACCTAGCTGCCCCTGCCCACCCCCGTCCCACCCTGCCTTCCCTACTCCATTCCCCCCGACATGCTTGCCTGCCTTCCACACGGCCTTCCCGGTGTCCCCGTGGCCAGCTTGCAAAGGCTGCTTCAGGCAAGCAAGTTGCAGAGCAGAGACTGGGCGGGGCAGGGCAAGCGAGCGGCGACCACCTGCCCTTCCTCACTGTGGCTGCAAGCCTTCCCTGCACGAGTGGTGGAAGTCCGGTACTCTGGTGCACTCATCTATTTCCCTCTATGACTGGCCTTAGAAAAGCCTGCCCTCAAAATCGCCTGCCTGCAGTCAGAGTTTGGAGCTTTTTAAGAAGGAACGCTCCTCCACCCCAGCAGCGTTTTGCAGTCCGGGCTGCTTGGAGTGAAAAACATGCAATATGCTGCTTGGGATCCTTCCTCTCCAAAAGGCACCACCTTTTATATTCTCTCTGCTGCTTCTGCCTCGTTTCATGAGAACAGTCTTTCTTTACTCACGTTCTCCACGCGTGGCTTGCTTCGCCTTTTTTAAAGCAAAACAAAAACCCACCCCCCACTTATTTACTCAATTGAAGGAAGAAGGCAGGCAGAACCAGTTACACACCAATTAGATGGATTGCATTACAGCCTGCAATCCATCTTTTGTGAGCAACTGATTCTGCCTGCCTTCCTTCAATTGGGTAAGTAACTGGGGTTTTGGTTTTTTTGGCTTTAAAAGAAAATAGTAAATGGGGGTTTATTTTCTTGGGGGTTTTTAAGGAATTTTTTTTAGACATAGCCATTTAAAATTTAGGAAGTTTTAAATTTAGCTGCTTTTATCTAAAAATATAAATTAAATAAAATATGGAATGTTGTGTGCTTTTGCAATTCTGGTTAGGCAGGGGGTTGGACTAGATGACCTCCAAGGTCCCTTCTTCCAACTCTGTAAATCTGTTAAAATTGTTACATGTGTTAAATCTGTTGCTGGTGCCGTTTTGTGTACTTTTGCATTGTGTGTGAGTCAGTACAGCTGCTTTTGCATGGTGTGTGAGCCAGTTGTGTTGTTTTGTGTGGTGTGGTGTGTAAAGTGCAAAAGTTTTTTTTTCCAGCTCTTTGTTGCTCTGTGAGACTCATGCTTGTGGCAGGGGCCATTTTGTGTGCTTTTGCAATGCTGCTTAGGCAGGGGGTTGGACTAGATGACCTTGCAAGGTCCCTTCTTCCAACTCTGTTAAATGTGTTATATCTGTTGTAGGTGCCATTTGTGTCCTTTTGCATGGTGTGCGAGTCAGTACAGCTGCTTTTGCATGGTGTGTGAGCCAGTTGTGTTGTTTTGTGTGGTGTGGTGTGTAAAGTGCAAAAGTTTTTTTTTCCAGCTCTTTGTTGCTCTGTGAGGCTCATGCTTGTGGCAGGGGCCATTTTGTGTGCTTTTGCAATGCTGCTTAGGCAGGGGGTTAGACTAGATGACCTTGCAAGGTCCCTTCTTCCTACTCTGTTAAATGTGTTAAATCTGTTGTAGGTGCCATTTGTGTCTGTTTGCATGGTGTGTGAGCCAGTTGTGTTGTTGTGTGGTGTGTGTGTGTGTGTGTGTGTGTAAAGTGTAAAATGTTTTTTTTCAGCTCTTTGTGACGTCGACTTGGCCATGCCCACCTGGTCACCTGACCACCAAGTCACACCCATCTGGTCACATGACCACCAAGCCACACCCACCTGAAGCCAAACCCACCACAAAATAAGCCACGCCCACAGAACCGGTAGGGAAAAATTTCACATTTCACCCCTGGTTAGACCCCTTGCAATTTGCCTACCGAGCAAATAGATAGACGGATGATGCTGTTAATATGGCTCTGCACTACATCATACAACATCTTGAATCTCCAAAGACCCATGCAAGGGTCCTCTTTGTAGTCTTCAGCTCAGCATTCAATACCATCATTCCAGATATTCTTCTAACTAAACTAAATCAGCTAGTTGTACCTGACCACACTTGTAAATGGATCATAAGCTTCCAAACAGACAGGAAACAGCAAGTGAAGCTAGGCAAAATTACATCAGATACCTGTATAATTAGCATAGCCCCTCCTCCCCAGGGCTGTGTGCTCTCTCCACTTCTCTCTATATACCAACGACTGCAACTCAAAAGATCCCTCTGTTAAAGTACTGAAGTTTGCAGCAGCGGTGAAATCTACTTACCTTCCCTACCGGTTCGGAAGTGCATGCTTCGCCTGTTTTTTCCACTTTTTCTGCTTTTTCACTTGTGCTCCGCTCGCGCGTGTGCTTTTTCATGTGCAGAGGGTTGAAAAAAGAAAATGGCGACGTCCGGGTGGGTGGGCAGAGCTTCACGCTGCCGCCACTACCGGTTCCCCGAACCACTGGCTGCCGCCACTACCGGTATACCTGAACCGGGCTGAACCGGTAGCATTTCACCCCTGGTTTGCAGATGATACAACAGTGATTGGTCTCATTTGAGACAATGACAAATCTGCATACAGACAGGAGATTGAACAACTAGCCTTGTGGTGCGACCGGAACAATCTTGAACTAAACACACTCAAAACCGTAGAAACGGTGGTAGATTTTAGGAGAAACCTTCCTATACTACCACCTCTTACAATACTAGACAACACAGTATCAACAGTGGAGTCCTTCAAATTTCTAGGTTCTATCATATCTTGAGACTTAAAATAGACACCTAACATCAAAAATGTCATTAAAAAAGCACAACAAAAATGTTCTTTTTGCACCAACTCAGAAAGCTCAAACTGTCCAAGGAGCTGCTGATACAGTTCTACAGAGGAATTATTGAGTCTGTCATCTGCACCTCCATAACTGTCTGGATTGGCTCTAACCCAACAAGGCAGACACAGACTTCAACGGATAATTAGAACTGCAGAAGAAACAATTGCTACCAACCTGCCTTCCATTGAGGACCTGTATACTGCACGAGTCAAAAAGAGGGCTGTGAAAATATCTACAGACCCCTCACATCCTGGACATAAATTGTTTCAACTTCTACCCTCAAAACGATGCTATAGGGCACTGCACACCAGAACAACTAGACACAAGGACAGTTTTTCCCCACGTGCCATCACTCTGCTAAACAACTAATTCCCACAACATTGTCACTGTCAAACTATTTACTAAGACTGTATTAGTATTATTATTATTCTCCTCATCCTTCCTATTACCTATGTCCTCCCACTTATGATTATAACCTTGTTGCTTGTATCTTTACAATTAATATTGTTTTATTTAGTTTCCTAGTATGAGTTGATTGCTTATTTAGTATCCTATGACTAGCACTAAGTGTTGTATCGTATGATTCTTGATGATGTATTTTTTTAATGTACACTGAGAACATATGCATCAAAGACAAATTCCTTGTGTGTCCAATCACACTTGGCCAATAAAGAATTCTGCTCTGTTCTGCTCTGCTCTGCTCTGCTCTGCTCTGCTCTGCTCTGCTCTGTTCCCCGCTCCACTCCCCACTCCCCTCCCCACTCCCCACCACTCCTCTCCTCTTCCCTCCCCTCCCTTCCATTCCATTCCATTCTTTCATGCCTTCTTTTTTAGCTGCCATCCTAGAATTCAAGTCTGCTATATTTAAATACTGTATTGAAAATGGTTGTTACCCACATGTAACAGTTTGCGGTACTTAATAGCATCCATTAAAATCAAAGCATATGTTTCATGGCTTTTACAGGTTTTGCATCTCTAATGTTGCAAACAGCAATACTGCAAAATAAAACAAGATGCAATGTTTAGAACCAACTTTATAATGATAGAGTTATCCAAAGCATAAATTCCAGCAACACTAACTGCTAATGATAATACATAAAAAGGTTGAAGTTAACATTCTGAAATTAACAACTTTGGAAACAGTTAACTTTTGTTAATGATGAAAGTTGATGAATATTTGGGCTTTTTAAAAAATATCCCCTCTGTACGGGAGTATAGATATTAATCCACACACTCTTTAAACTCCAGACTCTGATTTGGATAAAGATCTAATGGGGAGAGAAAGGTTATATCACTTCTCTATCCATCCCTTTTTTGTTGTTCAGCATTTCTCTAAAGGCCACCCTCAATTTTCTCCCCTAGAAGTTAATAGTATTGATGTAATAATATATAAATATTCAAACTTAAGAAGAATGTAAATGAATTACAAGTATTTCAAATACCTATTTTATTTGATAATGGAAGATTGGCCTTACCGTTAATTATTCTGTTTCAGCAGATGTAATTTTTTTAAAAGAACTTGGACCTGCCTTCATTCTGAAGAAAAGTTTATAATTTGTTGTTTCTTCATGCCCCTAGTGTCTAAGGAGTCACAAGAGGTAACATTAAGATTTTTAACTTGCCAAGTCCACTTCAAAAAATTCAGAACAATCATATCCAATCCTGATATGTTTTAGATGCATTTGGCCTACAACTCTGTGTTCCCAGCCAGCATGATCTCAATTTGTCATGGAATTCTGAGAATTGTAATTATGTCTGAAAAGGATCAGTTTGAAAAGAGCTTCTATAGAATTAAGAGAATAAATATCTAAAGCAAATATCATCTAGACTAGTTTTATGACCCTCATCAATTTAGAAGATGACTCCTTTGGGGATTAATTGTGATGAATATACTGGAATATTTAATTTTCAGTTATACATTTGGTATCACTTAACTGATTCAAGTGATGTGTTATTCCAGCTAGCAAAATTTTAACTACTTTGTACTTATAAAGTTCCACTAATTTAATGATTTTCTTTTCTTTTGGACCCCAAAATAAGCACTAGGGCTTATTTTCTGGGGTGCCTTATTCCCCCCCCCCCCATGTACGGGAGGCCCAGTTCTTTGCTTCGCGGTGGGACAGGAGGCCATGTGATGCACCAGTGCCATAGCCATGGGGGGGAGCTGCCCCATGCGCCTCGCACCAGCTTACCTCAGGGCCACCGCAGCCAGGCCATCCATGGTCTGACAGTTGCCTCACCTTGTGGCAGCAGCTCCAGCAGCCCCATCCAGCAAAACTCTGTGTGGCCGCTAGCCCACTTCTTCTGCTTGCTCATGGCCACAATGGAGTAGGTAGCCGAGTGACACTCCAGTGCTGTGGCAATGAGGCAAAGCGGGGGGTGGAGCTGCACCACATGCCCTGCACCGGCTTACCTCAGGGCCCCCGCAGCAAGGCCATCCATGCCCTAACACCTGCCTCACCTTGCGGCAGTGGCACCAGCCGGCCTCCTGCTCCATTGCACCACGAGCAAGCAGAAGTGGGCCGGTGGCCACATGGGCTCCTGCTGCATATGGCTGCTGGTGCTGCCACCGCGAGGCAGGTGTTGGGGCATGGATGGCCTGGCTGTGGGGGCCCTTGTCAGCCCTGAAGGCCATCTTTTTCTTTGGATCTTCAGGGCTTCCACACTTAGTGCTGTGGGAAACTGGGAGGGGGGATTGCATGGAGTGGTAGAGATATATAGCCATAACAACATTCTTTTCTCTGGGAGTCAAGGACGATTCAACCTGCACCTGGAGTGGTGTGACTGGGAGGCATCTCCAGTTGGGACAGTGGAGTGATTGGACCATGTGATGAACTTGTGGGTGCAGGGGAGGGGACCTTAACTTTCTTTTGAGTGGGGAAAACCCAGAAGCTTTCAGATTCAGGTTTTCCCAGATGTGCCAATATGACATCTCTAATAATATAGAACTTTGAGGAACTTCTAGCCTCGGAGTCTTCTTTCGTTGGGGGTGTTACTTGGAACCCTGACATTAACCCGAATCTCCTTTAAAACCTCAACCAGCTCCCCGGCCTCCGGGGCACTGCCCAGGGTCCTGAGCCCCGAGCGCCAACCCGACACCGGGTGGCATAAAGACTCAGGGAAGATGGAGGAAATAACAGCGAACACAGAAGGAACCACTGGGACTGGCTAGAGGGTCCACCTCAAGACCATCTACTCCCCTTCTGAGTCTGTGGTGCTAGCAGTGGAGGCCGCCGAAGCGGAACACCAATAGGGGGCCTGCCCTAAAGAGCTGATGCCTTGGCAAGCCACTCAGCTGGATCCTTCTCTATGGGGCAAGGCTGCAGGAGCCATGCCACCCCAGGAGTTGCCGATTGGGGTGACACTGCAGGAACCGCAGACGGGGGTGAGCAGAGTGGGGCCTGCCCAGGCCCTCGAAGGGAGGGCACCGAGGCCAGCTGATCTCAGCAATTCCCGGGAGTGAGGCCTTCCACCGCCGACGCGAAGCCAGTCACTGGTGGGTCTACCTGAGCGGTTTGACCAGCTCAGAGTGGGCAGCATCACACAACCTTCTATCACCATCCCACCCGGCTGGGTTCTGGCTCAGCCCACGTTCACCTTCGCAGGTCAGGGGACCACAATGGCCCAGTGCGGAGCGTCAGCCTCATCCCACTCGGCGTGGAGTGGATCACACCTTAGCCTTCCCCGTCAGGCCTGGTCTACAGGAATGACAACTCCCACTGGCCAGGGGTGGGTTCAATGCCAGTGGATGCCAGCCCCAGTCTCGCCGCCGGCCCCGGCCCCACAACCTGCCCCGCCAGTTGCTCCTCAACCATGATTTAGAGTGACATTCGATGGGACCCTAGAGAAGGTGGCCTACTTTCTCAACCGGATTTGGTCCCACATCGACCGATATGGAAACCAGTACCAGACCAATCGAGATATCATGTCGGCAATTGCTGATGGTATGAATGAGTGGGACACGGTGGACTGGATAGCTGAACTACACAACGAAGGAGCCCCTGAACTAGAGGATGCTGACGAGTTTGTCCAGCTGCTCCGAGCCCAATTTGAGGACAGAGCCCACAGGCAAGAAGCCAAAACCCAGATCAAAGCCTTGAAGCAAGTGGGATGACCCCCGAAGGACTTAGTGTAGGAATTTCAGAGGCTGGCCGGGAAACTAAGAGACTGGCCTGAATGCCTCCTCGTCCACCACTTCAAAGAGGCCTTGGATCAGGACCTCAGGCAAGCCTGCAGCATCAGAGGAGTTCCGGAACGTATGCAGGACTGGTACAATATAGCCGTGGACATTGACATGGAGATCCACCCCCATCGGAAGCCGACCTCGGAGAAACCTGCAAAAAGGACTCTGGGTTGTCGAGCCCATCAGAGTGGCTGAAGCTCAGCACCCTACGCTGCCCAGAACAATCAAATGCTTCTGATGTGGCCAACATGGGAACAGGGCATCCGAATCCCTGCCCCCTGCCCCAGTCCCTCAGGTCCAGACCCCCTCGGAATTCCGGGGAAGGAGAAACCACCAGACAAGGGGAGGATTGCCAAACAGGCTGTTGAGGTTCCTCTCCTCCAAACCCAGAATGAGGAAACTCCAGCTGGGGAAACCCCTCTGGGCTCTGCCAACAGGAGCAGCGGCGAGGAGGACCCGATGGTAAGTGAAGTCATCCACGACTTCACTATCAAAATTTGGATTGTAGTGCCAGAAACGGGGTTCCAAGGGGAAGTTGAGGCTGTCATAGACACTGGCTGCACCAGATGCCTGATCATCCTCCCCATAGTTCAACAGCTATGGATAGGCACGAGACCCCCTAGCACGCCCCATCCATTTTGAGCAAGTCAATGGGACGCTAATAGGTGGAGCCCCCGCCACCTTAGTCACAGAGCTCATTAGACTGGAGATGGGATGCCACCGAGAGCTCATACGATTTGTAGTGGCCCCCAAAATGACTGAGTCAATCATATTGGGTCTTGCTTGGCTGGATAAATGAGGCCCAACCATCACGTGGGAAGATGGTTACTGAAAGCTAAGGATAGGCATCGGGCCACTGCCACCCCTTCAATCAGACAGATGCCAAAAGGCAACAAGCCCCAACAGCCCCAGCAAGCCGGAAGGCACGGCAGCAACCGCAAATGAACTTCCCAGCAGCCCGCAAGTGCCAAAAGAGTAATGAGCCCTATCAGACGTCTTTAGCGAGCAAGATTGCAACTTCCTTCCGCCCCCCACCGCTCAACAGAGTGCGCGATTGAATTCATGCCAGGAGTGAAATTGCCAAAACTGAAAATGTACTCCATGACCCCAAAAGAAATGGCTGAATTAAGGAACTACATCAACGCCAACTTAGCGAGAGGGTTCATCCAGCTCGCAAAATACAGAGTGGCGGCCCCAGTATTGTTTAAAGTGAAAAAAGATGGGGGGATGAGGCTCTGTATGGATTTTCGTGGAATTAATGCCATGTGCGTGGAGAACACCTCCCCCCTCCCCCTAATGAAGGACATGCTAAGCCACCTGGCGAAGGGCAAACTTCTATAGCCAATTCATCTCCGCATTCGCAGAAGTAGCCTTGCCCTTGACGGAGTTATTAAAAACAGGGCCTCCTCCCACAAAACCACACCTGACGCAGCCACTCACCTGGTCAATGGATTGCCAGAGGGCCTTTGAAAAGTTGAAGTGACTCTTTGCTGAGGAGCCAATTCTCCAACCACCGGGAGACCCCGAAAGACAATTCATCATCCAAGCTGACACCAGCAACGTGGCAGTAGCGGCAGTACTCCTACAGAAGGACCCTCAGGGCCAGTTCTTGCCCTACGCATATGTGTCCAAGAAACTCACCGACACTGAGAGGCGGTGGGAAATTTGGGAGAAGGAAGCGTACACAGTTCGTTGATCTCTCCTCTCCTGGAGACACTTTCTGGAAGGGAGCAAAGTGCCTTTCGAGGTTTGGACTGGTCACAAAAACCTCAAAGCCCTAAAGACCCCTAGAAAACTGTCCCCTAAGTAAGTCTGCTGGGCACAGTATTTCAGGTGGTTTAACTTCAAATTAAAATATATCCCGGGGAAAGAATCTGCTAGCCGACGCTTTATCAAGAAAGCCACAATTTTATAGCCGGAGGGAAGAAGTCGTCCACGCCATCATTCCCCCTTCATAACAAGCAGCACAAGTCACCACTAGGGACCAAGCCAGACACCAATCCCGACCTCTTGACAGCCACACTGACAGCCACGCTGAAGGCAGCGCTCCCAGCTGATCAATGGTTTACGGACCACAGAGATGTTCTAACCATGAGAGATGGGTTAGCTTGAAAGGGGCCCAAACTATATGTCCCTACCAGTTTGATGCTGGGAGTTTTACAGTGCAGCCATGATTCACGACTGGCAGGGCACTTTGGTTTCTTAAAAACCCTTCACCTGGCCAGAAGGCAATTCTGGTGGCCGAAAATGAAGGCCGATGTAGAGGACTATGTAAAGAGTTATTCCACCTGCGCAACCATGAAATGAGACTAGGGAAACCTCCTGGGCTCCTCCAGCAAGTGGCTAACCCTAACCGGCCATGGGAGGAGATCACAATGGACTTTATAGTCGAGTTCCCGGAGAGAGGAGGAAATACAGCCATTTGGACAGTCATCTATTTGTTTTCCAAGCAAGTCCACTTTACGGCTTATGCGGGATTGCCCTCCGCGAAGAAGCTGGCTAAAATGTTTATCAAGCATATTTACCAGCTGCACGGAATGCCCTACAGGGTCATCTCAGACTGAGGCATCCAGTTCACCGCTAAATTCTGGAGGGAGTTCCTGAAATCTGTTGGGTCTACTCAGGGGCTTAGGTCGCCTTTCCATCCGAGCATGAACGGGGCCTCGGAATGGACGAACGCGATGGTGGAGCAATATATAAGGTGTTATGTGGATTACCAGCAAGAGAACTGGGCAGACCTGCCTCCGTTCGCAGAAGTGGCTTACAACAATGCAATACACAGCAGCACTGGGTTGACCCCTTTCAGGTCACCAGCAGCATGGATTTTGTTCCCATGCCCAAGCTGCCCAGAGCGCCACCATCGTCCATGACCCTAACTGAGTGGATGGAGTCATAAAGGGCTGGGAAGACACCAAGAAAGTGCTGGCGGAAGCAGCGGAAGCATATAAAAAACAAGCGGATAAACACCGATCTCTCCAGCCTACCTTCCGTGTGGGAGATCGGGTTTATCTATCAACCAAATATATTAGATTGAGATTGCCCAGTAAAAAGCTAGGAGCTAAGTTCTTAGGGCCTTTTCCAATACTGAAAGTAATTAACCCAGTGACAGTTCAGCTTAACCTCCCACGCATGCTAGGGAAAGTGCATCCTGTCTTTCACTGCAGTCTGCTGAAGCCGGCAGTAGGCGCAAGGTTAAGACCACGACCCGACCAGCACCCAAACCCATAGTGGTGCAGGGGGAGACTCATTTTGAGGTTAAGAGAATTTTAGACTCTAGATTGTACAGAGGTCGATTACAGTATCTAGTTCATTGGAAGGCTACCTGGGTTAAGAGCTGGGATGTAAAGGCAGAGAGATTAGTAAAGCAGTTCCATGAGTAAAGCAAATTCCCTGATAAGACAAAGGGGCCCCCTGGGGGGGGGTTAAGATGGTTAGGGACTACCTGGATTAACCCATGTTCCTCATTGCAGGACACGATCATTGGTCGAGGGGGGGGGCAGCCTGTCAGCCCTGGAGGCCACTTTTTCTTTGGATCTTCAGGGATGCCACACTTAGTGCTGTGGGAAACCGGGAGGGGGGGATTGCATGGAGTGGTAGAGATATATAGCCATAACAACATTCTTTTCTCTGGGAGTCAAGGACGATTCAGCCTGCACCTGGAGTGGCGTGAGTGGGAGGCATCTCCAGTTGGGACGGTGGAATGATTGGACCATGTGATGAACCTGTGGGTGCAGGGGAAGGGACTTTGACTTTCTTTTGGTTGGGGAAAACCCAGCAGCTTTCAGATTCGGGTTTTCCCAAATGTGCCAATATGACATCTCTAATAATATGGAACTTTGAGGAACTTCTAGCCTCGGAGTCTTCTTTCATTGGGGGTGTTACTTGGAACCCTGAGGTAAGCCAGTGCAGGGCACGTGGGGCAGCTCCACCACCATCCCCTCGCCTCATGGCTGCAGCACTGCGAACAACCAGATGGAATGGGCGGGTGGTTGGTTGGGCAGGCTCTTAAGTAGGGCTTATTTTGGAGGAGGTAGGGCTTATATCAGGTACATGCGTAAAAAACATGCTAGAACGTATTTTTGGGATAGGTCTTATTTTTGGGGAAACAGGGTAGCATTTTAGCCTCTTCCTTAACCAATCAGCATCTCTCAGTGCTGAGATAATACAATTCTCTTCTCAATGCAGCTTCCTGTTCCCATGCTTTCAAAAACCAGTGGAATCTGGAAGTACAGTATTTGGAAGGGCAGGAAGGAAGGGTCGGGAATGGGAAATCACATTCCATGGGATCCAAAGTAGTACGCCAAATACGTTGCAGACCCTCTAGCCCTCCAGATGTTTCTCTTGGCATTCTTCACTGAGCTGGTCCTGTTTCAAATTGCCATTGAATAAATTCTGGAGGATTATTACTTGCTACTTGCAAATTAGAAGTTACAATGTTCAAAACAGCAAAGTTTCAGTCTTTTTAGAACTATTGGTCAATAATATTGACAGCATTATCTGAACAATCTACTATAGCTGCAAGAACCTATGCCTGTTAGGAAAACAGAATATTTATTAATACACTAATAAATCTAGCTCATTTTTAAACAATTATATTTAAATACAAAAATGAAACATCAGAACTTAAATGTCAGGTAAAAAGGTTAAAAAAGAAGACTGAGAAAGCATGTAGCGTTTATAAAAAAGAAAACATGTTTCAATATTTAAAAATAAAAATATTGCAATATATTTTGAATTAGTCCCAAAGAAAGAAAAGGTTATACCTGTACTGAAATCATAGCCATGTTCATTGGATTTTAGTTCCAGCTCTTTACTTAAATTCCCCTATGTTCTTTGCAAGTAATGAAAGAAACTCTTGTAGCAGGAAATCAAAGTTTACACCCACTGGACTATTAGCCCTTCTTTGGTGGGAAAACAAGCCAGTGCATGTGGATAGTCAGAAGCCTGCTGACGCTGGACCTTCCTGGATGCAGCGCCCATTTGTGAGGCGACTTCAGTGGAGGGAGAAAGCCCCGGATGCAGGATAGCACTTAGCAGAAACAATAGCACTTAGACTTATATACCATTTCACAAAGCTTTACAGCCCCCCCTAAGTGGTTTACAGAGTCAGCATATTGCCCCCAACAATCTGGGTCCTCATTTTACCAAATTTGGAAGGATGGAAGACTTGAGCCAGTGAGAATTGAATTGCCGAACTGCTGGCAGCTGGCAGTAGCCTGCAGTACTGCATTCTAACCACTGCGCCATCATGGCTCAATACAAAGAAAGCATTTTACTGAGCTAAGTGCTTTAGAACTGTTATTGTTCAAAGTTACTATTTTAAAAAGTCAGTCAACCATAATACTGTACTGAAAATGACACATTATTTTCTGAGATTGAAACAGACTTGAAATTAGAAAAAAAGATAAATTAACCAATATTGCATTATTATTCAGAGGTAAGCCAGTATAGAAAAAGAGGCATACAGAAAACACATGTGCAGGAACAATCAGAATCCTTTAGCACTCAAAGTAATTTAAAAAAAGAAAAGAAACAAGGTACACCATGAATTTAGTGAACGTTTAGCTGTTTACACTAAGAGCAACTGATGCATTTTAAAAAAAGATGAACTACCAAAATAATAGCATTTTTAGAAAAGCAAAACAGTAAAAATGTCATCCAGTTTGTCCCAAAAATTTAGTAAAATCTTGAAAATGTATTATTTTTCTTTTTAAAGAGGTCAGAAAATTAATCCCTATCGAATAAAACAAAACAAATATTTTTGTTATCATTGTGACTGGCGGGGGGGGGGAGGAATAACAAAAGCTGTTTAATAAATTTTAGAATTATTATTGGAAAAAAGCAAAATGAATTAAAAGATCTATAGAAAATAAATATAATTTGCTTGGCATACAATTTGACAATTGTGCTTGCTTCAGTCAACAGACATCCCATGACTGAGATTCATTTTCATTATAGCAGTTGGAATTGCTACCCATCAATGACTCAGCCCATGGTAGTGTATTTCCAGGGGATATTGGGTAGAACATACATTAATGCAAATTACTTCCAACAAAGTACTTTGACAGGTTTAAAAATCAGAAAACAAAAACAGAGAAAACCCAACTGTATGCAGGTGGTGTTACTACAGTGACAGAAATTAAGAGAGTTATTTACAAGTTTAGGTACCCTTGGTTAAAATGTAGACTGGATGAACGAACAGACGCTGACACCTCTATGTGTAACAGTTCAACATATCTTTGTAAGGTTTGAATGCCTACTTAATCTTTATGTGGGTGCTTAGAGAATCAGAATGAGAAAATGGTGAATATAGCACTGCAGCCTGCATTTCCCCTTCATCAGTGCTCATTAACGCTTTGACAGAAGTTAGCAGCTTTCACTTTTCTGTTGTTAGTAGTCTTATTTGGACTTTTGATTTTTGCCTCCCTTTCTCCCTCCCTCGCATAACATTTCTAACTCAGAAACAATCTTGAAGATTGTTTGAAGACCATTTGATTGACCTTGAAGACCATTTCAAAAAAATTTAGCTTTCTATTTTAAATGAATCTGAATCAGAGGTATGTTTCGGATCACTGTCTTGCTGAAAATTCAATCTGCTTTCAGCTTTACTGTGATTTGACCAAAGATACATACATTTATTGCATACAACTATAGTTGAGAGTCTATAGTTGTATATACAACTATAGTTAAGAGAGTCTGACGCTGAAGGAGTAACTTGCCCAAAACTATCTAGTGAGCTCTCAGCAAATGAAATTCAAACAGGTAACTCCTGATTTGTAGTTAGGCCTGTCCCTAAGTACTGTATACGTTTTGTAGTAGAGCAAGTCACCAACGTAGGTAGTAACTTTTAGTAACCTAAAAGTATTTATTTTTTAGACACCTGGAAGCCATTGTGATTCAAATTTACTTCAATGCGTTTATGTAATGTTTCGATTTGGAAAAAAGGTGAAATTCAGTGTAAAATTCCTCACAAAATAGAAGTACCAGAAATAACTTAATATAATGAACAATATTAATTCTGTAGCAATGTTTAAATAATTAGACAAATAGAGAAAAGCCTAATTAATTTCAAAAATAGAAAGTTGAGAAACTAATAAGACAGAACACACATAGATTTTATCCATTTTGTTTCAAAATTTAAAATAAGGAAAAACTTTCTTTTTAAATGATTCCAACCAGCCAAAAAGTTGATAAGAGTCTACAGCCAAATGTATAGCTAAAACAGGATCAATAGGTGGCAACTTGCTTCGATTTACAGTATTGGGATGGATTCCTTTGAAAGAAAAGAGTTGGATCTGGTAAACTAATTATGAAAAAAATGGAAGACAGTACATTTCAGCTACCTGCTCCCCATTCCCCCAAATAGTTTCTTAGAAGTAGAAGATAACTTTAAGATGAACACATCTTATCTTGAGTTCAGGATAGACTGTTAGAAGAAGCAGGAAGAGATAGAAGCCCTCTTCTATCAACTTTTTTCATTCTTAGAAAAGAAATCATTGCAAAACTGCAAATGTTTCAACCAAAACATTTGATTTATGACTCAATAATATACAAATCACCACCTGACATGAGTATCATGAAATGGTACACATACAAGCGTGAACCTGTACTATCATGTTTTTCTTCAATTTGCCATCATCTCATTTGAGAGAAAAATGTTTGTACTTTTCTGAAGTATTTACTTCTTGCAGAAATTTCTTGGGTTTTTTTGGGGGGAGGGGAGGTAAAGTAGTTTTTAAGAATGTGAATCCTAGCACAACCTGTGCTAACAATATCCATAACGATCTATTTTATATAGCACATACATTTAGCCATATAACATTTGGTAATATTACTTTTTTTAAAAAATAAACAATACATGGAGATCAGTGAGCATTAGGATTGTCTGAAAAACAAAACTGTATTTTAATCAAGTTCCAATGGAACACACAGGAGTGTTATTGGGATAATTCTTCAGATTATTCCACCTAGAGAATATGCTTTTCATGAAACCTAACACAAACATTTTGCAGCGTGTTTTTAAAGTGCAACATCATTTAAGAATGCCTGTATAGCAGTGGCAAGATCATGCATTCTTCTATAAGAAAGTGTGCCAAGAGGGAAGAAAAACTATTTTATTCTTAACTCTACACTGACTATTTTAAATACTTACTGTTTTTAATTTACTTATCAACAAAGGACATTCAAAAGTTATCTCTATATATACACGTTCTCTATATAATTATTTCTAATTAATTATTTGAAAAGGAAAGCCAATCAATACATGCATTTCTAAAGCTAATTTTCAAAACAAACTACATTATGCAATTTAAGAATTATGAGGTTTAAAATTCTATTTTGGATACTTTTTTACCTCTTGCTTGGTTTTCAGAGATCATTGCAATCATGCTTATCCTTATTTCCTACAACTGCTAAAGATTAGAATCTAGTTTTGTTTTGTTTTTTAATGAATGAGGCTCCTGTGACTTTTGGCATTCAAAAGATCTTTCAAAGTGAAAATACATTAAAAAACAGCAAGCTGGCAGCCATGCATACTTATTTAATTAGGTTAGAGTTTAGCAGTGAGAATACTAAAACAAAACATTTAGTATTCACTGAGCTTAGTGATAAAGAGTTATATGCATACAGAATTGGTCCTATAAAAATGAAAGCTATTTTTATAAATACATTCTGGTAAGAAAATTGCTATTTTTCTCTATAGCTGTTCAACTTACTTTTGTTTGAATCTTAAAATTATGTTTAAAAAGATTAAGATTAGGTAAGATTAACATTAGGTGAATGGCTTTTATGGAAGACAGCAGTTTCTTAGGTGTTAAAAATAAAAAAACAGAATTCAATAATAAAAGTAAAAGTAAAATCAAACGTGTAGGCACTTTGAGGACTTGGTTTTAATGTGTGCCATCAATATTGAGGTAATAAAATTACAGTTTTGAAGCTGTTGCCATAACTGACAGAAGCATAAATTACTGCGAAGAACATTTTTAAAGGAATAAATCTAACATTTTGCCAAAAGCAAAAAGAATTCTCATGTTTCTGCTATCCATTGACTTCCAACCAGCCATACTCTCATACAGTTTTCTGTAAGTTTACTAGTAACAACCCTAAGATGAACACTTGAAAACATGTTCCCCCATGGAGGGTAAAAAACACACCATTGTGAACATACGTTCCACAATTGTGTCACACTTGCTTCTCCCCTTCCCCGCCCCCAAGGCTGAAGTAATAACTACCTTGTTTTGGAAGGCAAAAGGTGTCTTTGAAATAACATTTAACAATAAATGCTGGACCAAGGGATTGCTTGAGGTTCTAACACAAAATCAGAGTATTGTTTTGTTTAAGCTAGTACTAAATTTACCCAAATAGATGGGTAAAACTTCAGTCAAATGTTATTAACCAATCCAAGAAAATGCTATTAAAACATAACAAGTATATTAGAGCAAACCTGGAAGGGTAACACTGTTACCTAGAATAAAAATGTGTTAAGACTCTAGTTACACTAAATCCAAAAGAAATCTGTGATTTCCTCATTTTACTTATTTCAACTATAAATCCTAAGTTTGATAAGCAGCATCATTTGTATTAACTTAATAAAAATACCAGAAAGCTTGTGCTTATTAAATATATATGTACATATAAAACATACAAAAAGTACAAGATAGTCACATTAAGAAACTATGACAGGTTTCTTTTTTTATTCTTTGTAAAGGGTCAAATTTCTGTCCACCAAATCTCACTGTGACTTTTGTTCCAGAATTCAGTGTAGTGCACAGAATTCAACTACCTGTGCATTCTGTTTTTAAAAAAAACCCCACACACACATACCACAGGACAAAAATGGTCTTCTTAAATCAAATTCTATTTGTGAATTCAGCAAAATAATTTCTATAAAATAAAACAGCAAATATTTAAATAGTATAGGGTGGGCTGTATCTGTTTGCAGGGGGTATTTGGTTTTTTGACAGGTTCCAAAATAATTACACACATTCAAGTTACCATTTTTTAATTTAAATACAGTATTTACTGATGAGTTCCTTGAAGTCTTTAAACAAATGTTTACTCTGGAACAGAGATACCTCGGGTTTATATTTGACTAACCAGTAGTTTATTTACTTTAATCAAACCCTGCTCCTAAGGTTAAGATTTCTCTTATAATGAATATAGAGCTAAGACAATTCTTGCTTTCAAGTAGAATTGTGCATGAGCAGAAAATCAGCAAGTTAACTTGGTGCAGTGGCACTCACAAGTATTGTGTGATTTTGTTGACTTCCACTTCACTGCAGTGCAGTATAAAGGAAAGTATTAGAAGTTTTATCAAATAAGCTCTACTGAAGAAACAAAACAAGCACACCAAATACAGTCTGTTATGCTCCAGGCATCCTGGCATAGCAAAATTTGCATATTTGTTTTAAATTTTTTAATTTCCTATTACTGAAAACTAAGTGTTTTTTTTACCCCATCCAGAGACAGAACTGTCAAACATCAGATGTGAAGAACGTATGTGCAACTGAAAACCATCGGCCACTTTGCCCAACCCTCCCTTCCTGTTTTATAACCCAGGTGTCTGAAGAAAAGGGTTTAAACAGCAGTTGTCATTTTGGACAACTGAAATTTTCTTTCCTCACTGGCTACTCTAACTTGGTGTGAAGCCATGCTAAATGTTACAGCTTAACAATAGCTTCAAGTGATTAACTTAATACCAGAAGGGAAAAAGCAATGGAAAAAGACCTAGAAACAAGGTATATCACCAATTTTCCACATCAACCAAAGAATTAAAAGGTTACCAGTCATTATGATGCTCATAGTAAAATGGACTCCAGTGGCAAAGAATTATATGAAAGTATTTTTTCTGGTTGACACGAAGAGGCTTACTTTTTGGGTGGGGCAAGGGTAAGGAGTTGAGTTGATCTAACTGCCATTAGGCAGGCAACACTGGTTGTAGAGCGCAGCAGATATATCAAGAAATTAATTGTTGTAGATCTGTGAGTCTCATTCAAGACAAAAAAAGTTTCTTGTTTTAAGAATTAACAGTCAAACATTAATATACTATATACACCTTTGCCATTTACACATTAGCATCAGGCCATTTATTACAAAACACTATACACTTTCCACTGCAGGCAGGTTATATATTGACAGCAATTTTCTGCAGATAAGACAGTGAATAGACTCTTCACTCCATGTTGATTAGGAATAGTTTTTCTAAATATCAGCCAGACACAGAGAAAAGTTGGACTGTAAGGCCTGGGTGCACAGTCTTGATGGAGCAAGTTAATTATGTGCATTTTCACTATTCTTTTGTCTGAGGTGGTGAAACTTCTTCACTGCCTTCATAATTTTCTTGTGCTCGTTGGCCAGTTCGCTGAGGATTGTTCATATGGTGTGCTGCAGGGCCTGTATATGGTTGTCCATGCACATGGTTATTCTGCAAAGAAGAAAATACATTTTAAGAACAATTATTTGACTTTCTTTATTTAAATAGCTGCTTGGTGGACTAGCTTGTAACAGTCTAGATTAAAACTTATCTGTTAACAACAACAAGACACAAAATAATTTATAATGAAACCAAAATGTCAATTCACTGTTTAACTATATGCAAGAACTGAAGAAAAATAAAGATGCTATCCAATCAATATAAACAAATAGCTGGGGAAAGAAGGGAAGAATATTCAGAATTGAAATGGTGAGAAAGTAGTAGCATTATTTATTAAAGAAAACTGTCATTAATTTTTTTGCCCCTAAGATATAGTAGTCTTTGAGTCAAACATAGTAAGAGCCGAGGTGGCGTAGCGGTTAGAGGCAGGTACTGCAGGCAACTTTAGCTGACACTGATCCGCAGGTTAGCGGTTCAAATCTCACCGGCTCAAGGTTGACTCAGCCTTCCATCCTTCCGAGGTAGGTAAAATGAGGACCCAGATTGTTGGGGGCAATATAAATATACATTGCTTACTGGTGTAAACCGCTTAGAGAGTGCTTGCACTGTGAGGCGGTATATAAATCTCACTAAATAAATAATAAATAAAATAAATAAAATAATTTACTGTGTGTTAACTAAACTAATTTAAAATACATATTAATACATATTAACTAAATATTTATTTATTTATTTATTTATTTTGTGAGATTTATATACCGCCTTACAGTGCAAGCACTCTCTAAGTGGTTTACACCAGTAAGCAATGTATATTTATATTGCCCCCAACAATCTGGGTCCTCATTTTACCTACCTCGGAAGGATGGAAGGCTGAGTCAACCTTGAGCCGGTGAGATTTGAACCGCTAACCTGCGAAATATGTATTAACTAAACTAATTTAAACACATTGTATATCATAATGTAATACAGTATGTCACAGAAGTGAGTACACCCCCTCACATTTTGTAAATATTTAAGTATATCTTTTCATGTGACAACACTGAAGAAATGACACTTTGCTATAATGTAAAAAAGTGAGTATACAGTTGTATAACAGTGTAAATGTGCTGTCCCCTCAAAATAACGCAACATACAGCCATTAATGTCTAAACTGCTGGCAACAAAAGTGAGTACACCCCTAAGTGATAATGTCCAAATGGGGCGCAAGTAGCCATTTTCCCTCCCTGTTGTCATGTGACTTGTTAGTGGTAGAAGGTCTCAGGTGTGAAGGGGGAACAGGTGTGTTAAATTTGGTGTTATCGTTCTCCCTCTCATACTGGTCACTGGAAGTTCAACATGGCACCTCATGGCAATGAACTCTCTGAGGATCTGAAAAAACAAATTTTTGCTCAACATAAAGATGGCCTGGGCTATAAGAAGATTGCCAAGACCCTGAAACTGAGCTGCAGTATGGTGGCCAAGACCATACAGCGGTTTAACAGGACAGGTTCCACTCAGAACAGGCCTCGCCATGGTCGACCAAAGAAGTTGAGTGCTCGTGCTCAGTGTCATATCCAGAGGTTGGCTTTGAGAAATAAACGTATGAGTGCTGCCAGCATTGCTGCAGAGGTTGAAGGGGTGGGGGGTCAGCCTGTCAGTGCTCAGACCATACGCCGCATGATGCATCAAATTGGTCTGCAGGGCTGTCGTCCCAGAAGGAAGCCTCTTCTAAAGATGATGCACAAGAAAGCCCGCAAACGGTTTGCTGCAGACAAGCAGACTAAGGACATGGATTTCTGGAACCATGTCCTGTGGCCCGATGAGATCAAGATAAACTTATTTGGTTCAGATGGTGTCAAGCGTGTGTGGCGGCAACCAGGTGAGGAGTACAAAGACAAGTGTGTCTTGCCTACAGTCAAGAGCATGGTGGTGGGAATGTCATGGTCTGGGGCTGCATGAGTGCTGCCGGCACTGGAGAGCTACAGTTCATTGAGGGAACCATGAATGCCAATATGTACTGTGACATACTGAAGCAGAGCATGATCCCCTCCCTTCGGAGACTGGGCTGCAGGGCAGTATTCCAACATGATAATGACCCCAAATACACCTCCAAAACGACCACTGCCTTGCTAAAGAAGCTGAGGGTAAAGGTGATGGACTGGCCAAGCATGTCTCCAGATCTAAACCCTATTGAGCATCTGTGGGGCATCCTGAAACAGAAGGTGGAGGTGCACAAGGTCTCTAACATCCACCAGCTCTGTGACATCATCATGGAGGAGTGGAAGAGGACTCCAGTGGCAACCTGTGAAGCTCTGGTGAACTCTATGCCCAAGAGGGTTAAGGCAGTGCTGGAAAATAATGGTGGCCACACAAAATATTGACACTTTGGGCCCCACTTGGACATTATCACTTTGGGGTGTACTCACTTTTGTTGCCAGCAGTTTAGACATTAATGGCTGTGTATTGCATTATTGTCAGCCTCCACACTACCTGCTTGCTTTGGCTGCCATAGAAACAGGGGGTGGGAAGGGAAAGTTAGGTATTTGGGTGGGGGATGGGGAAGCCTGCTGGAGATGTCTCTGCTTGTGTTTGATTAGGAGGTTAGGGAGGAAAGTTCTCATCACGATCTACGGCTTCGAGGGACCAGATGTGGAAGTCCAAACGGCCGGTGCACCTACCTGACATCTTGGCACATGGGGATTGGATGAATTGCCCAGGGGGGTTATGAGGGAGGGTTTTGGGATTCTTTGTATATGTGTTTTATGCGCCTTTTGCCTCAGAACTTGCTTTCATTTTGTTGCTATCAGTTCTTTTCTAGTAAAAGTACTCATCTCTATAAACATGGAGTTGGGGTTTTTCTTTCCTGGACTTTGAATGGAAGCGTGCCTGACAGTTATTTTGAGGGGACAGCACATTTACACTGTTATACAAGCTGTATACTCACTACTTTACATTGTAGCCAAATGTCATTTCTTCAGTGTTGTCACATGAAAAGATATACTTAAATATTTACAAAATGTGAGGGGGTATACTCACTTCTGTGACATACTGTATAAACTGGGATCAATTGTAACCTAAAATTGAAATAAAAATTAGTCATTGTGCAAGTTTGGAAGAGAGAAAAGCAATCTTTTGAGAATAAACCAGATATTTACAGATAAGGGAGGTGATGAATAAAACATGGTCAATTTTGTGACAACTAGATCTACATCTAGAGACATCAGTAAAGAAAGCAAAATGAAGGCAAATAAGCAGGAACTAATACTAATCAATTTAACAAAGAGGTTAATAAAGATAAAACAAACAATGCAATTATAACAATTCATATCAAATAACATGATTTTACTTTTGCAGAGATAGTATGGTACTTTAGCAGCATATAACATGTAAGAGATTAATTTTATACGTTTGCATGTAATGTAATTTCTTTCCTTCATGCCTGTTAAGAAAACTGAAAATTCAAAATCCACCACACAAAACTATTCTTGAACTATTTCAGATAACCTTGTAAATGAACTGTAGAATCAGATCAGTGCTGACTGAAGCATAACCCTTAGCCTGGGGCCAACTCTAGGCTAAGACTAAGAAGATACAGGTCTACAGGCACCAAATTGAAAAATTCAGTAAAAAGGCGAAAAGAAATAAAGGCACACCCTTGAGCATTTAGTATAATTTCCCAGTGTAATAGGATGAAATGTCGGAAAAAAGAAAAAAATGTCTGGGGCTAAAAAATAAGTGTTAAATCTCAAAAACTTGAAGAAGAAAAAAGAGTGCCTTTTTAAAAATATTTTTTTTATTTTTTAATATAATATACACCATAAATATTTTGTGGACAGTATTGACTGGGTCAAATCTTTTTTAAACAATGCTAACAGTAATAATACAAAAAAGTATGCATAATCCTGATCTTCCAACTTCAACAGTACCATTCTCTCTTTATAATTCTTCTATAATTTTTCCCATTAATTCATTTAAACATAAATAACATTTCTTTGTGCCATGTATTTGTTATCCCCTACTAAGTTACTAATATTTAATATTTTGAAGATTACTTATTATTCCACCATAATTTCCATATCCCAAATGTCTAGGACTACTAATAAGGCCCAATATTAACAAAATTTAATCAATCCGGGAATATATCTCAAAATCCCCACAATTTCTAATCTTTAAAAGTTTAAGTTCACAATATACTTTAACACACTATTAATATTAATAATACAATTAGATTACCTAATCCTAAACTTCCACTTACTCAGCTTAGCTTATTTTTAATTATAATAGATTCTATTATCTGTTAATACGTATGCTACTATTTTCCCTATTTGTATTTTCTATTTTTTCTTTTTATTAATATTTATTTATTTATTTAATTTGTCAAACATATACTAGATAACAGGTATGAGTATAAATATGGACATGAACAAGGAATGAATACAAGTAAATGGGGACAGAGACGGTAAGCACGCTGGTGTGCTTATGCATGCCCCCTTTTACGGACCTCTTAGGAATGGGGTGAGGTCCATGGTAAGCAGTTTAAGGTTGAAGCTGTGGGGGTTAGAGGATATAACAACGGAGTCAGGTAGAGAATTCCAGGCATTGACCACTCTGTTGCTGAAGTCGTATTTTCTGCAATCGAGTCTGGAGCAGTTTTCCTTGAGTTTGTATCTATTGTTTGCCTGTGTATTATTGAGGTTGAAGCTGAAGAAGTCATTGACAGGTAGGACGTTGTAGCAGACAATTTTGTGTACACTTATTTTATCATTTTATCATTATCCATCATCTCTTAACCTTTTTGGAATTCCATCATTTATTGACTTTTTAATCACCCTTTTCTCTCTTGGAGTCTTATAACTTTTTTTGATATTTTTATACCTACTGAACATTCCCTTTGGGTTGCCCTTTGTCTCTTTCTGATGTATTATTTGAACACCCACCAATAAAACTTTCTTTTTTTTTAAAGAGATTTTTCTTTTTTTTCTCTAAACCTTTCTTTTAAAAGAAAAGATTTTTCTTTTGTTTCTCTGTTCTATTATAAGCTTTTAAGGAATTATCTGATTGATTCCTACTTATTACTCCTTTCTCTTCATTATCTTTATCTTCTTGCATCTCGTTTTGATTTTTTCCTTCCATTGCTTCTTCTAATTTCTCATCTATTTCCTGAATATCATGTTCATCTTTCCCCCCCAATTGTTGAGTGGCTTCTACACTCATTTCTTTATCTTTAGACAATCCCCTTGTCTCCTTATTGTTCTTTATAGTTTCATGCATGTTTTTGAGCATCAAAATTATTTCTTCATTTGCCCCTATTATCCCCTGTAGATCCATTCTGTAACAATTTAATAAAGATTACTCAGTATACCTCTTTGGTTCCAACGTCTCAATATTTAAAAACTCCAACTTAAAAAAATTCATTCAATCAATCCCATAGTTATGCCTCCAAATCCCCTAAGTTTATAATCTTTAAATTTCTTTAGTAGTTTACAGCCTTATGTTTTTCCAATTACATATCTTCCCAATTGTCCAAACTTTAAAGTCTTATTTAACTTTTCTTCTTTTCTCTTTTCTTCTAACACCTTCTTCTTTTGTCCCATAGAATGTTCTGTCAAATAGCCTTAATAATCCAAATCCAAATTAATCCACTAGGTTCCTCCAATCTCTCAAATCCATAATCCAATAGCCAGTTTCAATAAAGTTTAGTTATTTGCAATTTAGTTCATCTTAGAAATCTTCAAGAGGAAAAAGAAACTCATTAGATATTTTCAAAATATCCAAATCGTCTTCTAGAATAGAGGCAAGATCAGGCTGCCTTCCAGGTGTTATTTACTTTCTTCTGTTTTGTGTATTAGACTTTATGTGTATTGGACCTCACTTTCACTACGAGTACTAGTGCTGTAGTGCTCCTCTTCTTCCAGTAGAAGGCTCTCCTGCTCCCAAGTCCAACATTAAACAGTATGTCAAGAACAGCTGATTATCCAATATGTCCAGGGGGTTTAAAAATACAAATAAGCAAGACAGCTTCTCCCAAAAATCACCTTTCAAATTGTTAAAGCTTTTTTCCAGGCTTTCTGTATTTTAAAGCTTCCCTTGGGCATTTCTTTCGCTTCTTAATTTTGTGATTGCTTGTGATTGCCAAAAATGGCTGTCGTCCTGCTGCCGTTCAAGAGAACTTGCTTCGGACCTAAAGAGGAAATTGCGAGTTCCTCGTGGTCCACGAAGCGCCTCTTTTTTTGCTGCCCCTACAAGACGGCTTTGACCCCGTAGCGTAGGGCCTCCCGACAGCAGTTACGGAGCCCGCTACTTTCCAAGCAGTTCTCGCCGTGACATCAACCGGAGGTCTAGAAGAGTGTCTTTTTGAAATTTCTAAGAAAACTGGAAGATGAGCCAAACCAGGAGGCGCTAGATTATGACTTTGTATTGTGGCCTATCGGCCTCCTGCCTCTCTGTCTGCCAAATCAGATGGAGGTGGCATAGTGGGAGTCGAGGCCAGCATCAAGACAATCGGAGTGAGGGGAAAGAGGGAATAGAGCTGTCAGAGATAGAGGCGGAGCCTGGGCCATCCATCAGCCTCCAGATGGAGAGGCAACAGCCCCCAGGTCCGGAGGTGGTTGATGAGGAAGAGGAGGAACAGCTGGGTCCGGTGCCTGATGTTTGGATGCGCAGAAGGCAGAGGAGAGCAGCTGGAAGCTATGGGGCATAAGAGCCACTGCTCAGGACATGAGCCGCTGCTGCTAGCTAAGCCCCACCCTAGCTTTGGGGATAAAAGACAGGGGGCAGAGATGAATAGGTGTGGCAGACAATTATTCGTCTCCATGTCGGTCAGCCACTGATATTCTGAACTTCTGAATACTGTCGGGAATTTATTGGAATTCTTTCTTGGAAGCTGCAGCGCTGAGAGTTGGGAGCGCCTTCTGATCGTGTGTGTGTGTGTGTGTGTGTGTGTGTGTGTGTGTGTGTGTGTGTGTGTGTGTGTGTGTGTTGCTGGATAAGAGAGAGCGCACCTTCCAGGACTTCCTTTACGAGTGTGGGTGGAGAGAGAGACTCCTGGTGTGTTGGGGCTATTTCAGGGGGAAAGGGAATGAGCTTTGCTTTCCACAGGCACTTTGACTTCCTTAGCCTGCTCTGTATGTGTGTGTGTGAGAGGGGGGGAGGGAGAGAGACAGACACTGACTCTTGGCTGGGGCTGCTGGCGCTCCTAATAAAGGGAACATTTAAAAACAGCGTGCTTTTAAAAAAAAACCGGGTCAGAACACTTTGCCTAGGGCACCAAAGTATCTAGGGCTGACCCTGACATCAGCACTATGTTTGGCAATCAGGACCTAACGTATGTTTACCAGCAATTTCTGTAAGTTACAGCTTATATAATCAAACTGATTTGAGAATTATAGACTAAAACTTTTGGAGTGTGCTAATTGTCTTCTATCATTAGCAGTCATTTTATGCAAAATGTACACATAGTTTTAGATATTTTGAGGCATTTAGGTCTGCTTTGTAAAATTGCCCTGCAAATACCAACAAACGTTTTCACATTATCCAAAAGGCTGGCTGTGATTAGAAAGAAAGAGATGGGAGTTGCCTTTCACTGATGCTATAGTGAAGTAACAAATTCTCTTTAAGATTAATCTTTGCTCACCTGTTGATATTGGGTGCCAGGTGAATGGGGGTACAATGGAGCATCTTCTGGTGGAGAAGATTCATGCTCATCAGGAGCATCTGGATCATCTGGTTCCTAGAAATGAAATCCACTCCATTAAAAAAATTGGCAAAACATTTTGTTTCTTTTTTATTTAAAAATGATTATTTTCCTACACATTTGTTAAGCTTACACAGTACAGACTCATAGATCTAATAATTTTTAAATTACCAAATATAGAATGAAGTCATTCCATTTTTGTGCATGCATCACTCTCAAAGTGAATTTTTTATGTATGTACTTAACATCTTGGTATATTAACATCTGCAACCCTCTTGCCACTAATCTATGACCCATAGAAACATCATTCTACTAGTGTTATGTTTTTGTCATCTACATTTTCTTCATTGTGAGGTTCCGTACTGTACAATAGAGTGCTCCTAATAAAGGAGAAATAGAAAATGCTGCATATTCTCTCACTACATTTGCAGGGCTCTGTTCCACTGGAATTACATTTGTTTAACTATGCTGACTTTTGCCCTATCGTCTATTCTAGCAAGAATACACAATATTCACATATTTTAGTGAGCTTCAAACAACTAGATATTATTCAGTATTTATTGATTACTAGTAAGTCATTTTTTTCCTTAAATGGATTAATTTTCACATTATGCATATGTAGCACTAGAGTAACAAAGGGTCAGGTCAGAACTTGTAATGGTTGCTGAATTAGTTTTTCAGTGGAATATTAAGTCCAATGCACTGATTTTGGCTCTCAGTTTATGTTTTAAATAAAAGTGTGTGAAACAGGACTACTCCATGGTAAACTGGGTTTTTATTGTGAAAATAAAAAAATCATAAATATGAAAACTGGGCTTGATAATAACTGAAATTTACTGGTTTATGTGAATGTCACAAGCTCTCTCATATCTTTTCTTTTTCTATTGCATGCTCAACATGTTTGATATGATTTATAGAAGTTCAAAACTTTGAACTCTACTATGGCTTAATTTGTAGTATGGAGATATCTTGATAACATCAAAGAAATAAAAATCTGCAAATTTAGAGAACAACTGATGCTTGAAGTTAAGAGTAGACCTTGGAAAAGAATGGAAATATAAGATTTAGTGACTTCTCTTTTTATGTAGGATTTTTTCCCCTCAATATGTTGTACCAAGGAAAAATAGCATCTATAATGTAGCCTTTAATATTTTCTATCCAATGTTAACATGCAAGTCATCAGCTCTTTTTCAAGATTTAACCCAATCAAAATAACTTCATTAACTTACTGCATGAAGAAACTATAAATTTCTGGTTTTAAAAGCTCATATTAAAGTGAAATATCAAAATATCAACCCATATATCTATTATATAAGCTGTAATTCTATTAAGAATTTTATGATAGATTGTACCAATGAATTTCAAAATAATATTAGATTTCTCACCTCTTCGGGGCACAGTTCACAAGCCTTTGCAAGAGTCATTCTTGCACTGTGAGATCTCTCCAGAAAGTAACCATTTGATGTTTCATTACTCTGTACTGGTGGAGACCAGTTATTGTATGTATACTGTGGGTTGCCAGTGTAAGGCCTACGTTCTAGCTCATCTCCAAGCCACTCTACTGCCCAGGTCCATTTTCTCTTCAAATCTCCATTACTCTGTAGAGATAAAATGAAGTCATTCCATATTTGAAGAATTATTTCAACTCTTCGATTCCATTCAGCTTTTAACATAATGTATTGCTTCTTGCTCATGACTGAGAATTAAAGAAATACTAAAAATGATCTTTCTATGGGGAGGCAGGATTTCACTAAAATAACAACTTGATTTAGCTAGTTTATTCTGCTGAGAATTCAGTTGTGACCAAAAACGCCTCCATCAATCCATGTTTTTTTTCAGTGAGCACCACATAACCAATATCAAAACAATTACCTGTAAAATTTGATATGCCACAGGACAGTTGCTGAAGAGAGCCACCATACATTTTATACACTGGTAAGCCCTTTTTTGATAATGGTTCTTGGATCGTTGAATGGTATCAAACAACCCATCACGATCATCTGGAATTCCTTTAAGTGCATTGTGAATCCTTAGGGAATCCAAACAAATCAAAAGATCAGAATTTCACAAAGGCAGAAAATCTATATAATTGTCTCTGTTATAAAAAAAGTAGCTTTATTCCTTTCCAACTTCTCCTCTGGACTAGATCCAGGGTTGTTATTTCACTAAATAACTGATATTCAGCGAAGGCAAATTTATGCTAATTTCTCTTTATAACAATTTTTTCATTAATATTCTTGAGCTACAAAAGAAGGAAGGATTCATTAAAATCACCTTTCCTCACTCTTCTGGGATTTGTTTAAAAAAATAGCAAGCAGCTTTATAATTAAATATAGTGGATGAGTATTACTTTCTTAATATTAGCAGAAACTTCTGTTATATAATAAATAAAAGAGGACACAGAATATCTTGGAAGATAATTGCAGAGGGCCAACTTAAGAAGCAACAAAAATCATAATGCTTGTACCTTTAATATCTGAAACTGTAACTAATATTGACAGAATATCCATTTATCTATATTCATTAAGGCATCTAAATAGCAGAATGTTAAATACCTATTATATAAATATCATTGTGCTGAAACAGTACACTATTAAAAATGAGAAGATGGAGCAATATATGTTCTATATAGCTAGATTTAATGATATGTTAAAGAGTTGAGCTAATTCTATCCTACTACTTTATGGATATATAATTTAATTACTCTTGTATATTCTTTATTACACCGTGTGCACAATTATTAGGCAAGTTAGTATTTTGACCGTATCATCCTTTGTATGCATATTTTCCACCTCCAAGCTGTATAAATTTAAATGCTTAGTGGATATAAGCAGATCAGGTGATGTGTAGTTGCGTAATGAGGGAGGGTATGGCCTAAGGAGATCAACACTCTATATCAAGGTGTGCATAATTATTAGGCAGCTTCTTTTCCTCAGGCAAAATGGGCTAAAAAAGAGATTTAACTGACTCTGAAAAGTCAATAATTGTAAAAAGTCTTTCAGAGGGATGCAGCACTCTTGAAATTGCTAAGATATTGGGGCATGATCACAGAACCATCAAAAGTTTTGTTGCAAATAGTCAACAGGGTTGCAAGAAACGTATTGAGAAAAAAAAGATGCACATTAACTGCCAAAGATTTGAGAAGAATCAAATGTGAAGCTACCAGGAATCCATTATCCTCCAGTGCTGTCATATTCCAGAACTGCAACCTACCTGGAGGGCCCAAAAGTACAAGGTGTTCAGTGCTCAGGGACATGGCCAAGGTAAGGAAGGCTGAAACCCAACCACCACTGAACAGGACACGTAAGTTTTGTTTTTTCCCCCCAATTTTTTTTCCTCCACCACTTTTACAATTCAATAGACATATACCTTAAATTATTACAATAAAATACATAATTTTACATTTATAATCCATCATTCATAAGTCAATATCTTATACAAACGCTTATATCATCAATCATCAGTCTGTTCTGCTTTTTTCCATTGCACTCCCCTCTCTCTACCTCCATCGTCTCCTCCTACTTTCTTACTCCTTCACTCCTCTTCTACTCTTTCTACTCCTTCTCTTCCTCCCCTTCTACTTCCTCTTACATCCTCTTAGCCTTCCCCTGAGTACTCTTTTATCCTCTTATGTTTAACAGACTGGTGATACAATCTCAAATTTAGACTCATCATATCTCTTCTAAAAAAAGAAATATAATACTTTATTCTAGGTATATGCTGCTAACTTCATTTTACCTCACCCCCCAAAAAAAAGAAAAAAAAAAGAAAAAAAAAGGAAGTCTAATTTTGTCATCTGGGATATTCACCAATTAATTTTTCATTTCTGCTCTTAAATTATCCGCTGTTAATTAGTTTCCAAGATAGTTACTATTTCGCCTACTTCTTAATTTTAGGCCATATTGCTTCCTCCATTTTTTTGTCTCTTTATTCATTGTTTTTGTTTTTTTATCCTCTATTCCATCACAAACTAAATGCCCAATTATACATTCCAATTTCTTATATTAATTATCAAATTTCTTCCTTGGTTGTTTACAATGTTTAACTCTTGCAATAAAGGATTTTTAAATTTTACATTTAAACATCTCATATTTAAAATAATAATACACAATCATAATATACCTTTTCACTTACTAATCAGAAAAAATCTTTCTGAATCATTCAATTAAGTATTCAACTCTTAAAATAATACATTTTTTCCCTTTTAAAATTTTTAATTTGAGATTTCATATATATATATAAAAATACACAATCATGATATATCTTTTAAGCTCTAATATTCATATTTATCATTCATACTTTTCATATTAATTAACATTGTTTTATCTAGAATATCAAATCTTTTAATTCATTAAACAATATTAATCTATATATAAAAGAACAGAAAAAAGATTTTTAACTCTAAATAAAATAATACTGAATAAAAAGAAAAAACATTTCCATAATATTTCAATGCCATTATCCATTCCCTTTTAATTTCTCGATTCTTCAATTTATATATATATATTTCCTCCACCCCCATCTGCTTAACTTCTTTTCCCTCTTTCTTTTAATTTTATACCAATAGGTTCTTTCCCCACGCTCTTTCCTCTTAAATTTATTTTCTGTATATATCTAATTTTCTGCATTCCTTTTTTCATTTTATGTATCTCAAAATCCTTATCATCAATCTGAATATAGTTATTCTTAATATCTTTTATCTCTATTATCATTATCACTGTTATCTTTATCTCTATTTTCACTGTTAAACCCAGTGGAATCATTATCATTAATATAATCATTAATCAGCATTGCATTTTTAATATTCTTTCCCTTTTCCTCATTTATAATATTTTCATCGTTCTTCTTTTCTTTTTCTGTTCTCTCATCCATTTTTTCCATTTGTACATTTTTTCATGTCTCAAATGCTTCAAATACAGATCTTCTAAAATTTTCAAAAAGGTCCTTCAAAAACTCAACCAATTCTCCATAGTCAATTCTCTCCATGTCTTTAGAGTCTCAGTTCTCAGTTCTTAAATCCAAAGCTTAAATATGTTCAATCTTTAGTCAAAATTCAATGTTTAATCAAAATTCGTTCAAAGATGCCACCAATTCTCAGTAATCACTAATCTCCATGTCTCAGAGTCAGAAATCAATATTTTCTACAATCCATTCAGCTGCTAACAATATGTTCCACAGCCCTTTATAATTTGCAAATTTTTGTTGTGGTGATTAAAAAAGACCAACTCCTTCTGTTCTTTGTTGTTAACATCTGTTCATACTTTTCCTTATCCAGACCAGTCCAAACATTTTCTTTCAAGCAATCTGTTCATGTACATTCTTATCCAAACCAAACCAAACACTTTCTTTCAAGAAATAACAGTTATGCAATCTATTTTAAGTTTCTTCAACTTTCAGAGAGGTTTCTTTGTTCAAGGCGACAGCTGTCCAAACATGAAAGTATTCCCATAACAATAATTCTTCCAGCCACCGGATGGCACTCTCCAGTCAAATTTCTTTGCTCTGTCCTTCCTATTAAAATTTTCCGTTTTCAATCAGTTCCAATTTTTCAATTATTCCTTCCAAGTTTATTTCCCAAATTTCTTACATCTTTATCAAGTCTTTAAAGCAAAATTCCAAGTCTTTAATAGTTGGGCTTTAGTTACAAGTCCCTTTAATTTTGTTCCACCATTGTATCCACATATTAACAGCCACTCCTTGATTTCTGGTCCTTTTATTCCCCTTTTAAATTAGTACGTTTCTTTTAGTATTTTCTTTTGGCAATGTGACTCACCAGCCTCCGTCTTCTTCAACTTCTCCAGCACATAGTTTAAGATTTCCCTTCCCAGATGACTCCAATCGCTGTTTCAAACTCCTTGCAGATGTAACAGCTGTGGCTAGAGATGACACTTGGAGTGGTCGTCTTCATACGGCGCCGGTCGAGGAGTCAAAGCTGGCTCCCTGGGAGGTTTGCCACCCCCCCCCCCCAGTCTGCCGGCAAGTGCTCTTCTTCTTTCCCACCCCTCCTGGGTGGTTCTGACCCGGTCTTGACCGGGTCCCCGGGCGGCGCAGATTTGGGGCTTTCCCACAGGACGCGGGGAAAGCTCCGCAGCGCCGCGGCGCTGGCCACCGAACAGGACACGTAAGTTGAAAGGGTAAGACTGGGCCAAGAAATACCTGAAGACAGATTTTTCAAAGGTTTTATGGATGGATGAAAGTGACTCTTCATGGACCAGATGGATAGGCCTGTGGCTGGGTCAGTAACGGACCCAGAGCTCTACTTCAACTCAGACGCCAGCAAGGTGGAGATGGGGTACTGGTATGGGCTGGTATTATTAAAGATGAGCTAGCTGGACCTTTTCGGGTTGAAGATGGACTCAAAATCAACTCCTAAACCTACTGCCAGTTTTTAGAAGACACTTTATTCAAGCAGTGGTACAGGGAAAAAGTCTGCATCTTTCAAGACCACCATGATTTTTATGCAGGACAATGCTCCATTGCATGCATCGAAGTACTCCACTGTGTGGCTAGCCAGTAAAGGCCTTAAAGATGAAAGAATAATGACATGCCCCCCTTTCCTCACCTGACTTAAACCCTATTGAGAACTTGTGGGCCCTTCTTAAATGGGAGATTTATGGTGAAGGAAAACAGTACACCTCTCTGAACAGTGTCTGGGAGGCTGTGGTTACTGGTGCACAAAAAATTGATCATCAACAGATCAAGAAACTGACACTCCGTGAATGGAAGCTTATGACTGTTTTTGAAAAGAAGGGTGGCTATATTGTTCACTGATTTTTTTTGTTTTGAAATGTACATTTTGAGTTGTTTGTTTATTATTCTCACCTTAGATGCAAATAAACGAGTGAGATGGACAAATTTCCCTTTTTCATTTAGCTACATAATAATTCTGCACACTAATAGTTGCCCAATAATTGTGCACACATATTCTCCTAAAAAATCCAAAACCTCACTTTTACTTTCTTAAATATTCAAGTTTGAGGTTTATTAACATTTTGGATTGACCTAGAGCACTGTAGTTGTTCAATAATAAAATTAATCCTCGGACTTCCTGTTGTCTCCGCGATCGGCGAAGACTCTCTTTCTTTGGAGCGCCGGTCCCCGGCACCGTCAAAGCCGCCAGAGAGCCGACAATCAGCTGTCTGGCGGCAGAAAACTCCCTCCCCGGGCAAAGGGGTGGGTGGGAAGAGCAGGTAGGCACAGGTAGAGCCCCCCAAGTGCCCTAGGAGTAATCCTGGGGCGCGGAGGGTGAGGGCTCCCTGGAAACCTGCCGCTGCTCCGGACCTGGGACATCTCCGCTGTTTTGCGGAGCAAGAAGATCGCGACCAACACTGCTCTAACTGATTGAAATCAACTGATGATTATCTGCAGCAGAAAAAACCAGGAGGCAAGCTGGGCAAGTAACTTCTATTTAACTCTTAATGACTCTTACGTGATAAGCAACAAAGTTACAAGCTGGTCTTAAAATGGCGATGGAAGCTTGAGAGGGTGTGGAAAAGTGAAAGTGAGAACAAAGAGAAAGTTTTGCTTTGTTGGCAGGCTTTCACATAAGAGCTGTTTGATTTGGTTTTGGACTTGCATTTTTATTTGGAGATTCTTCTTTTTGGTATCAGACAAATACAATTTGGAATATTATAAAGACTTATTTAAATCCTGATGGCTTCTAAATCTGTGAAGATAGTTCCTTCTAAAGGAACGGGGAGTGCTGAGGGCTCACCCACCCCCACCTCTAAACTGCAATCTCTTGCAGCACAACCTCAGCCTCTAACTTTGGGGATGTTACAAGAAAGTCTTAAAGTCATGCAGGTGGAAATGACTATCAACTTTCATAGAAAAATTGATGAATCTAACGATAAAATTAAGGAGATGATTAATGACAAAATACAAGTTGTTTCTGATAAAATTGAAATCTGCAACAATGAAATCAGAGCAGATATTCTGGAAGCACTCAAAGGATTGACAAACAATGTGGAATATTTAGACCAGCAAGTTGGAAAAATTAAAGATATTACAGCAGCTCTGAGAGAGAGAATAGAAGAGGTGGAAGATAAAACTACAGATGAAATTACAATGATTCATTATAGAAATATGGAATTTGCGATCAGAGTCCGAGGGTTGAAGGAAGACAAAAATGAAAACTTGAGAGAATTGATGGTGGAAGCTCTTGCTCAAGCGATGGGGATGTGTAAGGAAGAGTTGATGTGGCAGATTGATAAAATATATAGAGTTAATTCTCGTGTGGCTAGACTGAGAAACCTTCCAAGAGATATTGTAATATACTTCAATAATAGAACACTGCGCAATGACATCCTCCAAGCAACATATCAAAATAAGTTACAGGTGGGTGGACAAGAATTGATGACATTGAAAGAGATCCCCCCCAAGAATGCTGAGAGCCAGAAAAGATTTTTCCTTTCTGGTGGATGAGCTTAAAAGACAACAACTGCCATTCAGATGGGAGGTCCCAGCTGGAATTTCTCTGATTTATGCTGGAGAAAGACATCGACTCAATACGGTTCAGAAGGCAAGGGATTTTTTTACATACATTTTAAAGGCTGGGACACCAAGACCACCAAAAGAGAGCAGAAGGGAGGATGAAAGACCAAGAAAAAGACAAGAAGACCTACAAGCAGGAGCCCTATCTGATCAAAGTGTTATAGTTACAACTCATTCTGACCAAAGTCTGGATCTATTTGGAGAACAACGGATAAAAGAACAAAGACAGACCAGAGCCACAACCAAGCGTATACAAGAGATGACACAACAGCAACTCCAGCTGGAAGTTAAAGAAGCTACTAAAACTGAAGCAGTGGGAGGAACAAGACCAAAGGAACTAAAGATGCTAGATGTCCAGTCTGTGTTCCAGAAGTTTCAGAAGCCCGTAGATGGGAAATAGATTTCTAACCTGGAATGTCAACGGATTAAATTCACCTCAGAAAAGGAGGAAAATATTTCATTACCTTAAACAATTTGACAATGATGTGGTCTGCCTTCAAGAAACACATATTAGAATACAAGACCAAAAATATTTGATAAATTCAAGATTAGGATCACACTTTGTTACTGCTGCACCAGAAAAGAAAAATGGGATTGTAATATATGTCAGAAAACATCTGATTGCTAAGCTAATTGAAGCAGATGACCAAGGAAGATTTTTAGCTATAGAACTTTTAATTAAAGGAGAGAAAATACTGGTGGTTGGTGTATATGCCCCGAACCAGCAACAAGAAAAATTTTATGATTTGTTACATACAAAGCTGATACATTGGGATTATAGTACCTGCATCCTTCTAGGGCAGTGGTCCCCAACCTTTTTATTGCTGTGGACCGGTCAACGTTTGATAATTTTTCCGCGGCCCACTGGGGGGGGGGGTTTGCGGCGTCGCGTTGATTATTAAATCAAAACAATCTCAAATATAAACAATTTTAATGCTGATGAGCCACGCACAGAAGCCCCGCCCCCACGCTGATCAGCTGGGCCAGGGCACGTCGGCAGACGCAGGAGTCCCATCCCTGCGCTTATTATCGGGACTCGCAGGACTCGCAAAAGTTGCAGGACCCGCCGCCACCGCTGCACAGAAGACGCAGTAGCAGGGCGGCCCGGTAACATTTGTTCTGGGAACCGGTACCGGGCCGCGGACCGGGGGTTGGGGACCACTGTTCTAGGGGACTGGAATGGCGTATTGGATGCCAAAATGGATAAGAAGGGCCCAAATCAAAATATTTTTTCAAGAGCGAAATTGCCCAAATCTTTTTTTGAGATGATGGAAGATTGGGAGCTGAGGGATATTTGGCGTGAAAGAAATATAGAAGAAAAGGATTTTACTTTTTTTTCTGACAGACACCAATCTTTTTCAAGGATTGATTTTATCCTGATTATTAATAATCTCTTTTCTAGGGTAAAGAAGACGAAGATATGTTCAAGAATACTGATGGACCATAGCCCGGTCTGGTTGGAATTGCAAGATGGAAATGGACCTAGAAGGTCATGGAGGTTAAACGATAATCTATTTAGATATGAGGATAATGTGAAGGAATGTAAAAAATTAATGAAAGAATTTTTTGTTAATAATATGCATAAGGGTGCTTCCATGGATATGGTATGGGATGCCAGCAAAGCTTATATGAGAGGTATTTTGATATATCTGAATAATAAATTTAGAAGGAAAAAAGATGAAAAAAGTAAGGAATTAGAAGAAGAGATTAAAAAACAGGAGAGGCCTTTAATTCTTAATCCAACGGATAAGAAGATTAAAGAGACAATTAATTTACTAAAGGGTCAATTTAACATGCTAATGGCAGACCAAGTGGCAACTAATTTACAGTATGCTAAATTTAATACTTTTAGCAACGCAAATAAACGAGGGAGATGGTTGGCATACATGTTAAGAAAGAAGCAAAAATCAAGAGTTATTGAAAAAATTAGATATAAGGGTAAAGAAGTTTATGAACAAGAATTTATTAAAAAAATCCTTTCTAGAGTTTTATTCAGGATTATATAGTGGGGACAAAGTTAAAGAAGAGGATATAGACAGGTATTTGCAGGAACGAAATATTTATGCAATTACTAAGGTGCAGAGGGATATTTTAAACCAATTGATAACTTCAGAAGAAATTTTATTGGCAATTAAACAGTTAAAAGTGGGAAAGGCAGATGGTTTAACTGCTGTTTATTATAAAAAATTGCAGGAAGAAATGGTGGAAACAATTAAAGAATTGTTTAATAACATCCAACAGGGAGGTAATGTACCTCCAACCTGGAAGACTGCCTTTATTTCTCTGATCCCAAAAGAAGGTCAAGATCATACAGACCCAAAAAATTATAGGCCGATCTCACTTTTAAATTTAGACTATAAAATTTTTGCTAAAATTTTAGCCAATAGATTAATGACAGTTCTGCAACAGACGATACATCATGATCAAACTGGGTTTATAGTTGGTAGACAAATGAAAACTAATGTTAGACAAATTGTTAATTTATTAGAGTATTTAGGAAAGAACAACCAGGTTTCCGCAGCATTGGTTTTTTTGGATGCCGAGAAAGCTTTTGACAGATTGAATTGGCGGTTCTTATTAAAATTAATAGAAAAGTTACAAATGGGAGATTATTTTGTACAATCTATTGGGGCAATATATCAAAAACAAACAGCCCAAATAATAATTAATGGTGGATTGACAGATCATTTTAACATAGAGAAGGGAACGAGACAAGGATGCCCCTTGTCTCCCTTGTTGTTTATTTTGAGTTTGGAAATATTACTTAGTAAAATAAGAGAGCTTGACAAAATAAAGGGTATAAAAATTAGACAGGAGGAATACAAGCTACGAGCGTTTGCAGATGACCTGGTTGTTACCTTGACGCAACCATTACAATCTATTAGTATTTTGATGGATATAATCAATTCCTACGGACAAGTATCTGGTTTCAAAATAAATATAGCTAAAACAAAAATAATAGTTAAAAATGTGACAAGAACCCAAAAAGAAGAAATAGAAATGGTAACAGGTTTTGAGATAGTCCAAAAGATTAAATATCTAGGGGTTTATATTATGTCCACAAATACAAAATTATATCAATACAATTATGATCCACTTTGGTTAAAAATACAGAAAGATATGGAAAATTGGGGGAAATTACAATTGTCATTGTTGGGTAGGATAGCTGCAGTTAAAATGAATGTTTTACCAAGGTTTTTATTCCTCTTTCAAATGATACCAATACTTAAAAAGGATGAGAATTTGAAGGAGTGGCAAAAGGGTATAAATAAATTTATCTGGGCAGGCAAGAAGCCAAGGGTAAATCAGAAGATTATGCAGGATGCACGTGAAAAAGGTGGATTAAAAATGCCTAATTTGAAACTGTATTATGAAGCAGCAGTTCTCTCAGCAATTACGGATTGGATTAATTTAACGGCAGAGAGGGTGTTAAACATTGAGGGATATGGTTTGTATCACGGGTGGCATGCTTACTTAGTATATGATAAAAAAGTAGACAAAGCCTTTAAGAGTCACATATTAAGAAATGCTTTATTGCGTGTCTGGAAAAAGTACCAAGGCAAATTAAATGAGAAAATACCTTTATGGACAGTACCCAGACACGCGATAGAAAATATAAACTTGGAACAAAAATTAGATAAGATTACATACAAAGAACTTCTCCTTGAAGATGGAATTTCATTTCAATTAAAACCGTTCGAGAAATTAAAAGAGGAAGGAATAACTAGAACATGGTTTCAATATGGACAATTACAGGCTAGATGGAAAGATGATCGGAAAACTGGTATTTTGAAAAATGAGGATAATTTGATTATACAAATAAAAGATAAGGGCCCTATGCATATAAACAGATTGTATAATATTTTATTGGAATTAGATTCAGAATCAGAACTAGTTAAGGACTGTATGATAAAATGGGCTCAAAATATTGGAGAATCTATAATGATGGATATGTGGGAAAAGATATGGGTCAGAAATGTTAAATTTACACAGGCTCAAAATTTAAGAGAAAACTTTTATAAAATGTTTTATAGATGGCATTTAGACCCAAAAAAACTAGCTTGTATGTATCCAAATTTACAGCCAAAATGTTTGAGATGTGAATGCGAGGATGCTACATGCTTTCATATATGGTGGACTTGTAAAAGAATTAAGGCTTTCTGGATAAAAATTTGGTGGATCATACAAAATATTTTAAAGAAAAAGATCAAGTTCACACCTCAGTTTTTTTTGTTGGGAATAATTACGGACTGTTCTGTTATAGAGACTAAGTTGATTTTGAACTTTGTAACTGCTGCCAGGTTACTGGTGGCACAATATTGGAAGAAGGAAGAGATACCTACAATTGAAGAATGGACGGTAAAAGTGACACATCTTGCTGAAATGGCCAAGATTTCATCTTATCTTAAGGATCACTCAAATGAAAGATATATATTGGAATGGAGTAGGTGGACTGAATATATTCAGAAAAAGTATCAGATTAAGATAACCCAAATAATTTAATAGTTATTTGTTTAAGAAATTTTAGATTATACTTTCAAGCTCTTGGAGTTACATGGAGTTAAGAATGGATAAGGTATTCCTGAATTAACAATTTGTTTTAGTACTTTATAGCTTTATACTTTTTGTTTTGAAATTATACCTTGTGTTTTTTCTGGGAAGTCCGGGGGGTGGGTGGGTGGGTAGGGAGGGAAGGGTGGAGGGGGGAAAGGGGGGGGGAAAGGGGGGGGGAGAAAATATAAAAATGTATGTACTCTGTACTCTTAAAACTTTTTAATAAAAAATAAAATAAAATTAATCCTCCAAAATACAGGTTGCCTAATAATTGTGCACAGAGTGTATATTAGCAATGCTATATTTTCAGTTTCACTTTGACACATCTTCAGTTATTATACTTTACCAATAAAATATTTAAATGTCAGGAAGAAGAAACAGATTTTGTCTTAGAAATATATTTACCCATTACATCCCCCCCCAGTACAAATGCATACCCTAAATTTCAAATCTGTCATTCAAACTTGGTCTGACTTTGAATAAATTCCATCCAATTATTAACTGGTCCTTTTTCTGGGGCAATAGTGTGCCCCATCGTCACCTGAGTATCTCTTGCTCAAATACATAATTTACATTGTTACAGAAGTAGAATTTGCATTTGTTAGGCAAGTTAATAATTAGTTTTAGACTTCTAGTAGATTTTCAAACAGAAGATCAAGAATCTCAAATGCTAACCTGTGAGTCTGCCAAGAATCCTCAATTAGTAAGATTTGGAGAAGTAGATCCAAATAAGGTCGAAGTTCGTATGTGTAAGAATAAGCAACCTTGAAAGGAAAATATTTACATACAATTTCTGATAATTCAAACGTATATCACAAATAATATATATCATGAATTAGTATTATGAACCTTTTTAGGTCATAACAAACTATTGGGAAAATGTTTTTAAATAAGATTTTATAATTAAATGATTAATTATCCTTCATGTACATATGCCTGTGAGTCTAGGTATGTATATGTCCATGTGTAATCGTGTGTGTGTGTGTGTAAAAATAACTGAATTCTAGGAACGTTCTTCATTAGAATAAAAATTCTAAAAATACACAAGTATTTTCCAAACATTTATGCTTTCCCACTAGATTAGTTCAGGTTAATATCAAATCAATTATCAAAAATTTGGGGAAATCATTTTTTCCTTCTCCTATTCATATTCTAGTTCGACTAACACATAACTAAGGCTTCTGATTTTAGAAAGCCATTAAAATAAAATATAGAAGAGCCAACTTGTGAGTCTACTGTACTGCAATACCAAACCAAGAACTGCAGCTACATTGCAGCTAACTATGGTTTTTGTTTTTGTTTTGACAGTACAGCGAAACTTTGATTTAAATGACTGATTGCGAAGGGAAGGTCTTCATTACAAATGTGCATTATATATAAAGGTTCATTATTACAGCAATTTAGCTATGTGCATGAAGACACCATAGTGAAAAGTTGTATCATTTTAATGCATAATGTTTATGTCATAATTTCATTATTCAAATTAAGTAACCACTGTGGAAATATGGTCTATCTCATGTAAAATCGTTTGTTAATTGAGTTTTGCCATATAGTGTGAATTAAACTGCCTGAAAACTATTTATGAATCGCTTCCCATGCGCTGAAATTGCTTCTTCAGGAGTAAAAATCAGTCCTTAAAGTTCAGTGCGACAAAAGACTTAAACCAAACCAATTCCTGTGAGCTGGTTCAGAAACTTCAATTCTGCTATTAATTACTTGTTTTAATATGCTGGAGCCATTTTGCTTGGAAATATATTTGAGATGAGGGATGCAAATATTTTATATGGATATGAATCAAACTACATATATCAGTAAAAATGATATCACAAAGCCATTTCCATAGGATACACTTTTTGCTTTTACCTGCCAAAGTAATTCACTGAGAACTGTAGATGAAAACTGAGGATTTTCCCAACAGCAGAAACGAAGTAGTTTGATAGTCTCTTCTGAATTACTACAATCTTCTATAATTTTTTTCACATAACTGGCCCGCACAAACAAAATTTCTGCCACATTTGGCTGCAGTGCCATTATTGGTTGTGATAAATTAGGATCACCATATGGATTGCTAAGTGGAGGATTACCTAAAATAAGTATGCAGTACTTTATTTTTTTGCTCTTAATGATATATATTAATAACATCAAATTCTAAAACCCATGCTAACATACAAACATACATATCTCCTGTTTAACAGAAAACTCATGTATAACTGTTTACCTAGATCATGGGTTGGCAATTAATTTACCCAAGGGATCACATGAGAAACTAGAACAGTTGTGGAGGGCTGCCGTACCCCCCCCCCCGCTGCCTCCCTACCCACCATCACTGTTGGCCAATCAGAGACAGCCAAAGGGCCAGATGTGGACTGGATGTGGCCCGCAGGCCGTAAAATGCCCAGGACTGACCTAGATCTAACATTATACCAAAGATACATATATAATTGAAGCTGTAGCAATTATTTGCAGGAACATCAGTTAGTTATTTAAAATGTCATTCCAGAATGTGGTGGTTTTATTTAGTGCTGCATTGCTCTCATATTTGAGCTAGCTATTTGCTCATGCTACTTGACAACTGTATTAAAACAACAGTAAAAGGAAGTTTTATTTATCACTGGCATTGATTTCTATTTTACTAGCAAATTTAATAATAGAATTTTTTTAAAAAGTATTCAAATTATGATGAAATTAACACAAGGAAACTGGTGTTAAAGTAAAAGCTAGTACTTCTTCTAAGGACAGAATGCAGTCCACGCTTCTAAGTGGAAGCATTCACCAAACGCACGGTTGTACAATGCAATCAAGTCTAGGAACTAAAATTTCCATTTTCTACTTCAAACTGATTCATGCTGTTTCTGAAGAAAGCATCTCAGAGCCTGATCACTCTCACCTCTTTATCAGTACAGAATATACACCAGTCTATAAAAATATTGATATAACATATTCAGTAAGATCTAACAGTAATGAAATTTCTATGCATAACAGCTGATTTAAATTTCTCATTATTAAAATCTCTCATCAAAATTTCTCATTATTAAATCTATTAGATACATATAGCAAAGTTTATCCAAATTCCATCACACAGGTGTCATACTAAATACATTCTTTTATAAACTGCAAAATAGTACCATTAATAGAAGACTGCATTCGTGATGCCACATTGCAACAGCGGATTAGTTGGGACACCACAGTGTATAGTTTGCCCAATTCAGCATACTGGTATTTGATTGGAGGACCTGGGCCTTCATCCAGTGCCACAAGCATAAATGTTGCAGGGACATTTAATTTTAAAAGTTGTGTTTTTTCTGCTACACCTAAATGGAAAGGTGATAAAAGGGAAAAATCATTAGGAATCTAATTACATTTTATCAAAATATTATCTACAAAAATTCATACATATCATAATTCAATCACCGGATCATGTTTGGGGGAAAAATGGAAATGTGAATATAACCAGACAGCAACACCTAGTTGACCCTAGTAGATTCCAAAAAAGCATGATCAAATCTAATTAGCATTTGAATGAGGACTACATGGAAATCTGAAAACTATCAATTAAGAGTGTCATGTCAGGGAAACATCCCAGAAGAAATAAATTGCAAATTACTTCCATGCATATGTCAAGAAATTAGATACATCCACCAAAACTCAATCTCTCCAGTTACGCATCACAACCAGTAAGTCACTCAAATCAGCAAACAAATCTTTCTCATTCAATAAGATACAATAGAGTGTTCAGGATCAGGTCCACATGTGAAGGTTCAAGGTTCTTTATTCCTTTCTCTCCAAGTTCCCTAAGTTTTCTGCTTAACCTTCATTAAAAGAAGTATCCAGTTAATAGTTTATTTGCATTTTTTATTTATTTATTTATTTATTTATTTATTTATTTATTTATTTATTTATTTATTTATTTATTTATTTATTTATTTATTTATTTATTTATTTGAGGTTCTTCTATGCCGCCCTACTCCCTCAGGACTCAGGGCGGCGTACAACATTTTAGGGAACATCAAACAAATCATTAAAAACAATTTAAAACAGTTTTAAAAACGTATAACACCATACATACATGGGGGAGACGTCAGATGCAAAGTCGTCTCAAAATCACCCCGCCTGCAGGAAGAGCCATGTCTTAATGGCTTTTCGGAAGGCCAGCAGGGTGGGGATGATTCGGACCTCTGGGGGAAGTTGGTTCCAGAGAGCAGGGGCCCCTACAGAGAAGGCCCTCCCCCTAGGCCCTGCCAGTCGGCACTGTTTGGCTGACGGGACCTGGAGGAGATCCACTCTGTGGGACCTGACCGGTCGAAGGGAAGTATGAGGTAGGATGCAGTCCCGGAGATAGCCTGGTCCTAAGCCATGTAGGGCTTTAAAGATGATGATCAACACCTTGAATTGTACCCGGAGACCAATGGGCAGCCAATGCAGCTGGCAGAGTATAGGTGTTACGTGGGTGTATCTTGAAACACCCACCACAGCATGGGCAGCCGCATTTTGCACCAGTTGAAGTCTCCGAATACTCTTCAAGGATAGCCCCATGTAGAGAGCATTGCAGTAGTGCAATCGGGAGGTGACAAGGGCATGAGTGACCATGAGTAGAGCCTCCTTCTCCAAGTATGGTCGCAATTGGTGCACCAGGCGAACCTGTGCAAAAGCCCCCCTAGCCACAGCTGCAAGGTGCTGATCTAATTTTAGCTGTGGATCTAGGAGGACTCCCAAATTGCGAACCCGTTCCGAGGGAGTTAATTTTTCTCCCTCGAAAACCAAGGAGGGACAGTCGGTATAGTCCTTCGGAAGCAATATCCAGAGCCAGTCAGTCTTATCGGGGTTGAGTTTGAGTCTGTTTCTCCCCATCCAGGTCCTAACGTTGTCCAGGCACCGGCACATTACATCAACTGCCTCCCTGAATTGAGACGGGGTGGTGATGTACAGCTGGGTGTCGTCAGCGTACTGTTGAAAACTCACCCCGTGTCTGCGGATGATCTCCCCCAGCGGTTTCATGTAAATGTTAAACAGGATGGGCGAGAGGACTGAACCCTGCTGCACCCCACAGGTCAGGGGCCTAGGAGACGACCTCTGCCCTCCTACCAACACCGACTGCATCCTGTCGGCAAGATAAGAGGAGAACCCACTCCCAACTCGCCGAGACGATGCAGAAGGGTACCATGGTCGATAGTCTCGAAAGCCGCTGAGAGGTCAAGTAGCACCAGGATGGAGGAATTTCCCCCATCCCGGGCTCGCCAGAGATCATCCATCAGGGCGACCAAGGCCGTTTCTGTACTGTAGCCGTGCCTGAAACCCGACTGATAGGAATCTAGATGATCAGTTTCCTCCAATAGCCGAAGGAGCTGAAAAGCCACCACCTTCTCCATAGCTTTACCTATGAAAGGTAAGTTGGAGACTGGACGAAAGTTCTTCAAATCTGCTGGATCCAGGGAAGGCTTCTTAAGGAGGGGTCTCACCACCGCAACTTTTAACAGCTGCGGTGCGGATCCCTCCCTCAAAGAAGCGTTAACCACCGCCTGGATCCAGCCGCGTGCCACCTTTCTGCTGGCCGAAACCAACCAGGAGGGGCACAGGTCCAATAAACAGGTGGAAGAGCTCATCGCACCCACGGCCTTGTCCACGTCATCAGGAGAAACAGGCTCAAACTCCTCCCACAATGCTGGATTAAGACTTGCCCCTGTCAACTCAATGGACTCTGTCCAGCCAGAGTCCAGGTTCGACCAAATCTGAGCGACTTTATCCGTCAGAAACTGCGAATTCCTCAGCTCTACCTTGCAAGTGTTCCTCGCTCCCCCCTTTTGCAAATGTGCTTCCATAAAAATTGAATAATATTACATCCTTGGTTTGGACTTGAATTATTAACTTTCCATCAATCTTAGACTGTGAATCTAACTGCAGATTATCCACACATAATAATTTATTAAATTTATACACCACCAAACTTTCAGCGACTACGTGATTTACAATTCTTAAAACATAAAACAGAAGTCATAAAAACATAAGACAAAGATACAACGATGGCAGAGGGGAACAGAACGGAGCATCTATTGCCCCCTCCAAAGGTTTAAGTGAAGAGACAGGACTTTGAAACCCTTTGAAATTCCAGAAGGGTGGGTGCAATTTAAATTTCGGGGAGGGGGGATGGGACCTTATTCCAGAAAGTAGGTAGAGGAGGTGTGCTTCCAGGATCCTAATAGGTGGCATTGTTTATAATCAGTGCAACTGGGAACGTGCCAGTTCTGACAGATCTTTTTTCTCCACCTTTAAAGTTTAGAAAACATTTAATACTCCCTCTAGCCTTGGATTCAAATGTACATTGGTAATACATATTTCAAAGAAGCCTCCCAATTACTGATTTTTTTCACTGAAGAATTGGAGGGAATTTCCAGAAGATAACTTAAAACCACAGTTTTCACTGTAAAAGAGTTTCTGTAACACCTAATGGGCTATATAAAAAACTGGCATGAACCTTTAAATGAGTTTGGATTATTTCAAATGGAAGGGAAACAGGGAATAATATGGCATAATCAAATGAAATTATCTGAATATTTAGTTTAATTGCTTTTAGAAAGAAACAGAAAATTACCTAAGTTGGCATACATCACGAACAAATTGAAATATTGCTGCAAATGACGTCCATGCTCAGACACTTCCCTTCTAAGAAGATTCAGCACAGCTCTTAACAAATGGTCACTCAAACTTAAATTGTCATATGCCTATAAAAATGAGGCAAGTTAAATTTTTATTTACAGGCTAATTATATTAGAACATAAATTACAGTTTTATTAAATCTTTTTAAGAGACCAACTGAACTAGGAACAAATCTCAAATCACAATGTAATGAAAGTGCATATTAACTATTTTATACTGCTGTGAAGATCTATTGTAATGTATGCACACTGTATGCATATAATGTAGAGAAATAATAATTGTCTGACCAACTATAATCAAACAACATCTGATTATCTCAGGTCCTTAGCAAAGTCTTGATAGATGGATAAAAAGCCAAATTCAGTTTAATCTGGCTAACTTGGGCAATCAACCACAATAATAATGATAACATTCCATTTTTTTAACATTACACCCACCCACACCCAATATATATTTGTATATTTAGTTAATTCAAGGCAGTCAACTTAGCTACAGATAGCCCTCGATGTATGACCACAATTGAGGCCAAAATTTCCATGCTAAACAACGCAGTTGTTAAGTGAGTTAAGTTGTTAAGCAAATCACTGCAGTTAATTAAGTGAATTGTGCGTTCATTACATAAATTTGACCTCCCCCATTAACTTTATTTGTTGGGAACTGGCTGGGAAGGTTATAAATGGTGATCACATGACCCGGGACAGTACAACTATGATAAAATACAATCCAACTGCCAAGTGCCGAAATTTTGATCATTTGATCAACTGAGAAAATGCAATGGTTGTAAATGTGAAAAATATAGTGTCATTTTTTTTCAGTACCATTGTTGACTTTGAACAGTCACTAAACAATTGGCTGTTAAGTCGAGGACTACCTGTAATAGTCCTGCCTCCTATTTTCCCCACAACTTAAGTGATGATCTCTTCCTCTCCAAGCTAAATCAGCTAAATATGAAGCAGATATCAACTGCCAGTAATATCCAGGAAGTTAATATAGGTAGTTCTTGACTTACAACCACAATTGAACCCAAAATTTTGGTTGCTAAGCAAGATATTTGTTAAGTGAGTTTTGCCCAATTTTACAACCTTTCTTGCCACAGTTGTTAAGTGAATCACTGCAGTTGGTAAGTTAGTAATATGGTTGTTAAATGAATCTGCCTTTCTCATTGACTTTGCTTGTCAGAAGGTTGGAAAAAGGGATCACATGACCCCGGGACAATGCAACCGTTAAATATGAGTCAGTTGCCAAGCATCTGAATTTTAATGACATAACCATGGGGATGCTACAACAGTTGTAAGTGTGGAAAAACGACCATAAATCACTTTTTTTCAGTGCCATTGTAACTTTGAACGGTCACTCTTCACAAATGAAGAGTTGTAACTCGAGGACTACCTATATAAGCCATTACCTATATAAGCAACATGAATTCATAAATAGTTAACCAACTATGATGCTTTATATCAAAACAGGTTATTATGCTATTGTATATAAACTAGTTTTTTCATATTGCATTTTGGTTGCATACCTGACTAGAAGGTCCAGGTGAAGCAAAAGGAGAAGGACATGGTCCATCTTGTAATGAAAAGTGTGCAATAAATACTATCAATTTTGCAAATGCTCCTCTTACTTCAGCACTAGGGCATTCCAAAAGATATTCAGAGAAGCGATTTGAAACATTGAAAAGTACATTGTGTGCAAACCAAAAGCGAACATTCTTGCTATGACGAAGGAGAATGCACAAAGCATCATACCTGAAAAAATATTTAAAAGATATCACATTTCCAGAATATTGAACTATACATATGAAATATAGTTAGTTGCTAATAATAAAAGTAATCAATATTATTAAGGCATACTAAATATATCAAGAATATAGAATTAATATTATAGAAAATTTGTACTATCGAAGATTTCCTGCTTCTTTTCCTAAAATCCTTCAAATTTCCTTTGCTCCTTTCCCATTTTCTTGTTACATTCACTTTGCTAACTATGTTTTAACAATAACCAGAAGAATTCTTATTCAACAAATTTTCTTAAGCATCTTCAAATTCTTGCTTGCATTAACTGTGTTTATTGTTCTGTTTTAAGAAATCAAAACCAGAACCTCTGATGGCAGTTGGAATCAAATTTAAGAGAGCCACATTTCAATCTGTATATAATCAGATACAGTTGTTCAAATGATAGGTAGTTTATTTTGAAGTAGATAATATTCAAGTTGCTGATCATGTCAACTGATGATGGCAAATTCGTCTTACTATCTTTGCTAATTGTTATGAAGCTTTGGCTACATCCTGCTGGAATCATATGGCAATTAAAATATTAGTTTCTTTTGTTTCCATCTATGAACTACTAGAGCAAATGGCAGACAGATAAGGGAAAGATTCTTTATACAGTGTCATTCAGTGTGTCTCTTATCTGGCTTGTTAATAAAATGAGTCTCTTGGTTTAAGTGATAAAGGAAATTCTGTGCATACAACTCTCAATGTTGTTTAGATGGAAGTACAGCTTCCTTATTCAATATATTTCTTAATCTATCTTTTACTTCAAACGTAATAAATGTCTCTTACCATTCACTGATAGCTGGGCTAAGTCTATACTCTGCAGTCAAGTTTATTATAATTATGATCCAGATTTAAAAAAAATATAAAACATAGTATTTTAATGAATCATCTTATATTGTTTACACCTAATAAGCCACAAATATAACAAGCTCAACAGACGCAAACAATTTGTGGTTTATGTAGAAAACAAATTTGGAACAAAGTACAGATTTTATATTATAATAATAGATGAGAATTTATGAATAGACAGATATTGGATTATTTAAACATAAATGGGATTATTAATGAGAAACCTGTTCCTTCACACAAAATAAAATGGATTAACAAAAAGAATATTTTCTGTGTATATACTGGTTGATACAAGTTGGATGAAAAATAAGTGGGGAACTATTTCAACAGCCAAATTTAAATCAATCCTGTATTATGCTATCAGTTAAATACAAGTAAAACAGATAAAAATAAAAATAGGGCTAAAAATAAAAAGAAACTAATACAATTTTTCAGATGTAGGGAGAAGAACATATAGAGGCATGGAACTGGATAATCGAGAAAGATATAATTAAACAATGGTGAGATAGGAGAAGTAACAAATAGAAATCATGTTCTTTTCCAGTCAATTTATTCAGATTAAGGCAGATAAAATAATCTGGCATTCCCATTGTTAAAGCACTTGCAAAGAAGCAAGCTTTCATTCATGGCCAAGAGGAAAGGGCTGAAACAGACAGACTGGGAAAGAATGCTCCAAAACTGCCAATTCATGAAGCCCAGAAATTGTTGTGGCCCGCCAGCTGCCAGCAGAGCTGGCGGCAGACTCGGACAATGAGGAGGTTGGGGAGGAATTTGGGCCAGTCCTGGAGTCTGGGGAAGGCTCTGATGGATGCTCTGCGTCGGAAGCATAGATAGAGCCAGGGCCGTCGGATATTTCCCAGCTGCCTTCGGAGTCGGAGATAAGTGGGGAAGAAGAACAGCTGGGGCCTGTTCCAGATGTGCGCATGCGCAGAGCTGTCAGGAAAGGAGAACTGAGGAACAGGGGCCAACTCGGGGAGAAAGGCACAAGTGGACGCTGAATGGCCACTCCCTGGCTGGGGAATAAATAGAAGCAAAAGGGGAGTGGTGGTTGCAGGAGACAAGAGTTCGTATTTCTTTCGGAAGATTTGCTTGTATTTCTTTCAGAAGATTTGCTTATCGTGGTTCGTGTCTCAGAGACTTCTTGCCAGGAATTAATTTACAGCTTTGCGACTGGAAGCTCTTGGCCTGGCAATTATTTTATTTATTTTATTTATTTAGTGTTCTTCTATGCCGCCCTACTCCCTGAGGACTCAGGGCGGCGTACAACATTTTAAGGAACAACTAAACAATAAAATTAAAATTAAAATTATCCAAGGACTGATAAGGTCTGTTACTGCAATTACCCCTTGGAAGGATTATTGCCTGGACTTCTCTGTGTGTGAATGCCATGAATTCACAGTAGCTAAATAACGAGGGGTTTTTCAGGACAAGGAGTCTGTTTCTTGGTTCTGCTAAGGCTGGCTCAGAACAGAAATGCAATGCAATAGCAAAAGAAGAGATAAGAGATTTTGACACCTAAGAACTTGTGAAACTCCCCTGCCACAGGAAAAGAAATAAAGATTTGACAAAGCTGTGGGAATCAAATGCAGAAAGTAAGTGTTTTTATTGTAAACCGCCCAGAGTCACTTAGGCAAGATGGGTGGTGTAGAAATGAGGTAAATACAATCATGTGAAAAAGAAAGTGCACCATTTCTTTTTAACCATGAGTTATATGGTTTTAGGTATCATGTCCAGTTCTTAACAGTATTAAAAATAGATAAAATACTGCCTCGATGAACAACTCATGACATATTACACCATGTCATTTACTTTACAAAAAGAAAGCCAAAATGGAGAAGCAATGTGTGAAAAACGAAGTACACCTTATGATTCAACAGCTTGTAGAATCACCTTTAACAGCAATAATTTGAAATAATCGTTTCCCATAGGACTTTATCAGTCTCTCACATCGTTGTGGAGGAATTTTAGCTCATTCTTCTTTACAATATTGCTTCAGTTCACTGAGGATTGTGGGCATTTGTTGATGCACAGCTCTCCTGAGGTCCCACCACAGCATTTCAATCTGGTTGAGGTCTGGACTTTGACTGGGCCATTGCAACACCTTCTTTTCTTTTTCAGCCATTCTGTTGTAGATTTGCTGGTGTGATTGGGATCACTGTCCTGCTGCATGACCCAATGTCGGCAAAGCTTTAGCTGTCAGGCAGATGGCCTCACATTTGATTCTGGAATACTTTGGTATACAGAAGAGTTTATGGTCAACTCAATGGCTGCAAAATGCTCAGGTCCTGTGGCTACAAAACACGCCCAAATTATCACCCCTCTATAACTATCCTTGATGTTTGATACGAGATGTCTGTGCTGATATGCTGTATTTGGTTTTTGTCAAACATGGCATTCTGCATGACAGCCAAACATCTCCACTTTGGTCTTGTCTGTCCAAGGGACAAATGTTCCAGAAGTCTTGTATTTTGTTCAGATGCAACTTTGCAAATCTAAGCCATGCTGCCATGTTCTTTTTAGAGAGAAGAGGCTTTCTCCTGGCCACTCTTCCAAACAAACCATACTTGTTCAGTCTTTTTCTAATTGTACTGTCATGAGCTTCAACATTTAACATGCTAACTGAAGTCTGTAAAGTCTGAGAAGTAACTCTTGGATTTTTTTTGCAATTTTTCTGAGCACTGCATGGTATGACCTTGGGGTGAATTTGTTGGGACATCCATTCCTGGGAAGATTGGCAATTGTCTTGAATGTTTTCTACTTGTGAATAATCTTTCTCATGGTAGAATGATGGACTTCAAATTGTTTGGAAATGGTCTTATAACCCTCTCCAAATTGATGGACAGCAGCAATTGCTTCTCTAAGATCATTGCTGCTGTCTTTCTTCTTTGGCACTGTGTTAACATACCTCAATGCTGGAGATCAGCAAACCCCTAAAACTTTTATAGAGGTAGTCACATTTGCTGATGATCAATTGATAAAGGACACTAGATTAGGAGCCCTTGGCTGCTACTTAGCTTCTTCATTCCTATGGAAAGCAATAAAGGTGTACTTCGTTTTTCACATAAGGCTTTTCCATTTTGGTTTCTTTTTGTAAAATGAATGATAACATTGTGTAATATGTTATGTGTTGTTGTTCATATAAGGTTCTATTTACCTACTTTTAAGAATCACTAAGGACCAGACAATTTTTATTATGTCCTAATACATAAAAACATAGAACTCAAAAGAGATGTACTTCCTTTTTCACATGACGACAGACAGACAGAGAGGCAGGCAGGCAGGCCATGCCATCCGAAATGACTCCACTTGAGAGTTTGGGCATATACCTCAAGGGCACTGCTGAACTAATTGTATACATGTATACAACCTTAAATTAATTGTATACATGCACAAGGACTGGGCTGATGATAAGAGTTGACCACAAAATAGTTGTCCCTCTATGGTAGTGAAGCTGTTGTGACCCATCGGCTGCCAGTAGAGATAGCTGCAGAGTCGGACGAGGAGGAGGTTGAGGGAGAGCCTGGGCCAGCTTCGGAGCCTTTGGAAGGCTCTGATAAGGAAACAGCTTCAAAGACAAAGGCAGAGCCATGGCCTTCCGTCCTCCCCCAGGTGGAGAGGCAGCTGTCCTCAGGGGAGGAACAGATGGGGACCATCCCAGATGCGCGTATGCGCAAAGGAAAAGAGAGTTGAGCAAAGGAAAGCAGTAAGCCGGCTCTCAGGGACAGGGAGAGGCAGATGCAGACGATAACCAGCCCCTCCCTGGCTGGGAAATAAATAGGAGGGGTTTGGGAGTGGCCGGTTGTTGCAGACAACCATTCATTTCTAGTATACAAGCAATTCGGATTTCTTGGATAAACCCAGGTTTGTTGGGACTAATTACATTTGCTTTTTTTTGTTTATCCCTGTTAATAAAAGACTGTGACTGCCCTGTTGTAAAAGGGGGTTTGTTTTACTCGCAAGTAAACATCACTACTTGCGAAGGCTGGGTCAGAACAGAAGCAGTTGGGTGGGTGAGCAATGAATAAACCATTGTGTCACTGTCCTTCACCAAGGCTGAATACATTTCAGGTAGTAAAACTAATTGCCAAGCCACACAGTTTACAAATTGCTAGAGGATTTTGTTATTACTTAACCCAAATGTTTAGAAATGCTTGAGGAAAATACACTGGATAGTCTTTATGAAAACAAAAAGATTAATTCAAGAGTAAAGTATATTGACACCAAATGGCACTATGCATAGATGTACAAAGACAAGGACTTGTCAGTGTCCATAACTGTGCCACAGAACAAATGAGATACAATGTGCTGATAAAGCCATCACCCTGAGATCGGTTCCAAATGACTAGGGGTTTAGGGCCCCTGTTTTAAAGGAATATTGGAGTTTGCTTCATCATTCTGCACTTATGAGCCCTTTACTCATTAAGTCAAATGGTAAGAGATATATACAAAAGTTCTTTACACACCGCGGAAGTATCTGTTTCTCACCTGGCCTATTAATATAATGAATTTCTATGTGTGAAGAGACAAGGGAAATTCTCTCTTCTCAAGATGTAATTTATAGAAAAGAAAAGCATCACTTATTCTATTTCTCTATCTTTTACTTCGAAATATAATGAAAATCTATTAGTGTTCGGTGATAGATGGGTGCAATTATACTGTGCAGCCAAGGAAACTATATTATGAATATTTTTCTTTTTGAATGGCATTTGTTGTTACTCACCTACTTGCTATTATTTTAGCTCTCTGCAAATGCTCAGAATCATGCCCTCTAACAAGGGACCCTGAGTTAATATATACAACTGACTAGACAGTAGTTAAAATAATAGGGAAAACAGTATTTATCCTACCACTAGACATATGCAAACAGCATATGTTCTAGCCAGGGGTGGGCTTCAAAATTTTTAGCAAGGGGTTCTCTACCCTGTTGCTGGGTGGGTGTGGCCATGGCCTAGTCGGCCTCCTGCACCATGGTGGGGGGGCTTTTTGCCCTCCCCAGGCTCCGGAGGTTTTCTTCAACCCTCCGGGAGGGTGAAAACAGCCTCCCCAGGCTCCAGAGGGCCGAAACGGGTCTGTTTCCGGCCTTCCCGAACTTCTGGTAGGCCCATTTTTCGCCTCCGCGTGTGCCCTGCACTTACCTGCATTTATTTATTTATTTATTTATTTATTTATTTATTTATTTATTTATTTATTTATTTATTTATTTATTTATTTATTTATTTATTTATTTATTTAAATAGTTTTGTATGCCGCCCAACTCCCGGAGGACTCTGGGCGGCTCACAACATGTCAAATCCATTTAACAATAAAAAAGGCATAACAATTAAAAACTACAAAAATTAAAAGAAACATCTAACATTCATAACTAGGGGGGAGACCCATATCTGGTCTAGTTGGTCTCACTTTCACCCCGCCTGCCAGAAGAGCCAGGTTTTTATTGCTTTGCGGAAGGCCAGCAGGGTGGGGATAGTCCTGATCTCTGGAGGGAGCTGGTTCCAAAGGGAGGGAGCTCCCACAGAGAAGGCTCTCCCCCTCGGCCGACATTGCTTGGTCGATGGGACCTGGAGGAGGCCAACTCTGTGGGCCCTAACCGGTCGAAGGGAGGTATGCGGCAGGATGCGGTCCCGAAGGTAACCTGGCCCTGAGCCATGTAGGGCTTTAAAGGTTAAAACCAACACTTTAAATTGGATCCGGAGACTAATGGGCAGCCAATGCAGCTGGTGGAAAATGGGTGTTACGTGGGTGTATCTAGGTACACCCACCACAGCTCGCGCAGCTGCATTTTGCACCAATTGCAATCTCCGGACACTCTTCAAGGGTAGCCCCATGTAGAGCGCATTGCAGTAATCCAGCCGGGATTATTGCATCCAAAACGGGCCGCGTGGGGACTCCTGGGAGGGTAGGGGCGGGCAGGGCCAGCCAGGAGTGGGATTTGGGGGTTCTCTGAACTGCACAGAATCTTAGCTAGAGGTTCTCCCGAACCCCTGCGATCCCCCAGCAGCCCACCCCTGGTTTTAGCCACTAAGAAGAGGCATGTAAAGTACCTGCTCTCTATATCTCTGGAACTTATTGATCTATGTTGCAGAACACACATTTGATAGATGCTACTATGTAATGAACAGAAATATTCATGCTCTTATTGCCATTAGCCATAAAGGTAATTCACAGCCATTGTATCACAGTCTGATTTGAGTGACAGGGCTGATGTAAAAACAAAGTTGAATACTAAGAGGTTCTGGAAAGGACAGAAAAAAATCCTAATACATTATGCATTATTAGAAAAACATATATTAACCCTAAGTTTACAAGTTTTTTTGTTTTACTTTTCATTTTGTCCCCTTCTGTTTAATCATATCTGATTCTGGACACGAGAAGTCCCTGCAGTTTTCCTGGCAAGAAGTGATTTGCCATTGTCTTCTTCTTTGCACTAAAATGGTATTGACTGCAGGGGTGAAATGCTGCCGGCTCTATCCGGCTCGCGCGGGCCGGCAGTGCCGGCAGCATGCGGTTCAACGAGCCAGTAGCGGCAACGACGGGAGGCTCCACCCACCCACCTGGACGTCGGTCACATTCCGGTTTTAACCCTCTGTGCATGCGCAAAGCCTTCTGCGCATGTGCAAAAAGTCAAAACCATGATGTGATGACGGCGCGGTGCGTGCACTTCTAAACCGGTAGGGAAGCCGGCTACATTTCATCCCTGATTGACTGATTAGTGATTAAAATACTATTATACGAGAACTACACTAAAACACTGAAGGTATAACTAATGAATACTTTTAAGTGAAAATTTACCAATCACTGGCAGGACCACGAACTATTTTCTTTGTGTGAAATCCTGTGGTAAACAGAAATCTAGCAGCAAGCTGAACACTTATCATTGTAATTTCTTCTGCTTCAGGCAGTAAATGATCTTGTCCTAAAAAGAAAATGTAGAATGTTGTAATTGAGTGTATAAGTACTGAAATCTAAAAGGTCAGCCTGACTCAAAATACTTCTTAAATCAATCAATTTCAAGTGTTTTTTTCAGCAATACTGCCAGATACCTAAAATATACTTTGTGCATGCATTTCAGTCAGTTTTGACTCCTGATGACTACCAAATTAGTCCCTGCAGTTTTCCTGGCAAAGTTTTTCGGAAGTGGTTTGCCACTGATTCATTCCTAGGGCTGAGAGTGATTGGCCCAAGGTCACCCCGCTCGCTTTGTGCCTAAAATGGGACTAGAACTCATGGTTTCCTGGTTTCTAGCTTGATGCTTCAAACACTATATCTAACTGGCTCTCCAAGAACAATTAAGCATCTTATTTAGCTTTTTGTCTTCCAAGATGAACATGGAAGATAATGATCATAAGAAAGATATCCATAGTATATTGAAAATAAATTTAGTAAACATTTTAAAATTAATCTCAAGGAAAAATGATAAGATATACTGAAAATATTAAAAATGAAATTCAGGGATCTGAAAAATGTTAAATACTTTCTATTTTTATATAACAATGTAATTAATTTTCACTAGGAATATCCAAAAACTTACCCGGAGGGGGATTTAGGTAGACACTGTTACATGTCAGCAATTTTTTTACAAACTGAAAATATTCCAGGCTGTACTGCATTCGGTTATGCATGAATTGTACATTTTGTTTTCGTACACTCCGTTCAATTGCAGATGGCATTTTAATTTGATGGGGTTTAGTGGTCATTGCAAGTTCTGAAATATATTTTATAAGCTCATTGTCTTTCTCTACTGTGTCCATGCGTTCATAAAAAAGAATATAAGCATTCCACCACCTCTTCTGACGTCTGTAGGACATCCGTTTCATCATATGATCAAATACTTCTCCCATGTATTCTCCACCAAAACACTGATTTTTCATTTCTTCATCATCATCCATTTTGCATTCAGTTACATCACCATCATCAAATTTATACCATCTGTTTTTCTCACCATCTCCTCCATTTCTTTGAATAATGTAAGAGTAATAATGTCCACCACTGGCTTGACCACTGTGCACCAATACACCCACTAGTCTGTATTTCGTACTTCCAGAATGTTCATTTTCTGATTGTTCATTCTGTATTAGTTGGTTTTCAGGATTTACATCATCCCCTTCTAACTTAGCTACTCCTGCCACAGTATAAGGTTCCATATCCAACTCACGTGGAAACTCAAAATAATCATTGAACTTGATTGCACATTCCCTTTCCCAGTCATAGTCAAATCGTTTTAGCTGGATGGCAAGAACTGGAGGCAGTTTTTTAATCAGCAAGCGTTTCACTGTATCAACCTTGGAAATAAACACAGTTATTTCTGTGAATTATCAAAAGCAACAAATTCTAAGTAAAGCTATAGTCATTTTTCTTGACCAAACTGCTATAATCAACTCTCTGTTCATATAAACACATTTTAAATAACATGATTAAGGAAGTGATGGCCATATACCTCTAAATTCATGATATGTACCACTCTTCGTAATTAAAAAAATGGAGATCATTCTAAGAAATATTCTAAAATTCTGACTAAAATATGATGAATAGTAGCTCTCAATTCTCTTACAAAATAAAAACCTACATTGCTCTATTACTGATCAATGACAGCTGCTGCTGAATTCAAACAGATTTAGAGCATTGTTCTAAAGGCAGGCCAAAATTACCTTCTTGTTGCATTTTTCACAGTGATATGCATTTGCACCTTCCAGTAAGTCTCCTTTGACATATTGTTCCAAGGAGTCAAGTAGATTTTGGTGATTTCTTATATCTACATTCAGTGTTGTAAAAGATTCTTCACATTCATATCTGTAAAGAGAGAAATAATTTAATTTTGCTAAATGAATTATTGAATAAGTATCTTTTATTATTAAGCAACATAATTTTATGAATAGAATAAAATCTATACTGAAAACTTTACTTAGATAGAATAATTTAGACTGACAACTGCAATTATAAATCAAAAGCTACCCACTGGATAAATGGCAACATTGCATTGTTATTTTCTTTACGTAGAAAGGTTAATAAAAGTTGAAAAATGGTTACATTTACCAACAAAGGAATATGAAAGAACAAATAAACCCAAGCTAATACAAAAGAGGACAACAAGAAGCTTCCATTTTGATTTTTATTTAGAAACAAGAAAGCTCAAAGACAAACTATTACTGTACATATGGCTTTTCAATATGATTTTATCAGTGGCAGAAAAGAATAGCTGTAAAGACTTCCTGTCTATATTGCCATATACAGTAAGATGCATGAACAAGTATCAACAAAATCAACCACTGGATCTGGACTAAACCTCAAATGATCATCAGTATAGAACTCACATGAAATAGTAAATTCAAGGAATTAAAACATCCCAATATTTTTATTAAAGTTACAGTGTGAAATATTTATACATCACCAGTTTTCAAAACATCATTTAGAATGCTAATACAAGAAGTATACATATTTTATACAATGGCCTATTAGATAACTAAACACATACCTATGAGGGCAACCTTGACAGATTTTCTGATCGGCAAAGGATCCTCCCAAAACTTTACTTAACATTGCTGGATGACCTAAGGCTTTTAAAGCTTCATCTAGACTATCCACCAAAGAGTTAAAAAATTCTAAAGCATCATGTTGTTCTCGCAGATTTACAGGTTCACCCCAGAGTCTGGAATAAGAGAGATTTTTCTTTAATAAAATCAGATTTGGGGCAAGTAACATTGCATGGAAAGAAATTTAATTGTTTACCTCAACTTTAAGTTAAAAGATGCATATTACAGGTACACAACAATCTTCAAATTATATACTGATTCATTTTCAAGGAGGATTAAATTACTGTCACCACCCAAATCAACCTCTTCATCTATGGGATAATGTGATCCTTAAAATAATTAAGGAGATAGGACTGAGAGTGGTGCCCCTTGACTGCATCCTTTCCCCCCACCCTAGAATGCTTCAAGAAAAATGCCAGTGTGTCCATGCTAGGTGTCAAAGGCTAACGATTCTAGACATATTTCAGGAATAGGAGATGGATATTGTGAGAACTCCATTCATGTTTCTATAGCTACCTATTTTAAAATATTTCAAAAGAGGAAAATTAAAAGATTTTTCCATTAAAAAACAAAAGAATAAAGCCTTCCTTATCTGACATTCTAAGTTTTTCCCTTTATAGTAAATCTGAAGTGAAAAACAATAAATATGTTGTTAAATTGTATGTACAAAGGTACAAACTTAAGATCCTGTCCCTTTTCCAATAATGAACAAAATCTTTACTGTTTGCCTGGACTTGAGAATTTGAGGTCACATAGGAGCGAATAGAGGTAGTTATGGCTTAAGTTGATTTAAGTTATCCTCTTTGTTAAGCCTCTAAAGAATGATCAATTAAAAAATGGTGGTGTCATTAACTATAATGCCCGACACAAATATGCTCATTGATTATTTGATACCCTTAAAAGGCTGTATCTAATAATAATAATAATAATAACAGAGTTGGAAGGGACCTTGGAGGTCTTCTAGTCCAACCCCCTGCTTACGCAGGAAACCCTACACTACTTCAGACAGATGGTTATCCAACATCTTCTTAAAAATGTCTAGTGTTGGAGCATTCACAACTTCTGGAGGTAAGCTGTTCCACTGATTAATTGTTCTCACTGTCAGGAAATTTCTCCTTAGTTCTAAGTTGCTTCTCTCCTTGATTAGTTTCCACCCATTGCTTCTTGTTCTACCCCCCCCCCCCCGGTGCCTTGGAGAAAAGTTTGACTCCCTCTTCTTTGTGGCGACCCCTGAGATATTGGAACACTGCTATCATGTCACCCCTGGTCCTTCTTTTCATTAAACTAGACATACCCAGTTCCTGCAACCGTTCTTCATATGTTTTAGCCTCCAGTCCCCTAATCATTTTTGTTGCTCTTCTCTGCACTCTTTCTAGAGTCTCAACATCCTTTTTACATCGTGGCGACCAAAACTGTATGCAGTATTCCAAGTGTGGCCTTACCAAGGCATTATAAAGTGGTATTAACACTTCGCGTGATCTTGATTCTATCCCTCTGTTAATGCAGCCTAGAACTGTGTTGGCTTTTTTGGCAGCTGCTGCACACTGCTGGCTCATGTTTAAATGGTTGTCCACTAGGACTCCAAGATCCCTCTCACAGTTACTACTGTTGAGCAAGGTACCACATATACTGTACCTGTGCATTTTGTTTTTCTTGCCTAAATGTAAAACCTTACTTTTTTCACCATTGAATTTCATTTTGTTTGATAGCGCCCAATGTTCAAGTCTGTCAAGATCCTTCTGTATCTTGAGCCTATCTTCTGGAGAGTTGGCTATTCCTGCCAGTTTGGTGTCATCTGCAAATTTGATGAGTTCCCCATCTATCCCCTCGTCCAAGTCATTGATGAAGACGTTGAAGAGTACTGGGCCTAAAACAGCCTTGGGGTACTCCACTGCATACTTCCCTCCATGTAGATGCAGTTCCATTGAGCACTACACGTTGAGTGCGGTTGGTTAGCCAGTTTCGAATCCATCTGGTGGTGATGCTGTCTAACCCACATTTTTCTACTTTATCTAGTAGTAGGTTATGATCTACTTTGTCAAATGCCTTACTGAAGTCCAAGTAAACCACATCGACAGCATTCCTCTGGTCCACTAATTTTGTCACTTTATCAAAGAATGCAGTAAGATTAGTCTGGCATGATCTGTTTTTGACAAACCCATGTTGGCTTTATCTCTATCTATCTCTAGTGAGATAATTATGTTCAAATAGGTAAAGTGATGTCTCATGTGGATTACTAGAGTGTAGTAAAAGATGCTGGTTATACTGCACATGTAACACCGCTATTCTGTGATCTGCATTGCTTATCACCTTTAAAGTCCTTCATGGCTTAGGGCCAGGTTACTTCAGGGACCATCTCTCACCAGTTGTTTCTGCTCATCAGATCCAATCAGGCAGGATGGGCATGCCTCAGATCAAATTGGTCAAAAAATGCCAATTGAAAGGGCCTAAAAGACATGCCTTTTCTGTTATTAGTGCCCATCTTATGGAACATTCTCCCTCTGTGCACTAGGACGGCCCCAACCCTGCTGGCCTTTTGTAAAGCACTAAAGATTTGGTTATATCCCTAGGCAGGGATCTGTTTCTTTGTTGGGTTAGTGATTTGGTTTGTTGTTTCTTGTATTTGAATTTTTATGTTTGTTATTGTTTCTATTCTATTTTATTTCTGTTTGCCACCAAGAGTCATTCATTTAGATGGGCAGCCATATAAATTGAATCAACAAATAAATAAAAATACAGCTCAGATATCTTTTATCCTTGAACATAAGATTGAATCTTTTCACGAGAATTATAACTGAAAATAATACCTGTGATATTTCAAACAGTAGTTTTAAGTAAAACAATTATTATTGGTTTGATTTATATTGCTCTCATTTTTATTTATCTTTATTTGAAACATATTTTCTTCATATTCAACAAGACTATAAAACTATAAAATAAAAGCCTGGATTAAATGGGAATATTGTATTCCCAGTATTCTAAATTCAATCTGAAAAATTGCCAGCACCAAGATAACTACCAGAATTAATTAGCTTACAGTAAAAATTCCATGTCTTATCAGCCTGAATAAACTCCCCATGTGGATATTTTGTTTCCCCATGAACAGGTAGAAAAGACAGGAATTCAGCCATAGTTAGGAAGTTCAAGGACAAAAATCTTGTAACACTTATTTTTGTGCTTTCCATTAAACTTATAGGCAGAAACTTCATTTCCCACCCAAGGATCTTCCTAATATGATGGAGCCCACACGAATTTAAAGCTTTAGTTTGCATTTTGTTGTATCAACAATCTACATCAAGATTTTCTCTGAACTACCCAGTAACTTTTTTTACTTTGAGCAATTTTAGCTTGTTTTCTACATAGGTTAGAAGGTTCACATAAAGCTATTATCAATTTAGAAATATAATTAAATTCTCTTAATGATTTATCAAGTGCATGCTGCTTATAACATATCATAGAACACATTTCAACAAAAGTTAATGTCTCATTTACCTGAATTGCTTCCAAAATCCTCTCGGCACATAGTACTGTAATCTAGAAGCTGCTAAGTGGCCAAATATGACCTGGAGATGTCTTAATACACCTATGTTGTACTCTTTTCTGTCTTCTGTTTTACTTAAAGTTGGTTTATCTTCATATGGATGGGGATAGCCAAATACTTCATCTCGTGGGTCAACAGTGCTCTTAAAAAAGAATCATATATGTATACATGAAGACAAAGTAGCGTTTGGTAGCTAGACTTACAGTGGTCTACCCCTTTGTCACAGGATGATGGAGCTGATGCTCTAGGGACAACTGTCTCTCTTGATGAGAAGGGAATGCCAAAACAATTTTTGCATTCCTTGCAGAGGTGTTTGCTTGTCAATCACATGAATGGACTTCAGATGATATTATCATCAGTAATATCATTAGTACTATCATAATATTCTGTGATTTGTTGCAATCAGCCAAATGTTCAGATGGATTTGGCATTTTTGTCTATCTATTGAGTCCTTCCCATGAACCTGGGATAGGCAGATGTGGATGTTTGATGGTGTTACAGATATTGTCGCAGAATGTAAGCTGTTCCAAGAAAAGCTGCCTTTTGCAACTGACTGATGGTAAATTTGTCAATGCCAATGGTGTTCAAGTGGTGCTCCAATTGTTTTGATATTGCACCCAAGGCACCTATTATTATTGATACTACTTTGCTTTTTTGCCACAGTTGTTCTATTCCACCATCACCATTTCTACCCACTTTTCAAATACATATTTGGTCAATTCAGGGTGGGGAATATAACTAATACTCCTGTTTCCTATTTTCCCCACAACGATAATCCTGTGAAGTGGGTTGGGCTGAGAGAGAGTGACTGGCCCAAAGTTACCCAGCTGGATTTTCATTTCTAAGGGAAAGGGTAGAACTCACAATTTCCTGGTTTCTAAATCAACATCTTAACCACTACACAAAACTGACGATCTGTGTTTGTTTACCAATTATATATTAGCCATAAACATTTTAAAAATGATAATTTTTAAAACATAGATCAAACTTCCCTTCCTTCTTTGTAAGGAATTTTCTCCCCTTTCTTTGGAAGGACCTATCAACTCCATCATCCAGTGATCAGAAAGAGTCATTAATCTAACCATACACATCCATCCACTATTTTGGGTAGACAAATCAATACAGCTGACATTACACAAATATATAACCACACTATTCCTCCAAAAGGCAGACTACAACTTTGTGACAGCACTCTTTGAAACACTGTGTAATCTAATGGTGTAACTCAGTGGTTCCCAACCTTTCTAATGCCGCGACCCCTTAATATAGTTCCTCATGTTGTGGTGACCCCCAACCTTAAAATTATTTTCGTTGCTACTTCATAACTGTAATTTTGCTACTGTTATGAATCGTAATGTAAATATCTATTATGCAGGATGTATTTTCATTGTTACAAATTGAACATAATTAAAGCATAGCGATTAATCACAAAAACAATATGTAATTATGCCAGATCAGAAATTCTCAGGCCAGTCTTTGCAAGAGCACAAGGAATATCATCTTCCACAACAAGTCTACTTCTGTATTTAGATTTGATAACCAACAAGTGTACAGCAATATTTCTCAATCTCAGCAACTTTTAAGGTACCTAGACTTCAACTCCCAGAATTCAAAGCAAAGCTGGCTAGGGAATTTTGGGAGTTGAAGTCCAGGTATATTCAAGTTGTTGAGGTTGAGAAATTGTGGCCTGCAGTGTCGAAAAACTAGAAATCAGATAAGCTTCCAGCAAAGTAATCCCTGTTTAGTAGTTTTCTCCCAGGACTCCAAAGTTTCAGGAGGCAAACAGGGGGCAAAAAAAGCCATGATTGGTCCAAAAACATTGCCAGGGTCCCCAAAGCTAATTTCCTCTTTTAAGCTCTTTCTTCTTAAAACAGCCCCATATTTTTTCCTCCCCACCCCCAATGGGGCCTGCTCACCCACCCTTTCCAAAACCCCTGCAAAGACGGAGCAGGGCGGTGGCGATGGACCATACTCTGGCACCACCTCCTTCTCCAGTTCCCTCTGGCTTAGCTCCTCCTGCCCCCGGCGGTGGCGCCCTCAGCACCGAGGCTGTATGATCAGGCTAGCCCTGCGCTAATATCTCTCAGTCTCTCTCTTCCCTCCCTCCCTGTTTGCCTCTTTGTTCGCTGGGTCTCCACGCCAGCCAAGGGCGAGAGGGCAGACAGACGAGTCCAACCCAGCTGTCCTCCTTCCCGCCGTCATGCGCTGTTAAACTTAAGTGGTTGTTGGCTGACCGTTCCCTCCCGTGACTCCCTTTCCCTTCGACACCAGCGGGAAGAAACTGCCGCTGCGAGCAGGAGACGGGGCGGCCACAGATGTCTTAAGCACCACCTTGCACTCTCCAGCGCGCAATCTTGTGATGCCCCGCCCCTTAGCTGATGCCTTCAAAGCTCGGCCGCCAGGCATCACAAATGCCTCTCGCCAAATGGCACCTCTCCCGACCAATCGGAGGGCTCGGGCGAGTTGAGCCGATATGGCCAGGCTTGTGGCAGTGGGGGGGGGGAGCTGAGGATGCTGGGGCGACCCCTGGGAAATGGTCGTTCGACCCCCAAAGGGGTCCCGACCCCCAGGTTGGGAACCGCTGGTGTAACTGATGAGTCCATTTGTTTATCTTGAATGGGCTAATGAATTTTGAATGAATGAAAGGTAGACATGATATAAGTGCTAATCAGTGAAATCCCTACTCCTAGTACTATTCTTTACCAAGTTAATATTGATTCTTTTAGGCCAGAGTTCAAAGTGATGCATTCTCTTTATCCAAGGGATAATGTGATACCTACTTGACATAGATCCCAGGTTGTACCATGATAATGAGTTGCTCACAAGGGCATTAACCCTTCATCAATTAAATAACCTGAGATTAATACATTCTGTGCCAAGTACATTTTTTCTGCAACATTAAAAATATTAATTCAGAATGAATGCATGTATAAAATTATTTGCCCTATTAAATTTATCATCTATTTAAGACAACAAATGCATTCCAGCTTCAAGTTGGCAACTGAGACGCCAAAATAAAGTGGCATAATCCTATTGTTTTATGGATATCTTGTTTTTTGTCCAATAAGTATAGCTTATATGGCTAATGCAAACATATTAGGTCAGTGATGGCAAACCTTTTTTTGCTCGGGTGCCAAAAGGGCACGTGTGCGAGATAGCCCGTGCCCACACCCATAATGCAATGCCCCCCCACGCATGCACGCACAACCCCACCGCGCTGCCTCCCTGCACATGCACGCAGGCCTCACTGAAACATCTGGACTTCTGGTAGGCCCGTTGGGTCCATTTTTCGCTATCCACAGATTCCGGAGGCTTTCCTGAAGCTTGGGGAGGGCGAAAACGGCCTCCCCCCACCCTCTGGAAGGCCGAAAATCAACTGGCCAGTGTGCACATGCCGCTGGAGCTGACATACGGCAACGCCTCGCGTTCCCTCAGATATGGCTCCGTGTGCCACAGGTTCGCCATCATGGTATTAGGTTATTGAAAACAGCCTGATCCCATGAGTAATTATTTACCGTATTTTTGGACTATAAGACGCACCAGAGTATAAGACGCACCAAGATTCTGAAGCGGTAAACAAAAAAAAAGTTTTTGCCAAAATGGGATGCACAGAGTGTTTGGAAGGCCTGCAGAGTGCTCCTGGGGGCTGGGGAGGGCAAAAACGCGCTGGGTGGGGGGTTGGGGAGCCGAAAAACGGGCCTGTTTTTCGCAAAACTGGGATGCGCAGAAGGTTTGGGAGGCCTGCAGAGTGCTCCTGGGGGCTGGGGAGGGCAAAAATGGGCCAGTTTTTGGCCTCCCAAACCCCCCACCTGTCGCATTTTTGCCCTCCCCAGACCCCAGGAGCACTCTGCAGGCCTCCCAAACCCTCTGCGGGCCCCTTTTTGCGAAAAATGGGCCTGTTTTTGGTGAAAATGGGACGCGAGGGGCGGGTTTCGGGAGGCCAAAAATGGCTGTATTTGGTGTATAAGACGCACCAACATTTCCACCCTCTTTTGGGGGGGGGGAAAGTGCATCTTATACGGTATGTTTCATATACAGGATAAGATGAATAAAATTTATTTGACTTAACCATCCTTGGAGATGGATGGGTAAATAGACATTGTGGACATAACGACAATTCAATCTCTTTCTTGTAAGTCTATACAGATATGTTCAGAAAAGAAATATTGCAATTTAAGTGTACTATATTCAACATGTGTACATTATGGACATCTTTGGATTCTATGCTTATGTACACACCATGTGCCATATTGGATGTATAAGGCATATTCCTCACTTTGTATGGCTTATCAAGTTGATGCACTGAAATAATTTATTCACTCCTATCTTGTTTCAATAGTCTTTATAAGTAATCCAAAATTCTGTTACTTGAAAGAGAAATGTTCTTTTTCAATCCAATGAAGTTAGCACTTTACTGAAATCGCCCCATGTAACAGCTCTACTACTGTAATTTGCAAATAGGCAATGTATACTTTTTTGCAGACAATAATAACCTCAGACAGAATGACAGATCAGAATATAATGAGAAGTACTGAGCTTCAGACTCATTCGCTAAAGTACTATTTGCTAAAATATTGATCCCTGAAATCAAGATCAAACAGTTGACTGGCTTGAAAGGTAAGTATGGTTTGCCACAAACTGTAATTAAACTTCTCTTCTTCTCCTTTCAAGCAAAAACGTGGGAGGGGGATGACAAGGGTTCATAGCTCATCACCGTACATTCTCTTAACTATATGTTATATTTTTCCATGACCAAAATCATGCTCCTCCATCACTCCAGTATCTTTCCCTTTTTGTCTTTTTTTTATACTTAGATTTACATCCATAAATGTATTGTGTCCATACTGTATTGAATGCCATTCAATAACTTACATCATATTTTGAAACATTAACGTAGCTTACAATTCAGGAAATGCTTGCTCAAAGACCGTATCAGAAAATTTATAGGTATCATTCAATATGTCAAATTTAAAAAGTCACTGTTTGTAAAGAGAGAACATTGAAAGTATTTTAAAGAGCAAATTGTTTGAGCATAATGAATTATAAGAGGAGTTTTAAAAGATAGGCCAAATTTAATGTATTTGAGAAAGCGAGAAAACAACATCAAACTTGTGTAACACAGGATATCTGCTTTTAAAATTGCTGATATTACTAAGAACTAACATAAAAGAATAGAATGTGGCTTCTATGCATTTTTAAAATTGTTGGTAGTTAAAAAAGTATTGCGAAGCGTGCATATATATATATATTCAGAATTAAAGTCCTTAATAGTCAGACTTAAAGAACAAAGGAAGCACAATTGGATAGAGTATCATATACTAAGCAAAACGTAGTATTACCTCATCTTGCTTCTCATCTCCAGACATGTCATCATCTACATCACTGCCTGTTCCGTCAATTGCAAGAATTCCATTCCTGATGGCAGGAATCATATATAGTTGCTGAATGACAGAATTCATGTAACAAGTGGCTCCAGCATTTTTAAGCCCTACAAATCCCTTTGGTGGTCGTGGTCCAACAGGTGGCAGATATTCCCATTCTGTTAGTGCTTCACACGCTAGGACAAATTAAACATATTAGACCATTAACAGCTTATAACTCAAAATATACTACTAGGCTAATTGCCAGTGCTCAAAACTCTATTCATAAAATAACTTTATTTCAAATACAATTCCAGTTTACATTTGCATTTTACATGAAAATGTGTAAATTAGGAATTATATTCTTCAGCATCTTATTTCCTAAGTACAAATAGACAAAATAAAATCTAGTCAGACGAAGCACAAAACTATATAGTAAGCCCCCTTTAAATAATTTATCTGCAAGTTATTTTAAGATGATTTAAGATACTTGAAAAATTGCTAATTTGTAAAACAATCCATTAGTTTGCCAAAACTGAATAAAGACTTGGGACAGGATCCCAAAATTAATGTTTCTAGGTTCCTCAAGCATAGGGAACAAATAATACTTTGATGTTTCCTTTTCCAACTGCAATTATTCAAGTCACTTCAACCAGTCACTGAGAGGCTTCAAAGAAGCTCTAATGCAGTGATGGCTAACCTTTTTGTCATATGCTGAAAGTGCGCGCGCAACAGCACACGCGTGTGCCGGCATCCATAATGCGGCCCCCTGTGCATGTGTGCACGACCCCACCCACGCTCCCCCGTATGCACACACAACCTCCCCGCTTGTGACTCCCCATCTGTTTTGGGCCTAGTAGGCCTCCCTGCAGCCTCCTTGGGACCAAAACGGGCTGTGGGGGAAGCCACCCCCCCATGCCCAGTTTTGGGCCTAGTAGGCCTCCCTGCAGCCTCCTGGGACAAAAAACGGGCCACGGGGGGGACCGCACCCCCCATTAAGAACTCTTAATAAATAAATAAATGCTCCCCCCGCCTATGACCCCACACATGCACGCGCGTCTCCCGCAAGCACCCCCTCGCGCATCCTGAAAATCAGCTGGCTGGCAGGAGGCGCGCGCGTGCATGCGCTGTGGAGCTGAGCTGGGTAACGACTCGCGTGCCCGCAGAGAGGGCTCTGCGGGCCAGCTGAGGCACTCGTGCCATTTGTTCGCCATCACGCTTTAGAACTGAAGTCTCTAAGAATACAGTATCTTCCTGTCCTAACCAGATTTAATCTCTATCTACTATTTTTAGGAAGTATGATTATACTACCTAGCAGTAATCTCGAAGAAAAAGGTTAGTTCTTGATTTAAGCAAGAAACAGCATATTTTCTTTGTCATTCAACACCAACAATCTTCTGTATAATTTTTTAAAATGCTCAAAGACTACAATCCAGAGAAATGGCCCTAATATTCTACCAACCCAACATTTTCCCCAAATAAATTATGAAAATATCTAAAAGTATATGAAGTTGCCCACATTAAAATTCATAGAAAAATTTTAAAATATGAAATTATACGTACTAGTTATTGCAGTGCCTATATAGTACATTTCAGTCAAAGTATCTACTATTTGTTTGAGGTTACGGACACAGCCCACTGCTAAGGCTACTAACAGCTCAAATCCAGCATTAATGGTAGCTGGGGAACTACAGACAGGTATTGCCTGCTCAGCGGGTAATTCTCCATTTCTCATGTATTGCAAGTAAACATTTGATGCGGGAAAGATGAAATCATCTATTAATTCCTGAAAAATAATAAATAAAATATATGTTATTAATTTAGGAACTATCCAGATCATAAGTAACATCACTTAATATCATACTTTCTTAGATTTTTAGAAGAGAGGATTACTTACCTGCAAGAAAGCAAGAAAACCTAAATTCCATAACTCCATAACCATAATGAATCATTCAGAAGATTGTAGATTATTTAAATATATATATGAAAAATGCCAGGGGGTGCTAATAAACAGTTTATCAAACCTATTTAGCCACAGCTGAGACGCCAGATAATAACAAGAGTTACTTGAATAAAAGATTTCCAGGCAGGGAGATTTGCCCTAATTCTCTCAGAGCAAGGACTTACTTTCCCTTAATTTGATCACAGTTTTCTTGTCCCATTCATATTTGAGTTAGGATTCTAGCATGCTTAAGATGAAATGAGGTTTTTTAAAAATGTATGGTGCATCATGTTACATTTACCCGTGTTACATTTATTTATTTATTAGTTGCATTTGTATGTCGCCCACTCCACAGAGACTCTGGGCGGCTCACAACAGTAAAAATTCACATGCAACAACAAATATAAAAAGCATTAAAAACAATAGATATTAAAACATTAAAAAAATTAAAAAACACAATTTAAAAACCCATACAATAAATCATTCATAGGGCCAAGAATGATCGGTGTTGTATTAAAATCATTGGCCCCAGGCCTGTCGACAAAGCCATGTTTTTACTGCTTTTCTGAAGGCTGGCAGGGTGGGAATAATGCAGATCTCGGGGGGATAGTGTATTCCAGAGAGCCGGTGCTGCCACAGAGAAGGCCCTCGTTTGTGGGCCCGCCAGCCGACATTGTTTGGCTGACGGGACCACCAGCAGACAAACTCTGTGGGCTCTACATAACGGACTCTTTATTCAATGACTTACTTTATTTAAAACTTTATAAAAATTGAAAGGATAAAAGTTTTTCCCTTTCTTCTCTCAACAGCAATTATATTTAAATCTGTGATTTAAATATAGATCATCTACACATTTTGAGTATTCCAACATTCAATCAATTTAAATTATCGTTATGTTTTTGTAAATATGCTAACATTCATTATAAGTTATAATTTATATATTTTTCACTTTGCTACTTTATAATTTTAGAATGTTTTGTACAGCAGTAACTTACTTTGATAAGATTAGCACCACCTTTTTCACAACCAATGTGGTATTTTTTTTCAGGAGTTTGGAATGCCAATAATTCTTTGGTAACTCCAAGATGACCTTCTAGAATAGTTTCTTCTACACCTGTTTCTCCTGTCCTTTTCACTTCATCCTAAGGAAGGAGAATATTCAGACACATGAATTTTCAAACAATAGTTTTAGGGAAGCACATATCAGTTAATTTACTATAATTATTCCATTTTTTATTTTACATATTTGGATCCAAGGCAATTAACACTTAAATTTAAAACAAATTACAAGCGGTGACAAAATAACAGGAAAACAACTTACCCTGATCCTTTTAAGCCAGTCAATTTCATTATTAAGCAGAACTTCAGCATTAGGAACATTAATATTACTATTGTAAGCATAATTTAGAAGATGTCTTAACAGAGTAAAGTAATCTCCTGAATGTTTAGCACGTTCTCGTGCAGTACTCTGAAAGAAAATATCAACATCGTTGAACATATACTTTCATTAATAGTCACAACACAGAATATTTCTTAAAGTCTATGTTTAGTTCAGACCTCCTGATAAGCAAGATTCCATTAAATAAGCCTGCTCTCAAAAATGTACACATACATAACACACATAGACACATGCTATATACACATGCTATATCATGAAAGTTTGCACTGTTAGAAATATTATATTTTCAAAATTTTCCTCTACTACCACATACTTTCTATCATATTCTAGTTAGTTTTCAAATGTATCCTAAGTCTTTGGAAATATTCTTTAGCATGTGATGCAGGAATATCTTGGTACATGAAAAAATGTAGCTGTATAATTTCTGGATGTGACCTAAAGTTCCAATTCAAAGCACATTTCATGCTCTTACAAATATCTTGATTTATTGCTTTAATGGAAGTAATCCTTTTGACTGTGCAATCCACCAGAGTTCAGTAAAACCATTATTTAGAAAACAGACCACATGTATTCAACAAGCTTCTTTACCAGTACTTATTAGTAAAATAACCACTGGTAAAAGTACCGTTAATAAATCATACTTCTAGGCCATTGTTCCTCTCTATTTTGCTTAGGTCAGATGACCCCTGCAATATTAAGTCACATTATTATATTTTCTGAAGGCCATTGACAAACTGCAGCATGTCCAGAAAAGAGCAACCAAGATCAAAAGAAGTCTGGAGGGAAATATGTACAAATATGCTTAGCAACTGCCTCATTTAGCAATTGTACAAGTGATGAAAAAGTAACTTTATGATCAAATCCTTTGCATATGTGTAAAGGAAAGCTGAAGATCATAAGCAGAGTAAGTTTCATTTAGTAATCACTTCTCTTAATGAACAAGTTGCTGATCCCAATTTGGTCACTAAATGAGGACTATCTGTAGGAGTTTGAGATCCTTCAATATGTTTAATCTAGACAAAAGTGGGAGCACATGAAAATTGTTGTTTTGTCAATTTTTGACAATTATCATGTACAAGGTAGGGCAGAATTGTTCAGAGTTTTACAAAACAGAACAAGAAAAAATGGATTTTAATTAAATGAAGATTTCAGCTGGACATGAGGAAATTGTTCTAATGGTAAGAGCTGTTCAGCGGTGAAGCAAACTATTTCAGGAGGTAAACATCTGATAGGGATGTTGTAGTAGATTCTTGCACTAGACAGGATGTGGGAGTAGTGTAACTCCAAGGTCTCACCAACCTTTATATATTATGATTCCTTGAGTCCTAGCCATCAATCGCAATATATGAAATATGGTGGAGTGTAGTAACATTTAGAGTACAAGAAATGCTCTGCTCTACTATATGCTCTAGACAAAGCTTGCTCAGGAAAGCAAAATTAAATTTTAAATTTTAAAAACAACAGAGCAAAAGATGGTGGTAGTCTGTAATTACTTGAAAAACTGTTACCGTATTTTTCGGAGTATAAGATGCACCTTTTTATCCCCCAAAAGAGGGTGAAAACTTGGGTGCATCTTATACACAGAATGTAGCCCCACCCACTCTTTGATCTTTGCCTGCCAGCAATTTACCTCCTTGCAGCAAACAGCAGCAGAGCCTGATTAGCACAAGCCACTGATTATCTGCCTCCCGACATTCAGCTGATTGAAGTTGCGGGCAAGCCCACGTGCTAAAATGAAAGTGAAACTAAAGCTGCATGGAGGCAAATTGCTGGAGGGAGAGGCAAAGACAGAATTTTATTTTCTTGTGCTAACCAGACTGTGCTGAAACTGGCTGCAAGGAGGTAAGTCAATAACTATAAATGCCTATAGAATGTTCAAATTATTAGACTTATTTTTAAAGACTGTTTTATTATTGTTCTAGACAACTTAACAAAATGAAGAAGCTTTTAAAATAAATGCTTGATCTGAAGAGGCCCAGTGCTATTGTATCTTCTTTTAAATAGCAGAGAATACTTCCAGAAAGCCACATCAATTTTAAAGATCTGTAAAAGTATAATCTGAAATGTCCTGTTTTAGTATTAAGTATTAGTTATTAGTATTAAGTATTAGTATTAAAATAAGGCAGCTGAGTTAAACCCTGACTTAGTCATGTTTGGAGTAGATCTATTTAAATAATTGGGAGGAGTTAGTGTGATTACATTTAAAAAAAACATTCTGGGACTAATATACTGCCATAATGTACATTTCTCCAATTCTTTGCTATTTCTATGGGTCAGACACACATGCACAGAAAAACACAGCAAACAGTGTATGTGCTGTTTGCTGTTTGGCAAATTGCTGGGAGGCAGAGGCCTTTTTTCCTTGTTTTCCTCCCCCAAAACTAAGGTGCATCTTATACTCCGAAACGGTAATTTTAGAATAGCTTTTTTTATGATTTATGTGAATCAGTTCTGAAAACTACAGCCTCAGCTTTTAATACAAATGAATATAATGAAGCAGTCAAAATAGTAATAGTAATAATTAATACAGTAATTTTAGGATTTTATTTTCAGTAGTTGCATTTTATGTTCTACTTATTTTATACTAATATTACATCTTTAAACAATATACTAATTAAAATATTGTAAGCATATTTGAATAAATATGTTAACATCAACATATTGAAGCTAGTGGAATGGACAAATTTCTAATTTAATGAAAATTTGAATCATATTCAAACAGTTTAATATTGAAGAGAAAAAGACTAAGTAAAACTGTACCAGCATCACAGCAAATTACTCATAGATGTCTAAAATATAATCATAATATAATTTGCATGGAACAACTGTCCATTTACGGGTTTATCATACAGTGTACATCTTCAGAAGATAAGGCAATTTTACAAGACAGAATGGCAGAAAATCTGCTTTTTGAATAAAGCTTTTTTATATATTGATTTGTTAATGTACATTGAGAAAAAATATGGAAGTATGGTAACTAAAATTAAATATGTATTATTTCCTATGATATTGGAATATATATCCAAATGATGAAGTTTAAAATGTCTTACCCCTAACACAGTAAATAACAGAGTTATAAAAAAAAGAAGAGGTCGTTGTCCCATACAACATCTGGTAGCCATTAAGAAGAACTGTTCCTGTGCCATTTGCCGAACAGTTCTAAAAATTTCAACCAGAAAAAAGAGAGATTAATACACGTATTTTAAATAAAATTAATCTTAAAATTATATAAAGGATATACACTGTTACTCTCTCTTTTTTCGTCCTTGGTGCAATCCATTATATCCTTTATATACTCAGCAAATCTGATCTAGATCATTAGAGAAACCTCTGGAGCTGACTTTAAAAGAACATGGGAGGCTGCAATCATCCTTTCCCTTCTGGCAAAAAAAACCCTGCTTCTACTGATGAAACATTCAAAGCTAGTCTATCACAAGTATTTATACTCAAGAGCCCCATTTCTTCTTCTTCTTTTTCATAAGCAGCACTATCACCACCTGCCTATCCCAGGATGTTGGGAAGGATAAAATATTTGGCTGGCAGTGTGACTAATATAAAAAGTTATTAAATATCAGAGATAAGGAAAGGAACATTGTCCACCTAAGCAGCATATAAATAAAATTATATCACAACACTGCAGTAATTAGGACCCAGTAATAAAACAAAAATATAATGAAATAAAATGCAAATTACAGTCCAATAGCTGTACATTATTTACTATACTGACCACCTGCAATTGCTTCTACAGCGGTACTCAACCTGGGGGTCGCGACCCCTTTGGGGGTCAAATGACCCTTTCACAGGGGTCGGGAGACTTCGCCCGGACGCCGCCATTTGGGTTCTTTTACCCTCTGCGGATGCGCAAAGGCGGGGCAGGGGTCGTGGCGGTGGGCGCGGGGGCAAGGGTCGTGGCATTTGGAAGGTTGAGAACCACTGTGGGTGTCCAATGAACTTGCCTTCATCAGCATCATGCCCCAGCACTCTTTTGCATGTATATATGTGATGTCACAAGGAACTGAATTGGCACCATGTGATTTTTGTCATTCTGCTTGCCCTCAAGGATACTACTGACTGGGGAGCAGTTGATAAAACAAATGAAATATTAAAATCACTTACTTGCTATGACAATGCAATAACAAATCAATGATAAATGTTTGCCATGCTTTTTCTTTACTTAGTGCATCTAGTGCAGTTGGAATCAAAGCAAAGCAAAGCGTCATTGCTTCAAGTGCTTCACAGCAAACTTGTTCATCTTCTGAATCTGGTTCATTGCCTGCATTTGTCTATAAAATAAATCAGAAATAAGCAGCATAACATATATGATAAAGTGGGATCAATTACTTTCTTAATTGTTCCTTCAAGCCCAAACGTAACATCACAAACTTTAATGGTATACTAAAATCAAATCAAATCTGAAAATGGAATTAAAGATTTGAAGAGTTGATAAAGCGTACTGTGAAACAATAATCTAACTATACTGAATAGATTTCACAGGAATTCAAATTACAAACAAGGGATTGGTGGTGATGAAAATTGCACAAGGGAGGGAAGTAAATACAACCCTTGGCCATGATTGCCTACTTGTAATTATCTGAATCTAATTTTAGCATTTTGTCAAGAATCAAACATTTTGAGAAGAGGTTTTAATTAATACCTGGACTTTGTGTTTATTAGATAAATCAGTTTCTCAAAGGAATACCTTATTCCACAATCATTCATGTTCAGAGGAGAAATTAACAACACTCTATCCTTAAGCTTTACTACAAAAATTCAAGCCACAGAATTAGCCTAGATCCAACACAAACAGCAGCCATACTTCTTTTCTGAAGTTATACAATTATATGATCAAATTATTATTTTAGTTTTACTAAAAATAATAAACATTTAAGGCCGATTATATTTATTTTCAGATGTAGCATAGGGCACAGATGATACAACAACAGGTAAATATTTTCTTTTAATTAAAATTATTTTAATATTTTACAAAAGTAGAATATTTCTTCCAAATATTTCACAGCATAAAAGAAATCCCACTGGAATACATGAATGTCATGTGACATATGCATATAAATACAGATTTTTATGTGTATCTACAGCAGACATGTCAAACTCAAGGCCTGTGGGCCAGATCCGGCCTACGATGGGTTTAGATCTGGCCCATGGGGTGGCCTGGGAAATGGTGAGAAACAGCCCGGCCACCTTGGCCCACCCCACCCTACCCAGGCACTCCCCCTGGGTGTGTGCATAGGAGGCAGTGTGTGGGGGCTGGTGGTGCCCAGCAGCAGCTGCAGATCGTTGGTCCCTCAGCCACTCATTAGGTGGTAGCAATGGCCAGCTGGATGAGCCGGGACGTCCAATAAGCCGCACTCACCCCCGCCCCAAGTGCATCGTCTCGTGCGTTGACTCGTGCATCGTCAATGTTAACCGGGCGCCCGGATCCTCTTCCGGGAATATCTGTGCCTGGCCTCCTCTCTACTTGGGCTGTGGCATTCCATCGGCCCCACGCCCTAGGGCGCAGGGTGCACCAAACCTTCTCCATGGGGTGGCTCATGCGTCGCTGGACGCCTGCCTCTCAGAGGGTGTGAGTTTTCTCTAGTGACGGTGTGACTGTCCCAGCGAAGTGGCACCATGCCAGAGAGAGTGGAACCCAGGCTTCCCACTCCCTGACGTGACAGCTGTGAGTGCCACATGGTGGAGGGCAACCTGGAGCTGGCCCCGGCCAATACTTGGCTTGTGCCACCCTGCGCTCCCGTCTCCCCATCCGCGGATTCGACTTTTGTCCCACGGGCTCAGTGGGAATAATCTTGCAAAGACTACTGCCACTAGTAAGGATTGCTTATATAAATGAAAGATAAATGGAGAACATGCCTCTTGGCCTTACAATTACAATTCAATTAGTAAGCCCCTCCCCCAAGGCCTCATGTCCAGGGGGTGGCGAGGCTCTTCTGGTGGACGAGGCTTTGGAGCTCACCCTGGTCTCTTCTTCCTCCGCTGGAGACCTCCGGATCCCCCTCCCAGCCTTAACTGCCCTTCTTGCTCCTTGACATGAGTGACATCAAGCCGGCCACGCCCACCCAGCCATGACCACAGCAAACCACGCCCTCCTGGCCCTTTGAAGGCAACCATAATGCTGATGCGATCCTCAATGAAATTGAGTTTGATACCCCTGATCACAGATTTACTTAAACACAAAGAAATAATGAACTAAGCAATTTTGTAACAAAACCAATAGCGTTAATTTTATATGCAGAGGTATGAAATTGCAAAATTACATAAGTATTCTCTGAATAATTGTAAAAACATTTTTTCTACTAAGATATACTAACAGTATACCAATAAAATTAGAAGAGCTAAAAAAAATCTAAACAACCATAGCAATGCCTACTATTTATAAATAGACCACATGAAGTTCAGTTTCTTAATATGGTTCTTCCTATTAAAACCAATTAGAACTGAATGCTGGTTCAGCTTTCTTACCTTTTCATAAATTTTACTAATATCTTCATTTGAGCTGAATACCAGTTGTACTGATCCACATCCAGAAGCCCATACTATTTTTTGCACTGCTCTAATAACACAAATATCAGGAATAAACTTTGAAGCCTGAAAACCGAAACAGACAAATATAATAAGAAATGTACCATTTCACACATTATAAGTATGTATTTAAAAGTGAATCCATGCTACAGCAGTCCATATTCTTGCATCAGACTCAGAAACACAATTTAGTTACCTAGCTTAATCATCTACCACAGCCACTCCCAGTCTTCAAGCCAAAGAGTTTGGAAGTGCTCAATATTTAACCATACTAACCTCGTCAGATATTTGCTGTGCAAGGCGTATTGCTACATTTCTTAACATGCACTCTGAAGTTGGATTGGGAATGTTCTGCAGAGCAGTTTGCAACACCACTGCCTGGTCATGAGTCGCTTGGTTGATCTGCAACAATTTATTTTCAGTATTATTAAATGGATAATACATTCTGTCCAACAGTAAAAGTATATTCAGAACATTTTTTCCATTGCTTTTATGCAAATACAACCAAATATATTAATATGAATGTTCAGTTATCCTTATGATAATGAAGTTTATTGAAATAGAACTGTAGTGATAATTTCTCCATGACAGATTTCATCTCATACAAACGTTTAATATCATATCTTATTATATTTATTTATTTATTTATTTTGGTTTTCTTATATGCCGCCCAACTCCCGAAGGACTCAGGGCGGCGTACAACAGAGAAAATACAAGAATAACCAATTTATAAATATACTTAAAAACAAATATAAAAATTAAAAACACAGTATTAAAATCATCCAACAGCCGTTCAGCAAGCATACATACTTGGGGGTGAGCTCGAGTGGATTAAGCTCTACTCCCAGCCTGCAGGAAAAGCCATGTCTTAACGGCTTTTCGGAAGGCCAGCAGGGTGGGGATAGTTCGGGTCTCTGGGGGAAGTTGGTTCCAGAGCGCGGGGCCGGCCACAGAGAAGGCTCTCCCCCTAGGGCCCGCCAGCCGGCATTGCTTGGCCGACGGGACCTGGAGGAGGCCAACTCTGTGGGCCCTAACCGGTCGAAGGGAAGTGTGAGGCAGAATGCGGTCCCGGAGATAGCCTGGTCCTAAGCCATGAAGGGCTTTAAAGATGGTGATCAACACCTTGAATTGGACCCGGAGACCGATGGGCAACCAGTGCAGCTGGCGGAGTATAGGTGTCACGTGGGTGTACCTTGGCACACCCACCACAGCACGCGCAGCCGCATTTTGCACCAACTGAAGTCTCTGGATACTCTTCAAGGGTAGCCCCATGTAGAGCGCGTTGCAGTAGTCCAAGCGGGAGGTGACAAGGGCATGAGTGACCGTGAGTAGAGCCTCCTTCTCCAAGTATGGCCGCAACTGGTGCACCAGGCGAACCTGTGCGAAGGCCCCCCTAGCCACAGCAGAAAGATGATGATCCAATTTTAGCTGTGGATCTAGGAGGACCCCCAAGTTGCGGACCTGATCCGAGGGGGTCAGTTTCGCTCCCTCGAAAGCCAAGGAGGGACAGTTGTCGTAGTCCTTAGGAGGCAGTATCCAAAGCCACTCAGTCTTGTCGGGATTAAGTCTGAGTCTGTTCCTCCCCATCCAGATCTTAATGTCGTCCAGGCACCGGCACATTACATCAACTGCCTCACTGAAGTCAGATGGGGTGGTGATGTACAGTTGGGTGTCATCAGCGTACTGGTGAAAACACACTCCATGTCTGCGGATGATCTCCCCCAGCGGTTTCATGTAAATGTTAAACAGGATGGGCGAGAGAACCGACCCCTGAGGCACCCCACATGATAGGGGCCTAATTATAAATCTTAATGCAACTGAAAAAGTCATGTGTCACTTTTTTCAGTGCTGTTGTAACTTTGAACGGTCACTAAATGAACTGCTAAGTCAAGGACTTCCTGTACTTTCTTTTCCTCCATAAATCCTGAGTTGTTGTCTGTCTATTTACACGTCTATGATGCTCAGTGCAAACAAGACATTAAGCAACTTTCAAAATAGTGAAAACTTTGGAATAAAACAAATGTAAAATTTGTAGCCTAAACCAAACAATGATATTAAGAAAACCTTTCATATTCATCATCACTCCAAGAAATCACACTATCAGTAAGCAGCCAATCACTGGATATAAGGGTAGCAACCTATCATTTTATCAGTCCTTAACGGCTTTCAAATAACCAGATCTTAATGGTTTTCCTAAATGCCAGCATTGTTATTGATGATTTGAATGCAGGTCAGATTAAGCTTTATAAATGTTCACTTCTCACTTATGCTAGTCTGTGTTTACTTATTTACTATCCTTCCACTGGCACCTTACCAATTGTGATCATTAAATGACTCCTGATGGAGAAATGGACTTTATGTGATCAAAAGGTCCAAACAATTATTTCAAATGTAAGATAACAGCAGGAAGCATTCATGCAGAAAATAATGAATGCTAACAAAATGACAAAGGAGAGGAAATGAAGCCTAGTTTCCAGAACTCTTAGATAAATTTATTTGGTTCAAATGCCAATGGGAAAAGTAAATGAGAACAAGATTTGCATAGATTTTTTTTTAAAAAGGATTGGAAGCTGTGTCTTTAACTTTTTTCTTTATTTATATTGTTTCTAACACTTTTCATTTTTCTATTTTTTAAATATATCCTTTTTTGTTGTTTAATTATACAAAAATAATACAAAAATAATTATGGTTACCGGTGACATTGGGCTTGTACCCTCTACAACTGGTTGACAAGCTTCTGCCACAGCTCTCACGTGGCCATAACCAATTGCAGTCAGCAATAGCTTTGCTACTTTTAAAGCATTTAGGTAGGCCCCCCTTCTTGTTTCCATATCTGCATTTGGCAAGAAATTATTTCTAGTCAGCATACTCAACACCAGAGGTAAGCCACCACTTTTTAAGAAATTGAACTGAAAGTCAGTAGCATCTTCTCCCAGAGGCAAATTGGCAGGCATTAACAAGGCATAAACTACCTGGAAAATATAGAGAAAAAAATACAAAAATGTCACTTTAATAAAACTGCTTTCAAAACTCAAGTCATTAGACAGCAGGATGGTATGATATATATAATTATTCGTATTCATCAGAATAATCTGATAATTCATTAATATGATGATGATAATAATATCAAGATCCAAAACCTGAATTTGAAAGATTGTGACATAAACTGCCTGTGATGGTCCCAGTGGTTACCAACACACTGGATGCCATACCCAAAAAATCTTGGACAGCACTTAGTAAATATATGATTGACAAAATTTCCATCTGTCAATTGCAAAAGGCAATACTGCTTGATTTGCACATATACTACACTGATATACTACGACATACTACCCTGTTTCCCCCAAAATAAGACATCCCCTGATAATAAGCCCAATCGGACTTTTCAGGGCATGGCAATAAGGCCAAGCGCTTATTTCAGGGTTCAAAAAAATATAAGACAGGGTCTTATTTTCGGGGAAACACGGTAGTTGGAAAGAATTAATTGCATATGAAGATCAACACTGGCTACAGAATTGGCAGCTGTGATTTCACATTTTTTTATACATAGTAATAATAATTGTATTATATGTTTTAAGGCCACCCAACTTCCAGAGACCCCAGAAGGTTTTCCCTATGTTCCTTGTCTAAAAATCTCAATATTAATAATATAAGGAATACATAAGCCCCCCCTCTCAAATGATATCTACAATTCCCCAACCCGGAACCCAGTGACATTTCATAACGTAAGAAGAAAAACTTTTGGAAAAATGTAGTATAAAAATAATACACTTCTGGAAAATGTATCTCAAAATAATTACAAGCTTCTTTATTTCAGTTATTAAAACAATGCCTGAACATCAGAAACAAATTTAAAAATATATCATTTAAAAAAAAATATTTCATTCAATTGTGTCAAATTCTCAGAAATTGCCTGAGAAACTGTCTTCTGATTTCTATCTTGATGCTTTAACCACTAAACCAAACTGGCTCTACACTTAGCCAAAATATTAACTCTATACAAACCTCTGTAAGATATAGCACTTGTGAAGCAGAAGGTCCAAAGAACAGAGAATCAAGGGATGGACTAAGGCTGCTGTCACCAAGTTTTGCATGGTCTAAACAGATAGCTCTTAATTTCTCTATAGTAGTATTATCTGAAATACATAAAATAAAATTTAAGAATGTTTCTTCCCCTCAAATATTAAGAAAAACATATTGATTTCTCAAACCATCTTTAAAACTGAAATAGACTGAAGTTACCTCAGAAATCAAACATCAAAAACATTTCTGAAACATGTTTTGACTTTATAACACACATTTTTCAGGACTACATGACTACAGTGCTGGCCCAAGAAAACCAGTTTTTAAAGTTACTGCTATCAGATATAACAACTATGTTCATGCCAGAAAGTATTTTCCCTTTTTGGATCCAAGTGCAAACTTCTACTATATAATGTGCTAATTTTGAACTTTAATGAGAATTAAGCAAGTAACATTGACTATTGTGTAGTAGTACGCTTAGCAGCATACAGTAGATATGAAAAGTCTGCACACTCCTGTTAAAATATCAGGTTTTTGAGGTATAAAAAGAAATCAGACTGAGACAAATCACTTCAGAATTTTTCCACCTTTAATACAACATATAAGCTGCACGATTCAATGGAAAAATAAACAAATCTTTCAGGGCAGAAAAATAAAAATAAAAAACTTAAAATAACATGGTTACAATAAATGTGCACATCTTCTTATAAATAGGAATATAACTGTGTTCAAAATTAACCAATCACATTCAAACTCATATTAAACAGTAGTCAGTACACACCTGCCATCAATTATTGTCTCTGATCAAGCTCATATAAAGTTCAGCTGTTTTAATAGGATTGTCCTGACATTTACTCAGTTGTCTCTTGGGGCAAAAGCCATGGTGTGCTAAGAGCTTACAAAGCATCAAAGGGATCTCATTGTTGGAAGGTATCAGTCACAGAAGAAGGGTACAACAATTTCCAAGGTATTGGCAATATACCATGGAACACAATGAAGACAGTCATCAAGAAGTGGAGAAAACACGGCACAACAATGACATTACCAAGAACTGGATGTCCCTCAAAAATTCATGTAACAAATAAGAAGAAAACTGGTGTGAGAGGTTGCCAAGATGCCTACAACAACATTAAAGGAGCTGCAGGAATTTCTGGCAAGTACTGATTGCACACTACGTGTGACAACAATCTCCCATATTCTTCAGATGTCTGGGCTGTGGGATAGGATGGCAAGACAGAAGCCTTTTCTTACAATAAAAAACATCTAAGCCCAGCTATATTTTCCAAAACAAAATGTGTTACCTACATCAAACGTGTTATGGTCTGATGAATTATGACCATAATTCCAGGGTGGATAAAAACAGATTTAAAAATAAAAATAAAAAATTGGATTTTTAAAATTTAAATAGAATTTTTTTTATTTTTATCAAATTTATTTTAATAAAATGCTTTTGGAGTAAAAATCTAATGATAGTTTTCTATTTAAGATACATTAATAATTTACAGTATTTTTCGGAGTATAAGACGCACCTTAGTTTTGGGGGAGGAAAACAAGGAAAAAAGGCCTCTGCCTCCCAGCAATTTGCCAAACAGCAAACAGTACAGATGATATACACTGTTTGCTGTGTATTTCTGTGCATGTGTGCCTGACCCATAAAAATGGCAAAGAATTGGAGAAATGTACATTTATGGCAGTATATTAATCCCAGAAAGTTTTCTTAAATGTAATCACACTAACTCCTCCCAATTATTTAAATAGATCTACTCCAAACATGACTAAGTCAGGGTTTCTCAGCTGCCTTCTTTTAATACTAATACTTAATACTAATACTTAATACTAAAACAGGACATTTCAAATTATACTTTGATGTGGCTTTCTGGAAGTATTCTCTGCTATTTAAAAGAAGATACAATAGCACTGGGCCTCTTCAGAGCAAGCATTTATTTTAAAAAGCTTCTTCATTTTGTTAAGTTGTCTAGAACAATAATAAAGCAGTCTTTAAAAATAAGTCTAATAATTTGAACACTCTACAAACATTTAACAAAATAACATATTAACAGAATCTGCCTCTACCTAGGATAGAACTCACAACCTCCTGATTGTGAGGCAAGAGCTCTAGCTCTGAGCCATAGCAGCTATAGCTTGCCTCTTTTCAATTTCAGCAGTCTAATATTGCCAGGAGTTTATCTCCCAGCAATTTGTCACATTACAGCCACCGTAGCTAGTTTCATTTTACCACGTGGCTTGCAAGCCTCCGTCAGCTGTAGGTCGGGAGGCAGATCAGCTCTTCTTGTGCTCTTCTTGTGCTTTGCCCTGTTTGCTGCAAAGAGGTAAATTGCTGGCAGGCAGAGGCCAAAGGGTGGGGGTGGCTGGGTGGGGCTGCATTCGGTGTATAAGACGCACCCAAATTTTCACCCTCTTTTTGAGGGTAAAAAGGTGCGTCTTATACTCCGAAAAATACGGTAGTTTATTCAGCATGAAATGGAGCTTAGTTATGTAGCATGAGGCTGTATATTCTGCAATATTGGGACTGTCGGTGAGTCAACAGTGGGTCAGAGGAGGAGCCGCTGTGGGACAGAGATGACAGTTGCTCTTTAAAAATTATGATTTAAATCGAGTTTTTAAATCAAGCCTTTTTACTAGTGATTTAAATCATGATTTAAATCGACTTGATTTAAATCAAATCCACCCTGCATAATTCCAAAAAATATGTTTGGCACAAAAACAACACTGCACATCAAAAGTACATTGAACCCACAGTGAAGCATGGTGGTGGCAGCATTATGCTTTGGGTCTGCTTTTATTCAGCTAGAACTGGGGCTTTAATCAAGGTGGAGGGAATTATAAACAGTTCCAAATATCAGTCAATTTTGGCACAAAACCTTCAGGCCTCTGCTAAAATGCTGAAGATGAATTTCACCTTTCAACATGACAATAACCCAAAGCATACTTCCAAATCAACAAAATAATGGATTCATTAGAAGAGGAAGATCAAAGTTTTGGAATGGGCCAGCCAGAGCCCACACCTGAGTCCAATTGAAATCTGTGTGATGACCTTAAGAGGGCTGTGCACAAGAATGCCCTCAAGGAATTGAGAGGGACAAAATGGATCAAGAGATATCTAAAGCACCACTGGTGGAAAGCAAGGGTGAACAATTGAATACAGGTAAGAGCTGCTATTAAGGCCTACCTCGTGGCAATTCAAGTGGTGAAGCATTAAGTACTTCTCTGCACCAATTGCATGTGCATATATCAGCCAGCAACCCTCTTTAAGGTGAGTCATTTCCTCCTGGGAAAGGAGGATACAAAGGTCTACCTGAAGGGGTGCAGTGAGGAATTTGCTGATTTTCCGGAAGGCAAAATTGCTCAGCTTTGTTCCCAGTTAGATGCCAGCATGATTGCTGGTCCAGTGGAGGAACCTGGGGCAGGTTTTTGCCAAGTTATGTGGGAATGGTTTGATCCCATTGCTCCTGAGGAAGTAGACAGGGAGTATAAGTGCAAGCACCTGTATTTTAGATCCATGCCCCTTCTGGCTTGTGAAAAATTCCCAGGAAGTGACATGTAGGTAGGTTCTGGCGATGATTAATGCTTCCCTATGAGAAGGGGTGATACCCCAGCATTTTAAGGAGCCCTTTGATACCATGTTATCATTATTCTCCTTTCATGGGTTGGGAGTGGGGGGATCTGTCTTGTCTTGGTTCACTTCTTTCCTTTGTGGCTGCTCTGAGTTGGTGTTGATAGGAAGCAAGATGTCCAGCCTTTGTTGCTTGCTTTGTGGAGTCCCTCAGGGCTAGATACTCTCTCTGCTTCTGTTTAACACAGCGGTTCTCAACCTGGGGGTCGCGACCCCTTTGGGGGTCGAACGACCCTTTCACAGGGGTCGAGAGACTTCGCCCGGACGCCACCATTTGGGTTCTTTTACCCTCTACACATGCGCAGAACACTTTGCGCATGCGCAGAGGGTAAAAGAACCCAAATGGAGGTGGCGGTCGCGGCGGCGGGGTGGGTTGCGGTGAGGGTACGGGGGCCGCGGCATTAGGAAGGTTGAGAACCACTGGTTTAACAGCTACATGAAGCCCCTAGGTGAGATCATCCACCACCATCGACCGAGATATCATCAATATGCTGAAGACACCCAGCTATATGTCTCAGCCCTTCTCCATGGAGCCTCCCTCCCTTTGGAACATCATCCCCAGAGAGATTAAATTGCTTCCCACTTTGACACTCTTTCATAAAGGGCTGAAGATCTAGTTTTACCAACAGGCCTGGGGAATCCAAAGTGGGATGGAGCCTATCAAGTGGCTTATCTGATTGATTGTTGTGGCCAGGGGAGTGGGTGATTATTTTTATCCTTTGTATATTAGGTTTTAATTTTGTTAAACCCACAGTCACTGAGAGCAGGTGGGCAGCCATATAAATTTAAATAAATAAATAAATAAATCAACAAATGCATAGAATGCATTTGCAAGGAAGAGTGAGCAAAGTTTCCCAAGGTGTGCCATGCTGATAGGTTCCTACCCCAAAAGACTGAATGCTGTCATAAAATCAAAATGTGCTTTAACAAAATAATAGTTTAAAGGTGTGCACACTTATGCAACCATGTTTTTGTGAGTATTTTTATTTTCCCCCTCTGAAAGATTTCAGTTGGACAGCTTATATGTTATGTTAAAGATCTGAAGTGATTTATATTGGTCTGATATTTTTACATCTCAAAAACCTTGTATTTTAACAGGGGTGTATAGATTATATATATACACTTTATGGTCTTTCTATTTGCAAATATATATTTCAATTGAAAATTATAGAAAAAAAAATTACCTGGTGGCATTAATTTCATAAGGATACGTGCACCATCTCTAAGGGATGGCATATTTAGACTACTTCCTAGGTCTGCAACTTGCCAAAGAAATGAGATGTATCTAGGATGCAGTGACATAATCTACAATAAAAATAAAAATTTGTCATAAGATGCAAATTTTAAATGTTTGTCTAGTATTATAAATTTAGATGCATGTGTTCTTTTACTTACAACTCCGGGCAAGCAACTTTCAACTTCTGGATTTGGACCATCGCTATAATGATTGCCATGGTTACCAGGAGAACCCGTAGAAGAATCAGAGGAACTATCAGGACTTGAAGGCATATTGGAACTTATCTGTGTAAGCTTTGCTGTAATTAACTGCAGACAGAGTAAAATGCAGATGTAAATTGAAAAACTACATCAAGTAGTGAAACATAACTATTTTTAAAAGCTTCTGAATGTATTAAACCACAAGTGTGCAAGTTTACTAATGCATAATTCTATCATTACAGATTATACATGTATTTATACTGTTATGGGCACACATTTTATCAGTATATAATTTTTCTTAGTACTTACTGTTTTATCTTTCAGATTCAATTGTCCAATTAATTTCCTATCATCTACGGGATCTACTAGTTCGCCTCCAATAAATAATTCTACTTTGGTATGTGCACTGTTGGCTTTAATACGGTTGAGAATGCAACGTCTGACTGAACCAATGGTATCATTTGTATGAGACCAAACATCCAAATCTTCCACCTGCCGACCTTGGTTTGGAAAACGAACTACTAGAGAGATGTGCTTACCACGAAAAGCTCTGAAAATATAGGGAAATGAAATTCTAGTTAAAACTATCCTGGATATTTAAGAATGTTAATATGGTAAAACACAGTTAATAAATATTTTTACTCATTTAAAAATATTGACAATTTGCTAATAAGAAAATGTGTTACTTCTGAATTCTTCTGGAAGGGATGGCTATTTATTTTGTAAGTCAGATAAAAAATAATTAATATTTTCTTTGCATGTATCAAGTATAATAAACATGACATTTATAATTCTGTTGAACTGCACATACAAACCATTATATTTAGATAATTGAGAAAATAAGTCAATTAGCATAATCCTAAGCATGTGTATCCTATTGTAATAGCTATATAAAACTACTAATTTGAATAATATCTAATTAATAATTCAATCACTGCACCCTAGGAAACTGACTTTTCCACAAACCTTGACATTGGTAGAATTGTTCGTTCTTCATGGTAATCACTGTCACATTCATTTATATACTCTCTTAAAACAGTCAACACTCGCACCATTCTTATTGCTTCTTGTCTTGCACAATTAATACTATCTTTATCTCCATCCAATACACATAAAGTATCATAGGATGCCTTCAAACGATCAAAACAGGACTGAATGAAGTCCTCATGGATAACTACCTGTACAAATGTCAAAAGAGTCATAATTTATCAATTATTCCAAAAAAAAGGAAATAACATGAAAAACAAACAGAAACCTTCAAAAAATTACATGTAGAAGTACAGGTTTTCCCAATTTTATTTCAAAAACTATTTTAAAAGTTCATTAAGAAGTCAAACGTAATTTATTCTTGTGGTATAAGCACTGCCCCAAAAACAAGGAATATTAATCATAACTGTCCCAGTTATACTTTATCCCAGTTAACAAAGATTAATGTCAAAATAGCAGGTCTTCACTAGTCAAACCCTTCTTGCCACAGAACATTACATTATTCTAAAATAATAAAAATTATGCATCACCCAAAGTAGGTAAATATATCTGCTTATGTCAGAGAACATTTGGGCGTGTGTGTGTAATGTATTATTAACCATGTCTATATTGTGAAAGAAATATTAAATGTGTATTTATTGTGATTATTTCTACACTGGACTCTTTGGTTGACTATTTACAAAATAATTCGAACAAAACTTCCTATAGAAAGAAGTTACTGTAATATTTTACCTGATTAACTTGTAATCTTGGACCAAGGTTGGTATAAATCTCCTTCAGCAGATCTATTGCTCGACTGGCAATATCATCATTCCCTTGAATTACAACCTAAACAACATAAAGCACATGTTAAGCTAAAATTGTACAACAATTTTGTACAATTAATTCTATTTAAAATGATCTAAAATAGCATCTGCCCAACTTACCATTTTGGAAATGGAATGTTTTTAAAAACTTAAGAATATCCATACCATTCTACCCATTCTTGAACTGGTATGCCATTTTTCAGACTTAATGCTCCAAATAATAGAAGCTTCTGTAATTCTAGGGGTATTATGGTTCTATTACAGGCTATTTCATCCAAAATATGACAAACCACTTCTGGTTTTTAACTTCTAGAAAATGGCAGACCATATACAAAATGGCTAGAGTAGCATGATACAGAGAGCACTGTAGATTTTTCCAGAATATGCTATTATATGATAATCTAGACTACATCCAGTGATCTCATAAGAAGCTACAAAGAAACTTTTAGAAAGCCAACTCATTACTTAAAAAGCTAATACCAAATAAATACTGTAAACATGTTTAAATCTAGGTCTTCTAGATTTGTTAATGGAATACTGTTTTTATGTTTACATTTTGGTTATGTTGCGATTTCCCAAGCAAGCACTGGTATGAATTTACTATTACCTTAAATAACTGTGGAAGAATAGTTAAGACCAATGGGCACACTTCAAATTTTCCTATTATAAAGATTTAGTCATTGCATCTTTTCCCTATAATTTGGAAATAATAAAATCTTGCTTTAATGGAATACTCTGAAGAAGGGATTGTCCATTATTCTCAAATGTCTTTAAAGAATTTATATCATTGTGACAAATTATTTCATGTGTGATATCACATATGAAATAATTTGTCACAATGATTTAATGGTATTTACATCAACTGCACAATTATATTACATGAATTATGTAAATTACTTAAGAAAATTATATACAAAGTCCATTAAGTCAGTCAAAGTTTTGCTATATAGTTGATAATGAGGGGTTCTTGGTGCTCTCTGAGCTTGCTTTTTTCCTTGCAGATGTTTCATTACCCCAACTAGGTAACATCATCAGTGCTAGCATCTCTCATTTCAACCCTGAGCTACAAATATTCTCCTTTATTGATATAGTTGATAAATTTGTTGAAAACAGCTCTACATAATTTTATTTACTACTGCAATGCGCTCTACATGGGGCTACCCTTGAGGAGTATTTGGCGACTTCAGTTGGTGCAAAATGCGGCTGCGCGTGCTGTGGTGGGTGTGCCAAGGTACACCCACGCTACACCTATACTCCACCAGCTGCATTAGCTGCCCATCGGTCTCCGGGTACAATTCAAGGTGTTGATCATCATCTTTAAAGCCCTACATGGCCTAGGACCAGGCTACCTTCGGGACCGCATTCTGCCTCACACTTCCCTTCGACCGGTTAGGGCCCACAGAGTGGGCCTCCTCCAGGTCCCGTCAGCCAAACAATGCCGGTTGGCGGGCCCTAGGGGGAGGGCCTTCTCTGTGGGGGGGCCCGCGCTCTGGAACCAACTTCCCCCAGAGACCCGAACCATCCCCACCCTGCTGGCTTTCCGGAAAGCCGTCAAGACATGGCTCTTCCTGCAGGCAGGGGGGAAAGACTAAATCCATCTGAATTCCCCCCTTGGTATGGCTGATTGTGAACATTTTTTTTAACTTTTGTATATTTTCTTAACTGTTGCTTTTAAATTACTGTTTATTATTGATGTTCTTATAAAATTGTTGTACGCCGCCCTGAGTCCCTCGGGAGTAGGGCGGCATAGAAGAACAAATAATAAATAAATAAATAAATAAATTATGCTGGTAGTAGTTGAAGAACATTTCAATTAAAATTGGATAATTCATCAAATTAAAAAAAACTTACTTATATGCTGTTTAGAGGCCTTTTAGATCTATGACTTTTTCAATTCAGGGAAGCAGTGGATGCAATGTGCCGATGCCTGCACGATGTTAGGAATGAACAGGCTCAAGCTCAACCCTGACAAGACCGAGTGGCTGTGGATATTGCCCCCTAGGGACTATGTCGATTGCCCCTCCTTGGTTCTTGGGGGAGAGAAATTAACTCCCTTGGAACGGGTTCGCAATTTGGGCGTTCTCCTAGATCCACAGCTAAAATTGGATCAACATCTGTCAGCTGTGGCTAGGGGGATCTTTGCACAGGTTCGCCTGGTGCACCAATTGCGACCCTACTTGGAGAGGGAGGCCTTACTCACGGTCACTCATGCCCTCATCACCTCATGGCTGGACTACTGTAATGCGCTCTACATGGGGCTACCCCTAAAGAGTATCCGGAGACTGCAACTGGTGCAAAATGCAGCTGCGCGAGCTGTAGTGGGTGTTCCTAGATACATCCACGTAACACCTATTATTCGCCAGCTGCATTGGCTGCCCATTAGTCTCCGGACAGAATTTAAGGTGTTGGTTTTAACCTTTAAAGCCCTACATGGCTCAGGGCCAGGTTACCTCCGGGACCGCATCCTACCACATACCTCCCTACGACCAGTTAGGTCCCACAGAGTTGGTCTCCTCCAGGTCCCATCAACCAAGCAATGCCAGTTGATGGGACCGCGGGGGAGAGCCTTCTCTGTGGGAGCTCCGTCTCTCTGGAACCAACTCCCTCCAGAGATCCGGACTATCCCCACCCTGCTGGCCTTCCGTAAAGCCGTGAAAACATGGCTCTTCCTGCAGGTGGGGTGAAACTTGAGATCAATTCCCCCATGCATGAATGATGGTTTGTTTTTTAAAAAAATTTGTAATCTTTTTAAAATTGTTATTATTGTGTCTAACTGATTGTTCTTTTCTTATGCTGTACGCCGCCCTGAGTCCTACGGGAGTTGGGCGGCTTATAAGAACAACTAATAAATAAATAAATAAATAAATAAATAAATAAATAAATAAATAAATAAATAAATAAATAAATAAATAAATAAAGTCTTAAAATAGTATACAAGAGCTCCATACTATCAAAAAAACATTTGAGCTTTATATCTGAACATATGAGATGTACAAAATAATGAAAGCACATTTAAAATACACAATGATGCTTCATTCTACATATATGTAATTGTTGATTTGTCTACTTTACAAAAATAGTGTTTTCCAATTAGGCACTTTCAATACCGTCAATACTATTAACAGAAAGTAAATGAGTCTCAATTTGAATAGTTAGAGTATATTTTTTACACTTACTCTCCAAAGGTAATCTAGTCCTATTAGCTCCAAGTCATCCATCATATAGGCACGTCTCTTTGCTACTAGCTTCCCTTCCCGACAGTTCACAGCTTTGAAGAAACGTTCAAAACATTTCATTCCATTTTCTGTTAAGAGTGAAGGGTCCAATTGAAGAACATTGTTTTCAAAAAAGTCTTTATTAATGTCAGGGTCTAAGTCCGGTTCATCTCCCATTAGTTTAGAATACCATTTAAAACAGGCTTCACGATCACACAGGTAGACTGCATTTTCAGCTAAACATTTCCATATTTGTTTTGCCTGAGGAGCACAGAGCCATAATTGACCATCCTTCAGTAAAAATCTTGCAGAAAACAAAGGAACAAATCATTAGAAATATGTATTAATCCCATGAATACTTTAAAAATAAAGTTTACTATACCTAAATTCCAAAAATTTGAAATTTCCAAGAGGGAAAAAAGATAATTTAGCGTTATTACATAATGTACACATCACATACTTTCACATTACTACTCTTAATGTATATTCATACATAAAAGGAAGTTACCATATTTAATATTCTTTGACTAGAAAACATACTAGAAAAGATTAAGGGGATAAATACAAGAAAATCTGGACAGGTACATAAACTGTATTTCTGTTATCTTCATTTAAGGTATTTCCTTCTAAAACCTGACAAGCTAAGTTTCTCTTTTATATTTACTATCTCTTATCCTTAAAACTAGCGATTCAAATGTGTTTTGATGAATCAAGAGATATCAAGATCCATTTATTCAAAAAGGAACCCACTTCCTTTTCCATCCTTCTGGAGCAGCTTGGCTATGAAGCTTCCCCCAGAGATCCGCCCACCCTACTGGCCTTCCGTAAAGCCGTTAAAACATGGCTCTTCCTGCAGGCGGGGTGAAATAGATCAATCCCCCATGTATGAATGTTGGTTTGTTTTAATTTCTGTAAGTATTTTAATCCATTATTACCGTTTTTTAATTGTTCTTGTAATATGTTGTACGCCGCCCTGAGTCCCGCGGGAGTTGGGCGGCATATAAGAACTATTAACAAATAAACAAATAAACAAATAAATAAATAAATAAATAAATAAATAAATAAATAAATAAATAAATAGTAAGTAAGTAAGTATTTGTTCTAACTGCAGGAACTCTAGTGAAAACAATGTACTTGAAATGGGTCAATCTGAAAGAGGTTAGGGGTAGGTATACCAACATTTTATTAAATGAATGGGAATTAGGCTGACAGGATCAAAATTAAGATGCAAGAAGTCTAATCTCTTGCTAAGGATCTTTCTGCAATAATGTCTACAAACCAGAATAAGCTTATACTACATATATTGCAATAAGAATATACAGTTCTTCACCTAAGCAAACAAAAATATTTTCTCTGCTTAAGGAACATTTATTTTTTATTCTGCGCCCCCCCTCCCCAACAAAAACACACAACACAAGCTCTGCTTAAACCAACCGTAAAAAGTTCAACCGCTCTTGGACTTCTTGAACATGACTGTATCTACTTCCTGGTCTTACAGTTTGTGGATCATATTCTCCATGCTCTGCAATTTTTAAGAAGCAGATGTTATGATTTTATATATGTTTAATCATCAGTAAGTCCCAATGTATCCAAGGAAATCCATTTAGAATTGCCAACTTTTTAGTATTGTTGAACTATTTGTTTTAGATATGCAACAACCGAGACAGCCGTATGTTTTTTATGATTCTTTTATACCTTATTAAAATTATTCGCCAAAATTTATTAACATATAATTTAAAAATGTTTCATAAATGGCATAGAAATAGACAGTGAATTTTTTTTTACTTTTGCAAAACAAATCAATGTCCTGCACTCTTTTTGTTTAAAAATGAATTTTACATGTTCCTCTATAGCAGTGGTTCTCAACCTTTCTAATGCCGCGACCCCTTAATACAGTTCCTCATGTTGTGGTGACCCCCAACCATAAAATTATTTTTGTTGCTACTTCATAACTGTAATTTTGCTACTGTTATGAATCGTAATGTAAATATCTAATATGCAGGATGTATTTTCATTGTTACAAATTGAACATAATTAAAGCATAGTGATTAAATCACAAAAACAATATGTAATTATGCCAGATCAGAAATTCTCAGGGCAGTCTTTGCAAGAGCACAAGGAATATCATCTTCCACAACAAGTCTACTTCTGTATTTAGACTTGATAACCAACAAGTGTACAGCAATATTTCTCAATCTCAGCAACTTTTAAGGTGCCTGGTCTTCAACTCCCAGAATTCAAAGCAAAGCTGGCTAAGGAATTTTGGGAGTTGAAGTCCAGGTATATTCAAGTTGTTGAGGTTGAGAAATTGTGGCCTGCAGTGTCGAAAAACTAGAAATCAGATAAGCTTCAAGCAAAGTAATCCCTGTTTAGTAGCTTTCTCCTAGGACTCCAAAGTTTCAGGAGGCAAACAGGGGACAAAAAAAACCATGATTGGTCCAAAAACATTGCCAGAGTCACCAAAGCCAATTTCCTCTTTTAAGCTCTTTCTTCTTAAAACAGCCCCATATTCCTTCCTCCCCCATGGGGCCTGCTCACCCACCCTTTCCAAAACCCCTGCAAAGACAACAATTTTAATTTGCAAGGCTCTTCTTTCAACAGTTTCTTTCTTACTTTCTTTTTTTCCCTCTCACTTTTTTCTCTTCCTTCCTTCCTTCCTTCCTTCCTCCCAACCTTCCTCTTCTTTCTTTTTTTCTTTCCCTCTCTTGCTTTTTTCTCTTCCTTCCTCACTCCCAACCTTCCTCTTCTTTCTTTCTTTCTCTTTTTTCTTTCTTTCTTTCTTTCTTTCTTTCTTTCTTTCTTTCTTTCTCTTTCTTTCTTTCTTTCTCTCTCACTTTTTTCTCTTCCTTGCTTCCTTCCTCCCACCTAACATTCCTCTTCTTCCCTTCCTTCCTTCATCTCTGGTCTTCCTTCCTTCCATCTCTGGTCTTCTATCTTTCTTTCTTTCCTTCTTTCTCTTTTCTCTTCTTCCCTCTTTCCTAGCACAGTTTCTTTCTTACTTTCTTTTTTTCCCTCACTTTTTTCTCTTCCTTCCTTCCTTCCTTCCTCCCAACCTTCCTCTTCTTTCTTTTTTTCTTTCCCACTCTTGCTTTTTTCTCTTCCTTCCTCACTCCCAACCTTCCTCTTCTTTCTTTCTTTTTCTCTTTCTTTCTTTCTTTCTTTCTCTTTCTTTCTTTCTCTCTCACTTTTTTCTCTTCCTTGCTTCCTTCCTCCCACCTAACATTCCTCTTCTTCCCTTCCTTCCTTCATCTCTGGTCTTCCTTCCTTCCATCTCTGGTCTTCTATCTTTCTTTCTTTCTTTCCTTCTTTCTCTTTTCTCTTCTTCCCTCTTTCCTAGCCCTCAGCACCGCAAGATTCGCGGGTGCCAAACTCTCTGGCAACCCGGACAAATAAGCGCATTGTGGTCATTCAGTCACTCCAGGAAAGCGGAGCGAGCAGGGAGGGGATCCTGCCCACCCTGCCTACACTTGTAGCAAAGCCAGCCTGCCCCACAGAGCCGACCTTTTCTGCGGTGGAGGAAGAGCCCGGGTGGGCTTGGGTGGCTCGAGATCCTCCTGCCTTCCTTCCTGCTCGCTCGGCCGCCTCTGTGGCTCCTCTCCGCCCCGGAGGCAGCGCCTTTCCCTCCCTCACGCCCGGGGGGACCCTCTCCAAAGCCGGCCGTGTGCCCCGGGCGTGCCATTGCGCACCTTGTAAACGTCGCCATAAGTGCCGGAGCCGATGCGCTGGATGAGCTCGTAGCGCAGCCATGGGTCCTGCAGCAAGACGTCCCGCAAGGTGCTCATGGACCCCTCACCCAGCCTCCGCGCCTTGGCCGCTGCTGGCCCCGGCTGCGCCGTCCGGCCCCTTCGGCGATGCTTACAAGGTGTGCAACGGCGCGCCCGGGGCACCCGGCCAGCTTTGGAGAGGGTCCCCCTGGGCGTGGGGGGGGGGGGAAAGGCGGCGCCTCCAGGGCGGAGAGGAGCTGCAGAGGCGGCCGAGCGAGCAGGAAGGAAGGCAGGAGGATCCCGCCCAAGCCCCGCCTTGTAAGCCCGCCCGGGCTCTTCCTCCACCGCAGAAAAGCACGGCCGGCAACGCCGGCGGGCTCTGCAGCTGGCAGTCAAGAGTCCATCTGGGCGCGTGCAGAGCGCTCCGTTGCGGAGGAAGCACGCACGCCTGTACAGGGGAGTCCCCCAATTACGACCTCAAGGGAGCCCACCTTAGGCAACCCCTGTGAAATGGTCGTTCGACCCCCAAAGGGTTCGCGACCCCCAGGTTGAGAACCGCTGCTCTATAGAGTAGGTGATCCCACATTTCTCAGATTAAAATGCTAGGCTTCGGTAGCTAACAATGTTTAGGAGATAATTTTAATGAGCTAAACAACTTTAAAATTTAACTCACCTTTACCATACTGTCGCATGCTTTCCATATATGCTGAAAGATTTTCTGCAACTAAAGTTACTAGAGCATGATTGTGCTGAAGTTGATTGATTAAGTCATGACGATAAAATACATGGGGGCTTCGCTGAGTTTGACTGCAATTAAAAATATAAAACTTATAGGTGAATATTTAATATGAATATTTTCATTCAATAGTATTAACAGAAAGTCAAGTCCAAGTGGTATTACATCTTTAAACTAAAATCCCATTCAAAACTGAACATTCATACAAGAAGTCAATTTAAAATTCAATATATAGCAGAATAAACATCAGGAGCTATAGTTTTATATTAAAGGCACTCTCTTCATAAAATCTGTCATGGAACTATTTTTATAGCTTAATGAATTGTTCAACAGCAAGTTACTCTCTACTGCATAATACAATCACTTTTGAAAAACTTGTGAAAAACTGAACCTGTCAGGTCCCATAGATCCCCACTGGGACGCTGCCATTTTGGTGGGGAGGGGGCCTGGGTGCATTCTTTAGTTTATAGCCTTTTTCCTGGTGCCTATTTATCCTGTACTTTGATTTACCTTCCTGGGAATGTAAGTGGAGAGGGCCATCTGTTTTGTCTCAGCTCTGGAGCCTCCAGCAAGAGACGCCGGAGAACAGCTTCTTATCACCTTCTCAGACAGCAATTCTCAAAACAACTTAAAACAACTTCGCACCTGTGGATTGGCTTATTCAACACCGGACAGAGGGGATGGGTTTCTAACTGCCTTAACCTAGCAGAATTGCAGGGGAATCCTCAGATCCTGCTTCCTGTTAAGAGCTGAAGTGGTGCAGTGGTTAAATGCTGCGACTGCAGGCTGACTGCTAGTTCAGCAGTTCAGCTGTTCAAATCTCACTAGGCTCAAGGTTGACTCAGCCTTCCATCCTTCTGAGGTCGGTAAAATGAGGACCCAGATTGTTGGGGGCAATATGCTAAACTCTGTAAACCGCTTAGAGAGGGCTGTAAAGCACTATGAAGCGGTATATAAGTAAAGTGCTATAGTGCTATTGCTATTCCTTTGTCTTTCTATCTCTTTCCTTCAATAGAAGGCTCCTTTTGAAATGCTAATTGTTGCAAGAGTTCTACTTTCTTGCACGGAGAGGAGAGGCAGATCCTTACAAAACCAGAGTTTATCATCTAGCAAAAATTAACAAATTTAAAATCCAATATGAAAATGAATGCTGTTTTCTGGCAGAAGAAATATGCAAATCTAATATAGCTGATAGCTCCTTAGAACCCTAGAATCACATCACAAAAATTCAGTGAGAATATGAACAGGGTGACTTCAATCCATTTTTAGCTGTTTGGGATAATTTTATGGGTCAAACATCTTGACCATTCCTCTCTTCTGCTGAGTACAGATGGTTCTTGCTTAATGACCACTCATTCAGTGACTGTTTAAACAAGTGCTAGTTAAGTACGAGGATGTAAGTCCTCGTACTTGCAATGTCACAATATCCTTCTTTGCTGGCTTCCAACAAAGTCAATGGGGAAGCCAGGAGGAGGTCCTGAATAGCAACCATATGACATTTGATTTGATGACTGTACGGGCTTTGCTTAATGGAAACCAGAAATGCCAAAATTTCTATTACTAAGTGGTGTGGTCATGTGACATTGCACTGTGCTGCTTAGCAATGAAAATTCCTGTTCCTTGTTAAGTGAAAACTACCTATATGCTCTTTGTTCTCTGAAGATGAAAGGACTGAATTGTGACCCTAATCCTTGAAACACTGCCAAACCATGAAATGAAGGTAAATAAGTTACTTTTTAATTACTACTCTTTCTCAACTGTTTTTAAAATCATTTGTTATCAAAATAACTGGCATGAATATTAATAGCAACTCAGCTTCAATATTTCTATTAACCCCTACCACATGCAATTTATACTCTTAATATTCACATCTTAATATCCAAAGGTTTAAATGACCAATACAGAGTCTTATTTCAAATTCCTTAGATCAGAGTTCTCCAAAGTGGTCAATATCAACTTCCACAAATCAGTGGGATTATCCATTATTATTTTGTTATTATTATTTATATTATATTACTTAAAATATTATTATTTTCATACAATAAATGTTTTTTGGGGGGGAGTGTCAATGAGCAAACTGAAACTTCCTGAAGAGACCAATGAACTGAAGAGATTTGGGACTCCTGCATTTAGACTTTATTTTGCCCCTATCAATTTTCAAAGGTCACATTCTTGTCATACTATTTGAAAGAGGCTAATAATTAGGTAATTCTGTGATATTTCTAAACTAATTACTTACTGATTTATTTTATTTAAAATATTTATACGGCTGCCCAAGCTCACAACATATAAACCATGGCTATTTAAGTTTGTTACATGAAGGGGTTATATGCATTCTACAGGAATACTTCCTATTACCACATAACTAAACAAATACAAATACATCATCTATTCATGCATTGTACTAGATTTTATTACAATTTACTATATAATTACCTTAACTTCTCACCTTAAGTTTTGTGGCGCTTCTCCAAACAAACTACAAATTTCCCTAATTTGTTTCAAGGCTGGAATGACCCATTTGTCATTTGTGCGGAGTTCTTCTATAAAACGATCTATCCACTGTATTTTTTGTGTATCTCTATCCTTCAGGAAAAGAAAAGGAAGCATAAACATGAAGGAAAGAGGATAAAGATAGGCCAAAAATGAACTAGAAAAAGTAAGATCATCCTGGGCAAAAGCAGAGAAAACCTATTCCCAAATAATACATGCCAACTATAAGTATAACATCAAGTTGCTTCCTTATCCCGCTTGTACATGGAAAGTTTTGTCAGAATCTGGGCCACCTATTATTTCTGTCCCAAAGGAGCAAGACTGAAATTTTATAACAATGTACCACTTATTTATGTAATATGGCCCTCCATCTCATATACGTGACTCTGGGTGAATAGCAATTAAAACAAAATAAAAACATAATAAAATGAAACCAATAATTAAAAATGTAAATAACAGGTGCAAGCCATCCATGCCTCTACGAATAAAACTGGATCCCTCTCAGAACTCAATCCCAATTCTGTCTGCAAATCTGGACTGCTATGGAACACCATATGAGGGATATGTTTCCCATAAACCCATAATGAAAGAGCCATGGTGGCGCAATGGTTAGAATGCAGTACTGCAAGCTACTGCAGGCTACTTCTGCTGATCACCGGTTGCTTGCAGTTTGGCAGTTCGGGTCTCACCGGCTCCAAGTTGACTCAGCCTTCCACCATTCCGAGGTCCATAAAATGAGGAGCCAGATTGTTTGGGGCAATATGTGGACTCTGTAAACTGCTTAGAGAGGGCTGTAAAGCACTGTGAAGCGGTATATACATAAGTCGAACTGCTATTGCTATAATCAACACCAGTTTCAGAAGACCGGCAAGCTCAAAGCTAGATTGCCACTGAATTATAGCACTCCAAAAGATTAAATAAAAACTATATTAGGTCCCCGATTCAAGAGCAATCTTCCACTACATAGACACAAATGGAGGAATAAAAGAGCAGCCATTACCTACAAAGAGCCATCATGCACTATTTTATACCTCATATTGCCCACACTAATTGATGTTACATCTCTTGCAACAACTGTTCTTATAATCATAGGGGCCTGCAAGAAAGGGGATGAGGAAAGGGTAGAGGTTTCTGAATATTCTCTAAAAATCAGCACGTGTCATTGTCTGTTTCTATTGCTCTCAAATGTTCTTCCTTTTTCCCAGATTCACCCCTTTCCAATACTGTCATGTATTATTTTCCCCTCTACCTGCCAATTTTGCAGACCAATCTAGCATACTATATGCCCTCCATATAAATTGATGCCCTCTTCACAGCCACTTGTATACAGCTGAGACATTCTAGCTTCTTCAGCAGCCTGCCTGCCTGCCTGCTAGTGGGAAGGGTGCACACAAACACATCTACAGTAAGTTATCTGCAGAGTTCAGCAGACAACCCACACAACCAAACTGCAAAAGGGTCCCTGGAAGTTTTAACCATAAAGTGCAGGATAGAACTGTGACTCAAAAACCTATGAAGCAATAATAGTCCAGGGCTTACTGGTGAGATAAGGGTGAGGGGAGATAAGGTAGGAGCCCTGGATACTAACCCTACGAAGACATTCATCGAAGAAATGCCAGAATACCATGTTTCCTTGAAAATAAGACCCGGTCTTATATATTTTCCCCCGCTCCAAAATAAGCACTAGGGCTTATTTTCAGGGAGAAATGATTATCAGGGTGATCAGCCCAGCTGGGCGCTCCACCCCCCCCTGGCATGAGCACAAGAGGCAGCAAGTGAGCAGGGACCAACCGTATCTGGCAGCAGCTGCAGCCTGCGCAGCACAGGTGAGCTGATTCCCTGTCCAAGCAGCAGACAGAGGCAGAGGTGTGGGAGGGGGAAATGCAGGCAATCCGGAGGCGCCGTGTGGGTCACAGGAAAGCTGAGAGTTGGGCAGAGCGGTCGGGCGCGGGAGGCTCATCTTCGTGTGGCGGCACCAGCAGCAGATGGAGGCAGAGGCGGGGGCGGAAGGCAGGCGATCCCGATGCACAGCGCGGGCTGCAGGCAAGCTGAGACATGGCCTACTGACTCTCCTCTTTCACGTGGCCTGTGTCCAGATCGCCTGCCTTCCCCCCGCGCCTCTGCCTCCATCTGCTACCGGTGCCACCGCGCGAAGATGAGCCTCCCGTGTCCACCTGCCGCTTCGGCCCGACACTCAGCCTTCCTGTGGCCCACACGGTGCGTCCAGATCGTGTGACTCCCCTCCGCCTCTGCTTGGACAGGTAATCAACCCACCTGCACTGTGTGGGCTGCGGCTGCTGCCGTAACCGTCAGCCTGTGAACGCTCGCCACCTCCTTTGCTGGCCACGCCCACCCCCCTTCACTAGTGCTTATTTTTGGCGTAGGGCTTATATTAGGTGCACACTTAAAAATCAGGCTATGGCTTATTTTTGGGATAGATCTTATTTTCAGGGAAACATGGTAGCTAGTGTTTACTGGGCTGTACCACAGCATTGTGAAGTGGAATTATTAATGGCTGGTTCCTGGATCCATACTTCTGGTAGGGCCCTTTGCTCTCAAGTTCCACATCCTCTCTTATATTGGGTATGAACAATCTGCAAGCACTTTACAGCTATTGGTAATATGCAGTGGTAAAACCAGAGCTACCTTCTGCTGAAAATAGTGAAGCAACCCTTCCTTCCTGGCTGAGCTAAACAACTTGCTATTTGCTATTCTCCATACATGTGCAATGAGGACAGAGTACATACACTTGTCAATGTTCCTGGTTACCCAGCTTGTGCACACAAAGCCACAGTCCTATGAGGGCACTCAGACAGACTGGGACCAAGTTGTCATAGTGTTCCAGCTTTCTGTGTGGAAGCACCCACAAAGTGCAAACCTCCCTTGAATTACCCACCTACAATTTGAAAATTCCTGCTTTAGAGGATTGTGGAAAAAACAACATAATTTTTAATGAAACATTAACAAGTTCATTTTAATGGCTAACTAACAATTCATCCTTACCTGTGAACAACTGTAATCTAAAATTTTAATGTGGGCACTGAGAGCCTGATCCATGATATCAACTGGAACATCATCACTATGTGCTAAATTCCATAGAAGATTTAGTACTTTGTGTGCCATCACACCATCTTTATCATCTTCTGCAAGACGTCTGATTAGCTCAAGTAGCTTTTCACGTTGTTTTTTACTTGCATTTGTCCAACTTGCCTAAAAACCAAAGGGAAATCAATGGAAAGTTAAAAATATAGTCCTATAATAGTAAGAAAACTTTACAAAACTGTAATATTAAAATACAAATTAACATCATTTAGAATTTATATGTAACTATTTTAAATAACATATATAAATACATGTTTTCTTCAACCATACTGAGCAATTAATAGTAAGAATTAAGCTATTTTAAAATAATTTTCAAAGATTACATCTGAGTGAAAGCCTCTTTTCCAGCTCTTATAAATCAAAGCAAATTCATGGTCTTACAAATAGAATACCAATTTTTAATATCATTTTAATGTATTTTCCAATAACAATCAAATTTAATGCAAGTTATTAGTTAAACATATCTGGCTGCATAATTATGTTTACAATTCTTCAAAAAAATGCAAGAAACTCATTGGTTTTTTTACCCATTAAGAATTCAACAAATCTAAACTGTACTTAACTAACAGGAGAATAAAGTACTTCTTAAAAGACAATTGGTTTCCAGTGTGATTTCTTCAAAAGTCAACTGTAAATTATCTGATTCTACTATAACAATACGCGAGCACATAATAGATTCAAACTTAATGTAAACCGCTCCAAACTCAACTGCAGAAAATACGACTTCAGCAACACAGTGATCAATGCCTGGAATGCACTACCTGACCTCTGTGGTTTCTTCCCCTAACCCCCAAAACTTTAACCTTAGACTGTCTACAGTAAACCTCTCCTCATTTCTAAGAGGTCTGTAAGGGGCGTGCATAAGCGCACCACTGTGCCTACCGTCCCTGTCCTACTGTCCTATTGTCCTCTTTTATCGGTACTTTTTACTTATGTTATGTTTATACAAACAACTATCCTGTACATGTCTGACAAAATAAATAAATAAATAAATAAATAAATAAATATCATTTGAAAAGAAATGTCAATATGTCTCTTATACCTGTAGTAAAATATCAATGAAATATAATTGCTACATTTTAACGTACAATTTCAAATACTGTTGTTTAAAGGGGAATTGACTCAAGGTAAAAGAAATTTCAGGAAGCTGAATCTGAAGTTTATTTACTATATTAAACTTAACAGAATAACAGAATTGGAAGAGACCTTGGAGATCTTCTAGTCCAATCTCTTGCTCAGGCAGGAAACCCTATACCATTTCAGACAATGGTTATCCAGTCTCTTCTTAAAAACCTCTAGAATTGGAGCACCCATAACTTCTGGAGGTAAGTTGTTCCATCAATTAATTGTTCTAACTTTCAGGAAATTTCTCCTTAGTTGTAAGTAGATTATTTCCTTGACTAATTTCCATCCACTGCTTCTTGTTGTGGCTTTAGGTGCTTTGGAGAATAGGTCGATCCCCTCTTCTTTGTGGCAATATCCCTCAGATATTGGAACATTGCTATCCTGTCACCCCTAGTACTTCTTTTCATTAAACTAATCATACCCAACTCTAGCAAACTTTCTTTATATGTGTTAGCCTCCAGTTTCCTGATCATCTTAGTTGCTCTTCTCTGTATTCTTTCTAGAATCTCAACATCTTTTTATGTCATGGCGACCAAAACTGGATGCAGTATTCCAAGTGTGGTCTTACCAAGGCATTATAAAGTGGCACTAACAGTTTACATGATCCTGATCCTATCCCTGCATTGGCTTTTTTGGCAGCTGCAGCACACTGCTGGCTCATATTTAAGTAAATGTCCACTAGGACGCCAAGATCCCTCTTGCAGTTACTACTATTGAGCCAGGTACCACCTATTAACATAAACATAAATTGAAATTTGATTATATCCTACTTAAAGGAGTTCAATGAATAGCAAATTAATAGACTAATTACCTTAAAACAATCAAACAAATGGTCAAGCTGTTCAGGAGAGAAATCCCAGGCCAATTTTGCAAGAAGATCATGTACATTTTTCACAATGGCTTCATGTTTTCCTGCCTTGAAGAGCAATATTATTAATGTTGTTTGTAGAAAAAGGTACAACATGTTGCAACATTATTATCACAAAGTACCATTTTAAGGTAAACTGATTAAAAGTCAAGGATTGGTATGGTAATTTATGATGTAACTGCTGCTTTACAAAGCTATCATCAAGAAGCTATAAAATAAATGAAAGGGGGGGGACATGACAATGCTTAATAATACATGGTTCCTTCTGCTATATGTATCTCGGCTTGAACAAAACAGCAACAAGCAGCCTTTGAAGAATTTCAAGCTACACCTAACTTCTGGGAGAAAGCTAGAGCATGAAATGTGATGATAGAAACTAATATTGCTTCATTACATAACATCAGGGAGATGCTTGAATTTTCCCTAGAAAGTATTTTGGAAGCTGTTCAGGACAAAATGTGAGAACCGCTTCAAGCTTCATGAGACCTTTGGTTGAGAATGATAAAACTGAATGGGCAAAGGTTATTAGAACAGATATAGGTAGTCCTTGACTTACAACCACAATTGAGCCTAAAATTTATGTTAAGTGAGACATTTGTTAAGCGAGTTCTGCCACATTTTATGACCTTTCTTGCCACAGTTGTTACCATGTTTTCCCCAAAATAAGACAGGGTCTTATTTTCTTTTGACCCCCCAAATAAGGGCTTGGCCTTATTTTCGGGGACGTCTTATTATTTTTGAGGTGGAGGAGGCAGCAAACCCGCCAGCCCCACCCTCTCCATCCACCACCTGCTTGCCTGCGGCCGCAATGACCCAAGTTCTCCGTGCGCCCTGGCTTCCATCTGCCCTGCTTCCTGGGCTTGCTGCTGGCTGGCCACTGAACAGCTGACTGTGCTGCTCTGGTGTCGCGGGGGCTCTTCGCCCTCCTGGCAGCACTGCTTTTGGCTGTCCTGCTGGGCTGCTCCTGCCTGGTGCAAGGTGAGTCGTCCCAGATCTATGACCTCCGGAGTGGCCCCCTCCTGCTGGTGGAGCTGCGCCGCCCGCGCCGCCTTGCATAGCCAGCATGAGAGCTAGTGCCCACCAGGGCAAGGGCCTGAAGAGCGCCGGGCTCAGCTCGTAACCTGGAGCCTGCAGCAGACCTTCAGGAAGGCGCTCAAGCAGCCCGAAGGCTGCAGCAGGTGAAGCAGCTTGGCTCCACCAGTGGTCGCTGGCAAAGGACCCTGGCAGGCCGGCAGCAGGGGGGGGCACTCTGGAGGTCGTAGATATCGGCCGACTCATCCCGCACCAAGCAGGAGCAGCCCAGCAGGGTGGCCAAGAGCAGCGCTGCCAGGAGGGCGAAGAGCTCCTGCGAACCTTTGTGTGTGAAAGAGAGACAGAGAGAGCACACCGCCGCCAGCCCTGGTATACGGTAACTTTCCGAGGTTGGATCGGATCTCTCTCTCTCTCTCTCACACACACACACACACACACTCCCTCCAAGGCAGCCACACCCCTTCACTAATCTGCTTTCCAGCTCCATTCTCTGTTGCACGTGCAGAACAAGAAAAATAGTCTGTGCGACTATGGTAAAAAAATATATCCAGAAATCCAGACCTTCCAACTTCTCGAAAAAAAAAAAAATATCTCGCGAAGTTGGAAGTAGTCCCATAGACTACTTTTCTTGCAGTGGTGAATGGAGCAGGATGTGGCTGCCTTGGGAGGGGTGAGGGGTTAGGGATCTCTCTCACACACACACATTTTTGCGAACGGCTTGAAAATGGGGAGGGGGGATTTTCCTGCCTCTCACCCTGTTCTCAGTCTGTGCTGAGCTTCAGAACAGGGTGAGAGGCAGGAAAATCCCCCCTCCCCATTTTCAAGCCGTTTGCAAAAACACCCCATTCCGAGCCTTCAATATGCTGAAGGCTCAGAATGAGCGTTGCCTTACCTGATACGCTCTTTCTCATCAGGAGGAGCCAGCAGTCAGGATGGGTTTTGTCTCCACCCACTAGCAGTCAGGACCGAGTCTCTTTTAAATATCCAGATCCGCCTCCTGGGACCCCAGTTCTGACGAATCCGAAGAGAAGACTCGATGTGGCGAACAAAGGCAATTCTTGGCCAAAATAAAGAAGGTCACATCCCGACTGTGTGTTGACTGGTTCAGATGCCGGACGTGAGGTTGAATGCGATCAGTAAGCAGTGAGAGGAACGTTCCAAGTTAGGCAGAATAGAAGAGAAGGGTCCCTGAAGAGAATGAAGTTGTAGCAAACCGAGGACAAACTTGATGAGTCTCAGTAGCGTAGGCACGTAGGTAGAGAAGGAAGATAACTAGCCCCGAAGATCCTGAATCCAGGAAGTAAAACAAGGGAGGGAACTGACTGCTGGCTCCTCCTGATGAGAAAGAGCGTATCAGGTAAGGCAACACTCATTCTCCATCCTCTGAGGAGCCAGGAGTCAGGATGGGACATACCAAAGCCAAGCCTGGCGGGCCCTAGGGGGAGAGCCTTCTCTGTGGCAGGCCCCGTGCTCTGGAACCAACTTCCCCCAGAGACCCGAACTATCCCCACCCTGCTGGCCTTCCGGAAAGCTGTTAAGACCTGGCTTTTCCTGCAGGCTGGGGGTAGAGCTTAATCCATTTGAGCTCACCCCCAAGTATGTATGTAGCTGAATGGATATTAAATGTTTTTAAGATGTTTTTAATTTTTATATGTGTTTTTAATGCTTATTTATATTGGTTTCTTGTATTTTTTTCTGTTGTACGCCGCCCGGAGTCCTCCGGGAGTTGGGCGGCATATAAGAAACACCAATAAATAAATAAATAAATAAAGTCCCTATGGGTGGGATCCCTCGGAAGCTAAGTCCTATTATCGACCACCCTCTGCAACACTCGTCTTTCAAAAGCAGCATCTGCTGATGCATATCTGTCTATCCTTAATGCCTGATAAACTGAGTTGGAGAGGCCCAAGTCGCGGCCCGGCAGAGATCTTCCAATGGGCATTGTGTCGACCAAGCTGCAGAGGTAGCTGTGCTGCGGGTAGAGTGTGCTGTGATGCCCGCGGGGTGCGGTAGGTAGTCCAGGTCATAGGCCTTCGCAATTGCGCCCCTGATCCAGCGTCCGATGGTCGTCGGGGAGGCCTTAAGACCCAAGGATTGAGGAAGAAAGGTGACAAGAGCTTCCGTCCTCCTGAAGGGCCGTGTACGGTTGATGTACACACGCAGGGCTCGTCTTACATCCAATGTGTGCCAGAGTCTCTCTGACGGGTGGGAGGGTCGAGGGCAGAAGGAGGGTAGCACCAGTTCCTGGGTCCGATGGCAGGTGGAATTTACCTTCGGGATGAAGGACGGGTCCAGTCGTAGTATCACCCTGTCCTGATGGAAGAGGCAGAGATCATCTCGAACCAACAATGCTGAGAGTTCAGATATCCTACGAGCGGAAGTAATGGCAAGTAGGAAAGCGACCTTGAGAGACAAGTGTCTGAGGGAGGCCTCCCTCAGAGGTTCGTACGGGGCTCCCGTGAGGGACTGGAGGACCTTGGGAAGATCCCATGTTGGGTACCGGTGGATCGCTGGTGGTCGGCAGTTCGTGACCTCTTTCAAAAATCAACGCACCGTAGGAATGTGTGAGAGCGAGTCCCAATGGCAGCGTCGCCGTAGAGTGTTGGGTGAAAGACACTTATCTAGGCCTCGTTTGAGAAAACGCAGGACCATGGGTAAAGGCACATTGAGCAGCGACAGTTCCTGCGAGGAGCACCAGGAGCAGAAAGGTTTCCACGTAGCGGAATAGATTCGTTCAGTTGACAGGCGACGTGATGCCTGGATGTAAAAGATCACGTCTGGATCGTATTTCTGGCTGCTCAGAGTGCCCCGCTCAAGCGCCAGGTGGTCAGTTGGCACCACCGGGGGTCCGGATGGAAGAGTGACCCCTGGCTGAGGAGAGTTGGAAAAATGGGCAGCTTCCAAGGATCTGTTACTGAGAGCGCCCTGAGCTCGGCAAACCAGGGTTGCCGGGGCCAAAATGGAGCAAGTAAGATTATTTCCGCCCTCTCCTGGATCAGCTTCTGGAGCACCTGGGGCAGAATGGGTAGGGGAGGGAAGGCGTAGAGTAGGCCCTGAGGCCAGCGGCAACGGAGCGCGTTGATCCCCTCCGAGCTCCATGATTGGTATCATGTGAAGAACCTTGGGAGCTGGGCATTCTCCGGGGTCACGAAAAGATCCACCAAGGGAAACCCGAATCTGGTTGTGATGGAATGGAAGACTGATGGGTCCAGGCGCCACTCGGCTTGGTCCACCGACGAGCGACTCAGCCAGTCCGCCTGGATGTTGGCAACCCTGGAGATGTGTTCCGATGTCAGGGAGAGAAGGTGGTGCTCCGACCACAGTCCCAGCTTCAGCGCCTCGGCCATCAGGGTCCTGGAACGGGTTCCCCCCTGGCGGTTGATATGCGCCTTTGCGGTGATGTTGTCAGTCAGAATCAACACGTGGCAACCCGCTACCAGGTGGAGGAAGTGTCTGAGCGCCAGTGAGACTGCATGCAGCTCGAGCCAGTTGATGGAGCACCTGGCTTGTGCTTCTGACCATTGGCCTTGAGCCGTGAGACCTTCGCAGTGAGCTCCCCATCCGGTGAGACTGGCGTCTGTTGTGACTGTGATGGACGGCTGAGGACGGAAAAGCGTTCCCTTGGCGATTGCTGGAGATTGCCTCCAGTTGAGGGACCGTCAGACAGACAGGGTGATCTTGACCTTGTGAAGAGATGACCCACGGCCGGCCTTCTGGAATGGAAGAAGGAACCATAGCAGCTCCCGAGAATGGAGCCTCGCCCAAGGGGTTATGGACAGGCTGGACACCATCTTACCCAACAGGGAGGAGAGGGACAATAAGGAGGAAGAGACCTGCCTTTGGACTAGGCAAGCCAACTCCCTTAGACTGACTTGGCGCTTCTGAGAAAGGTAAACTTTACCTTCAACTGAATCTATGATGGTTCCCAAATGTGTAATGGAGGTAGAGGGGGAAAGGGAGCTCTTCTGGAGGTTAATTGAGAACCCATGGTCTGATAGGAGAGTAGAGACTATCTGGAGGTGCTGCAGGGCTAAGTCCTTAGAGGGGGCATGCACCAATATATCATCCAGATAGCACTGGACCCTGACCGGCAACGTTCGTAGATGGGCAGCTAGAACCGAAAGGATCTTTGTAAAACCCTGGGGGCAGAGGAAAGCCCAAAGGGGAGAGCTCTATATTGAAAGTGTACCTTCATAGCAAAACCGAAGGTATTTGCAATGCTGACGGGAAATGGGAATATGCAGGTAGGCTTCGGTCAAATCAAGGGATGCCATAAAATCACCTTGGCGAATACACGCCAAGATGGTCATCAGGGAATGCATCTTGAATTTTCTGTAAGAGATATATCGGTTGAGACGCTTAAGATCTAGAATGGCACTCCATCCCCCCGAGGCCTTGGGTACTACGAAAAGGATAGAATAATGTCCTTGGAATTGCTCGCCAGTGGGTACCTGCTGAATTGCTCGGATCTCCAGCAGGTGTTGGACAGCCTCGTCCATGAGCGCTCGTTTGGTGGTAGCCCTGGGCGTGGGGCAACGGACAAAGAACCCCGGGGGTAGGGAGAGGAATTCTAGAGATAAGCCGTGCCGAATGGTGTCAAGCACCCATGAATCGGTGGTGGTCAAGGCCCAGCGAGAAGCGAAATGGGCTAGTCGCCACCCAATGGGAGTGTTGTCTAGGACGGGGAGACTACCACCTCCCTCGTCTGGCGAGACGCCTCCCGTTCCCGACGCGGAACGGTCTCCTGAACTGCCTCCCCCTCCCGGCCCTGTCCTGATTGGGACAAAACCTGGCCCCATACTGACCTGGGGCCCGGGGAAAGCTAGAGCCCTGGTCAGCCTAGTGAAAGGGCCGCCGGACGTAGGGAGATTGGCGCGGAAATCCTCTGTGAGACAAGGATGGGAGGATCTTACGCTTGTCACGGGATTCGATGAGGAAAGGCTCGAGAGATTCCCCGAAGAGTTGCTTGCCTTTGATGGGTTTGGCCGCCAGTCGCCATTTGTGGCGTGTTTCCACTGGCCATTGCTTCAGCCAGTGCATACGTCTGGCGACGGTGGCTGAGGCCATAGCCCTGGAGGCGAATCTGGATGTGTATAAGGTGGAATTGGCCAGGAACTGACAAGTGGCGTAAAGCTTGTTAAGGTCCTGCTGGGCCCGCACGTTAGAAGTCGGGATGAACTCTTGGAGCTGATTCAGCCAAAGGAGGGCTACTCTGGCGAAGAAGGATGAAGTCGATGCGACTTTGATGGCCCAGGCCGCCGAGCGGTGTGCCCTGATGAGAGCCTGCTCCACCTTACGATCCTCAGGTTTTAGATTTTCGTCAGATTCCCCTGGAAGCATGGTTGGCGTGTGCAGAGCCAAGACCGGAGGATCTACCGTCGGGACCTCTAGTAGATCTGCCAACTCAGTGGCCACGTTGAAGAATTGTCGTTCCAGTCCTGATGGTGAAGGCCCAGCAGCTGGGTTGGACCACTGGTGTTTCACCGTGTCCAGAAATCCTTATCTCGGGTGTGACTGAAGAAAAGAGAACTCCAAGAGGAGTATCTTTGTCTGGCCTTCATTAGAAGTGATTTGAAAAGCCCTGGAGGGAAAAGAGTCGAAGAGGGAGGCTGGGATTGAGTAGGGATCTCGTCATCCGAGAGATCACCATAAGGTTCCTCTTCCACCCCCGGTAAGTCGTCCAAATTGTCCTCCTCAGATACATTGGACAGATGATCTCCTTCAAGTAGGCCAGCGCTGGTGCTTGGTTGAGCCTCAAGTTGGGGGGTGGAACTCCCTGATCTCTGAGCAGGCAAGGAGGCCGCCAAGGACTGAAGGTTAGCGGTGATGCTGGTTTGGACTGCCATAGCTATCCATTGTTGGATGGCGGATTGGTCAAAAGGCATAACTGAGGGAAGAGAGGTTCCTGGGTTCTCAGCCTGAGGCCTGGGAGCAGTAAAAGGAGAGGCCAGATTGGTCCCAGACAGGATATCCTGACTGATAAGGGACTGGGCCTGGGCAGGCTGGTTCGGAACAAGCGTGGCCTGGCTTGGAGGTGGGGGGTCAAGGTAAGATCCAAGGCCCCCTGGGCCCCACAGATTAGTAGCTACTGGAGGGAGCACAGTGGAGTCTAAGGATAGAGGCCTATCTGCTGCGCCCTTTTCAGCAGGCCTGGAGTTGTTAGCCTTAGCTGCCTTGTCATGCATTTTCTGCAGAGCACGGTCTCTGCGCTCTTCTGCTTTAGTGGAGGCCCTGGTACTAGGAAGATGATTGGAGGGGCCTGCTGCCTCATCATCATTCGGCCTGTTTGATTTTCTGCTGCGTTTACCCCCAGGCTTGGAGCTGAGTGGAGGGGCCCTGTCCGCCATTGGGAGTTTACACGAGGTGTTAATGAAGAGACTGTAGGCTGAATAGGGCCTTGTGAGAATTGCGGTGATTAAGCCACTGCAGGGGGAAAAGCCTAGCAAGGAGGCCTGAATCCCGTTCCAGCCGTCGGGGGGGGGATTAAGGCCTGAAGATTGCCCCTTTTTTTGCCGCGTGGTACTTAGCTGGGCCTCTGGAGAGGGCTAAACAGCTGGTAATTAAGGCGCCTGGAGAAAACTCCCCCCCCTTACTTGGATCGTCGAGCAGAGAAACGAAAGCTGCTTGCCCTGATTTTGGCGGTTATTTGGGGCAGTGTCCAAATTCGGCCTTCGGAGCCCTTCCACGCAGAGGGCAGCGGCTGAGAGATCTCCCCCCGGATCGTTGCGCGCCTTATTGGGAAGAGAGGTGGGCGCGGGAGCAGCAAGAGGGAAAATTTCCCTCCCGGCCAAGCCGGAGCGGCAGTTCAAATGGCTGGTGCTCGCGCTGGAGCGCCAAACAGCTGATCAGAATGGCCATGGCGCGATCCGATGTATTTTGGAGAATGGTGGAGGCCGAGGGCCCTACCCCCCCACATGGCAGACTGGGCAGAATCCGCTGCGTCGATGCCACGGAATCCGGCGCCCACCTGTTACTCACAAGTCGAAGAACTGTAAAAGTTGAAATCCAATGAAGAAAAACACGTTGGAACCAGCAGTCGGGATGAGCTTTGTTCGCCGTGTCCTTTTCTGCTGAGGACCGAGTCAGAACTGGGGTCCCAGGAGGCAGATCCAGATATTTAAAAGAGACTCGGTCCTGACTCCTAGTGGGCGGAGACAAAACCCATCCTGACTGCTGGCTCCTCAGAGAATGGGGCATTTTTGCAAATGGCTTGAAAATGGGGAGGGGGGATTTTCCTGCCTCTCACCCTGTTCCCAGTCTGTGCTGAGCTTCAGAACAGGGTGAGAGGCAGGAAAATCCCCCCTCCCCATTTTCAAGCCGTTCAAGCCCAACCCGATGCAAACGCTGCTTCCAGCCACCTCTTCGTCCTGGTGAAAATCCTCTTTGAAAGAACGATCTGCAGGTGTGGGGGGGGGGGAAGATTTCCTGCACATCAGCAGCGGCGTCTCATCACAGGGCTTTTTCCGATGTCCCAGGTGTATGAATTTCCATGCCTTCCTTTCCTATTCTGTGGACGGAATTGTCTGCTGTGACTATCACCATTAGTTAAGGAGGGCGCGAGGCGTGTGGGCTTGGCCTCTGGCTTCTTTTGCAGCCGCAATTGGCTGCAAAAGCGGCCGCACTTGCTGGAGGCAGCGGCCTGAGCAGCACCCATGAATCAGCTGTTTCGTGAATGGTGGCCGGAGCTGCTCAGCTGATCCAATTAAGGGGCCGAGAAGCCCTGAGGTGATCAGGGAAGGGAAGGGCTGCCTCCTGTGCTGGCCACGCCCACCCCTTCATAGGGCTTATTTTCGGGGGAGGGCGTATATTTACGCCCACCCCAAAAATTAACCTTGGCCTTATTTTCAGGACATGTCCTATTTTCAGGGAAACAGAGTAAGTGAATCACTGCAGTTAATAAGTTAGTAACACAGTTGTTAAGTGAATCTGGCTTCCTCATTGATTCTCAAAAGGTGATCACATGACCTTGGGACACAGCAACGGTCATAAGTATGAACCAGTTGCCAAGCATTTGAATTTTGATCATATAATCATGGAGATGCTAGAAAGGTTGCAAGTGTGAAAAATGATCATAAGTCCCCCTTTTCAGTGCCGTTGTAATTTCAAATGGTCACTAAATGAACTGTTGTAAGTCAAGGACAACCTGTATATTCTATGAATAAATGCAAAGAAAGGAGAATGAGGTCAGAAAAGATTGGGAAAAGTTTAAATAGAATCTGTAAGCATACTTAGAATCTTCAATAAATCACTAGAGATGTGCTATGTTCCTTCTTGCTTCAAACGCTCTATCATCCCAGTGCCGAAGAAGCCCACCATCAAGGAACTGAATGACTACAGACCAGTTGCTCTAACACCTGTAGTTATGAAAACCTTTGAAAGGCTAGTGCTGTCCCACTTCAAAACCATCACGGACCCACTGTTACACCCCTGCAATTTGCATACCGAGCAAACAGATCAACAGATGATGCTGTTAATATAGCTCTGCACTACATCCTACAACATCTTGAATCTCCAAAGACCTACACAAGGGTCCTCTTTGTAGACTTCAGCTCAGCATTCAATACCATCATTCCAGATATTCTTCTAACTAAACTAAATCAGCTAGCTGTACCTGATCACACTTGTAAATGGATCATAACCTTCCTAACAAACAGGAAGCAGCAGATGAAGCTAAGCAGAATCACATCAGATACCTGTACAATTAGCACAGGAACCCTCCCCCCCCCAAGGCTGTGTGCTTTCTCCACTTCTCTTCTCTCTATATACCAATGACTGCATCTCTAACGATCCATCTGTTAAACTACTGAAGTTCGCAGATGACACAACAGTGATAGGTCTCATTCGAGACAATGATGAATCCGCATACAGACGGGAGGTTGAACAACAAACCTTGTAGTGCGACCGGAACAATTTGGAACTGAACACACTCAAAACCGTAGAAATAGTGGTACACTTTAGGAGAAACCCTCCCATACTTCCACCTCTTACAATACTAAACAACACAGTATCAACAGTAGAGACCTTCAAATTTCTAGGTTCTACCATATCGCAAGCTCTAAAATGGTCACCTAACATCAAAAACGTCATCAAAAAAGCACAACAAATAATGTTCTTTCTGCGCCAACTCAGAAAGCTCAAACTGCCCAAGGAGCTGCTGATACAGTTCTACAGAGGAATTATTGAGTCTGTCATCTGCACCTCTATAACTGTCTGGTTTGGCTCTGCAACCCAACAAGACAGACACAGACTTCAGAGGATAATCAGAACTGCAGAAAAAACAATTGCTACCAACCTGCCTTCCATTGAGGACCTGTATACTGCACGAGTCAAAAAGAGGGCTGTGAAAATATTTACAGACCCCTCACATCCTGGACACAAACTGTTTCAACTCCTACCCTCAAAACGATGGTATAGAGCACTGCACACCAGAACAACTAGACATAAAAACAGATTTTCCCGAATGCCATCACTCTGCTAAACAAATAATTCCCTCAACACTGTCAAACTATTTACTAAGTCTGCACTACTATTAATCTTCTCATCGTTCCCATCACCCATCTCCTCCCACTAATGACTGTATGACTGTAACTTTGTTGCTTGTATCCTTACGATTTAGATTGACTGGTTCCTAATATAATTTGATTGCTTATTTGTACCCAGACTATCATTAAGTGTTGTACCTTATGATTCTTGATGAATGTATCTTTTCTTTTCTGTACACTGAGAGCATATGCACCAAGACAAATTCCTTGTGTGTCCAATCACACTTGGCCAATAAAAAAATTCTATTCTATTCTACGAGGAAGCTAAAAGGTATAATTAGAGTGAGTGGAGTGAGAAAGAATAATATTTGGATAATGAATTGCTGGATGGACATAAATTAATGAAAGTGAAAGTGACAAGGCTGCAATGCTTAAGATCAGAGTAGGGGTGTGCAAGATCCAAATTATGTATTTTGTTTCAAATTTTTATGAACAGCTTCAAAGCAGTCTCATTTCAGTAAAACAAAACATTTAGACTAAAACAAAATCTGGAGGGATCTCAGGGTGATTTTTTTATGGGATGAATAGCAATAGCATTTAGACTTACATACTGCTTCACAGTCCTCTCTAAGCAGTTTACAGAGTCAGCATATTGCTTCCAACAATCTGGGTTCTCATTTTACCGACCTCAGAAGAATGGAAGGCTGACTCAACCTTGAGCCTGGTGAGATTTGAACTGACAAATTGTAGTGAGCCGGCAGTCAGCAGAAGTAGCCTGCAGTACTGAATTTTAACCACTGCGCCACCGCAGCTCATAAATAAAGAATAAAGAAAAGCTGCTTCCCGGCTTCCCCTCAGTAGCACCTAGAATTTCATATCCAACTTCCTTCCCCTCCTTCCCCTCAGGCATTGTGGATTTACTGCCTTATATACCACTCTGTACCAGTTCCCTACTGTAATTGTCCCAACAATAAGAAGCATAACCTAAGCACAGCATCTTCCACAGCCTCTTCTGTCCCTGATCTTCCCAGAGCCTGCCCTCCTAAACAAACGGTTGTAAATTGAGGACTACCTGTATTGAACAATTTGAAATAGAGCTACTACTAAAAATACTTGCAGTTTATTTGAAACTTGAAAAGTTAAATTTTTTTGCACCCTTGTAAAGGGATAGGAAAATGTTTCAGAGACGAAAGAATTAAATGTTTAATATTGCAGTACAACAGATAGACAAAACATGGCCACGCAAAATAGAGATGGTCTCACTCAAGATGATAGTATTTAACTCTTACCTGGGCAGCCCAAATGTTGTCAAGATCTTGCAAGGTTAAGGCCTTTTCTTTGATGACAAAACGAAGAATTTTCTCTAACTTTTCTACATACTGAGGTTGATGTAGACTATCTCTCAACACAATTGATAAAATGTTGTTTTGTTGGATCCATTCCTAAGCAGAACATTAATGTATTGCATACTATTAAAATATATACATATTTCCCTTTGTTTTATTTTAGATGAGTGAAGCAATGCATATAAAACTCTTGGGGGATGGGAACCACAATTTGAAAAAAGGAATACTAATAATATTCAACTTTTTCTTCCTAGAACAAGCATATTCAACTGGCTATTCCAGATTTCACAATGACTAGGCACAGTATAATTTTGCTATGTAAGCATGTAGCAAGATATAATACAAATTAGATTAGCTCTATCCTTCTTGATATTCTGGAAGCCCCTCGAGATCTGGTTATGTCACCAAGTCTGGGGGTCCAGGGAACTGGAGACATGTTTAGATGGCTCTATTATTGAAGTTTATTCATTCTCTTTCTCTCTACTTGGGTTTCTACATATTTTACTTTTAATTTTTTAATGTTATCTTTTATATTTTTGAATGTTTGCTTTTATATATGTAATTTCTTTATTTAATTATTGTACGCTACCCAGAGTCACTTCTCATGAAATGGGTAGCTATATAAATTTGATAAATAAAATAAATTGACGCATATTCTTTAAACAGCTTCCCACCAAATTAAAGCAAATAAGCTTACTGCCATTCTTTCTGCTGTAAGCCATTCCTCCTCTTCAGGATTGCCATGTCGATGGGTGTAATATGACACACTAGATATCACTTTATTAACTTCATTTAGTGCATTCATTTTTCCATTGAAAGATGAAATTTGTAATAACCTATGAAGAAATGTTAAAGTAACATTTTAAGGGGAGCAGAACAACTCCTAAAAAAGCATTAGAACAACTGAAGAGATCTTACCTAAGTATCATTTTTAATCTAAATATTTCTAAGTTTTTAACTGTTTCCTCTTGTCCTGGAACTCTTGAGGCTAAGTTCTTCAGAGATTTTATTATCATTGACAAAGCATCATTTTTGGCTTCATTCTTAGCTTCTTTCTTCAGTTCATCATCAGTTAAGTTCTCTAAAAACTGTGGGACCATTTCTATAATTGGAAGGAAGTATTTCTTCACTGTATGCAGTGTTAAAAACTCATAGCATTGTCCAAATGGTCTGAAAGAAAGATACCAATGTAAAGGAAAAGCTAGTTTGAAGTACTAAGTTAAACAGCCATATTTATACTTCATTTCACAAAAATTAATCAAAGCAAAATTTACTATGACTGATTGAAAAATAAACTATTTAAGTACTCTTAACGGACTGGCTTACTGTGTATGAAATATGAACTGAATTTACAATTTCAGGGTAAATCTGATTGATTACAATCTTAATACAGGTAACAAAGGTACTGTTTGTCAACCAAAGTTTTAAAAAACAGAAAAGCAAGAAGCTCTGTATCCAATGGCAAGTGTTGGACGGAGCCTAAAGAATGAAGTTAGGAAACAGATGGGAAGCCATCTCTGATCTCTTTTGCAGAGGTAATCCACAATGTTTCTGCTAAGTAATGAAGAAATGTGGAAAGAAAATATAAAGATAGAAGCTAAACTGAGGTAATATGTGTATCTCTGGAGGGGCAAGTTCTCTGTGCTGGCACCATATACTGCATCTATGGAGCAGAGGGCTTTTTAAGTGTTAGTTCTTATAATATTTATACTAACTTTGTCCCTATCTTGTTATAACAATTTTGGTGCTGATGTAAGTCACCTGCTTGGAGTTAGTGGCAACAGAACTTCTACAATAACTCCAAGTAACTTTGGAAAGTTGGAAATTGTGAACTTCATTTTAGGATATGTCAGGGCATTCAACACTGAATGAAACCTGAAATCAGTTCGTTATAGCACATTACACAAATTCAAATCCATGGCTATATCTAGAGTCTGTTCCCAGGAAAGCATAAAACAACTAAGCAATTTTGGAACACGGGGAATCCAAGGCAAAAGTCACTTAAGAGTTTTGGGGTGACACAATCTTCCTCACAGTCAGAACACTTTGGAAAAAGTGTATCGCTATATGACTAAGGAGCCTAAAAGTGAAATGAAAAAAAAAATGTCAATGCCATTAAATTTTTAAGAATGCAAAATGAAGAACAAAGAAATGTAGAAGGAAAGCCAGGAGTGGACAAATCACAAACCCACCAATATGACAGAAAAGAAATGAGTGTATTTTTAGCAAGACAGTACTATTATACAGCATAGGCGAGATGGTGAGATTTTCAACTTTTCAGCTCCACTAAAGAATTTTCAGGATGCTAGACCATATAAATTATAAACTCATATAAATTCATCACTGTGATGGGATGCATACTATGGAAGAATGAAACTGAAGTTATTCTTCCATGGCATCCAATCCATCACAGTGATGAATTTAATAAATCTATTGTCACTCTAATGTTCACTTTTGGGGAGGGGGAAAAATAGAACTTTCAGCTATGATTTTGATAACATATAATTAAGAAAATGTCAGTAACAAAAATTATTTTCTCTAAGCAAGATAAATATTTTCTATCAAAAGTATTTTATTAAGCTTAAATGAGTATTTATTTAGTGTTTATTTTTGTGTAATAAAACTAATTTTTAAATATATTTTGAGAATTAATGTAAAAGTTAAACTCTACACTACAGAAAGCTGTAAAAACCTTTGGATTATTGCAGCATGGTGTACATGGGGCTATCTTTGAAGAGTGTTTGGAAGCTGCAACTGGTCAGAATACAGCAGCGCGGACAGTTTTGGAAGCCCATAGGGTGGCACATATAACACCACAGTTATGCAAGCTGCACTGGCTGCCGATCTGCTTCCGGGTACAATTCAAGTTTATTAACTTTAAAGCCCTTTATGGCATTGGTCCAGGATATCTGTGGAACAGTCTTTCCCCAATGGGATTGGCCTGCCCCACTCATGCTGGCAGAAGGGGCTTACTGCAGATCCCATCATTTTGGCTGGTGGGATCCAGGAGAAGAATCTTTTTTGCCACGGTTCCTGACCTTTGGAACATCTTGTCACAGAAGGTAAGATCCTCCCCCTTTTAGTCTTCAGGAAATGCCTTAAAACCTGGCTATGCTGGCTGGCATGGAGTCCTGAAGGAGAAGCTGTTAGCTGGAGATGGTTGGTACATTAACAGAAGGCATCCCATCTCTCCTCTCCAAACCCTTGTTCTTTAATCCATTTTTATATTTATAATTGTTGAATATTTTATTTATAAACTGCTCAGTCACTTGAATCATGAGATGGGCAGCAAATAAATTTGATAAATATAAATATTTATATCTGCAGTAATGTCAATACATCAATATAGGCAACATTTTGGAAGGGAAAAAGTCCTCCATGTTTGAAGCTCAGAACTGTTACCACGGTGGTGTGGCCAAGCGTCGCAGCGCTATGGGTATCTTCCTCAGAAGCTCTGAGGGAAACCCCAAAACTCTCTGCTGTTGGGGATCCGGTTTCGGGTCGAAACCGCTCTGTAGGAGCGGCGAAGAGGAGAGGCACGTATCGGTGATCCGGGGGGGAATCGCAGACCCCCTAGGAAGCCAACAGTAGCCTCCCGACCTCCAGCTGACGAGCGACGACTCAGTCGCCATTAGCTGGGACGGTCATCACAAGAAGAATTGGATTAAAGAAGTGAAGTCACCTGGGTGAGAAGATTTTTTTAAAGTGATTGCTTTGGATGAGTATGGAGAGAGGAGATAGCTGGAACGCGAGGAAGAAGTTAAAAAGCTGTTTGAAGTCTGACCGCTGAGAGGGGGGAGCGGTTTTTCTTTAAACTGCTCCCTGTCTGGATTTTAGCGGCGGAGAAAGCAGAAGAATGGAAAAAAAGAGGCTTGGATGAAATAGAGGCGAGAGATGAGCCATAGAGCCAGATATTGGTACAGATTTGGACATATAGTAGTTAAGTGCCTGTGAAAGTATTTTTTTATATATATAATATCACTGTTCCTCCTAATTGTTTTACTGTTTTTTTTCTATTGGTCTCCATTTTTAAATTAAATTGTGATGGGCTATTGGACTTATTGGCTGGGTCACAGTGCCATCTAGTGACCAGAGTTGGTTTATTATAGCCTTGAAAGCACAGCTGTGGGGTTTTTCTATTTCGTTTTGGTCTGATAAGAACAAGATAGATAAGAGACAATAATGAGAAAGTTTTTGTGGGCTTGGTACATTTTTTGTTTTGGAATAAATTACTCCCCCCCCCCCATTGATCTGGTTGGATGAATTAAGGCAGGAAGAGCTTGAAATGCAGAAGAAATAATTTTCTCTTTCCTTTCTTTTTATTTTTTGGAGGCCATTTACTATTTAGTAATTCGGTGATATACTTTTTTTTCTTTTCTTACTCTCTCTTTATTGGAATTTTGAATACTTTTTTTGGATATATATACTATTTTATTTTTTCTGGACTGGAATTTTGGACATAATTTTTCTTTGTTTTTCTTATTTTTATATTTCTTTTTGGGCATTGTTATAGAGGTTGTTTTTTTCTCATTTTGCCATCACGATTGGATTATTGAAGGATTGGATTACTTTTACTTTTTCTTCTTTTTACTAAGGGATTTTTATTTTTTATTCCTCTTATTTTTCTTCTTGTCTTTTTTTGGAATATATTGAATTTATTTTTATTTCTCTCTCTCTCTCTCTCTCTCTCTCTCTCTCTCTCTCTCTCTCTCTCTCTCTCTCTCTCTCTCTCTGGTTCTCTCTTTTGCGCTTCTCCCTTTTTGCCTTTATATTGGATTATAAATATTTGGAATATAAAAATTGATAAAGATGAAGAAGATACCACCACATTCATTACCGGCAACCACTTCAACACCACAAAGTCCAGGACAAAAAGTGACAGATACTTCAGCACAGGACAAGTCTAATACTACGGAATTGAAGAATATGGTGCAAGCTATGCAAGTAGATCTTAAAGATACCATTAAAGAAAGTATTGGCAAAGTGGAAGAAGAACTGAAAGAGGTAAAAGAATTAATGGGAAAAAATGAACGTTTGCAGAAAGTTGAAGGGAAAGTTGAAGCAACTGAGAAGAAGATGGAGGAGCTGGATGATCGACTTACAGAATCAGATAAACAACAAGCGAGGACAATTATTACATTGGAGATGGATCGTTCTGAATATTATTTACGATTTCAAAATGTGGTAGAGGAGAAGGGAGAAAACTTGCCGGAGATAATGGCAGAGATCTTGGCAGAAGCTATGGAGGAAAGCAAAGAAAAGATACTCAATGATATTGAAGAAATATAGAGTCCATACCAGATATGCGATGAAAAATAAGCTTCCTAGAGAGGTCCATAAAAGATTCACAAAGAAAACTTTCAGAATAGAAATTCTACAAAAGTTAAGAAATGCTACTATTAAGTATAAAGAAAAGGAGATAGTGACATTAAAACAAGTTCTAAGAAGAGTTAGAGATCTGAGAGTATCAATTTTTGACGAAGAGATTGATTGAGAGGGGAGCAAATTTCAGATGGCTAATTCCAGAGGGGATAATGTTGGTTTGACACGAACAAAGACACAGTTTGAATACAGTGGGAAAAGCTGAAATATTCTATAGACAACACTTTGAACAAAGTGAGGAAGGGTTGAGAAGAAAAAGAGAGGTTAGATTTCAAGAAGATACCAGGGATGAGACAACGCAACAAGCAAGTCAATGTGTTAAAGAGATGGAAGAGAAAGAATTAGAAGGAGCAACAGCTATGGAGGTAAAGGAGCAAAGAGATATGTGGCTGACGAGATTGGTTAAGGCATTAAGCAAATGAAAATGGAAGAAGAGGCTAAGGTGATATTGATAATCATAAATGGACTGAATTTAGCTATAAAAAGGGAAATAACACTTAATAAATTAGGGAAATTAAAAATGAATATAATATGCTTTTAAGAAGTACACATTAGACAACACAACTGATAATCTCCCTTGATCTGGGACTCCGCGCAAGATCTCACTCCGTGGGGTCAAAATGATCACAAGAACGGTGAGCAAAAATCCCAGAACCACACGGGGGGACCTAGTGAATGACCTGCAGAGAGCTGGGACCAACATAACAAAGGCTACCATCAGTAACACACTACGCCGCCAGGGACTCAGATCCTGCAGTGCCAGACCTGTCCCCCTGCTTAAGCCAGTACATGTCCGGGCCCGTCTGAAATTTGCTAGAGAGCATTTGGATGATCCAGAAGAGGATTGGGAGAATGTCATATGGTCAGATGAAAGCAAAGTAGAACTGTTTGGTAGAAACACAACTCCTCGTGTTTGAAGGAGAGAGAATGCTGAGTTGCATCCAAAGAACACCATACCTACTGTGAAGCATGGGGTGGCAACATCATGCTTTGGGGCTGTTTCTCTGCAAAGGGACCAGGACGACTGATCCGTGTACAGAAAAGAATGAATGGGGCCATGTATCGTGAGATTTTGAGTGCAAACCTCCTTCCATCAGCAAGGGCATTGAAGATGAAACGTGGCTGGGTCTTTCAGCATGACAATGATCCCAAACACACCGCCCGGGCAACGAAGGAGTGGCTTCGTAAGAATCATTTCAAGGTCCTGGAGTAGCCTAGTCAGTCTCCAATCTCAACCCCATAGAAAACCTTTGGAGGGAGTTGAAAGTCCGTGTTGCCCAGCGACAGCCCCAAAACATCACTGCTCTAGAGGAGATCTGCATGGAGAAATGGGCCAACATACCAGCAACATTGTGTGCCAACCTTGTGAAGACTTACATAAAACGTTTGACCTCTGTCATTGCCAACAAAGGATATATAACAAAATATTGAGATGAACTTTTGATATTGACCAAATACTTATTTTCCACCATATTTTGCAAATAAATTCTTTCCAAATCACACAATGTGATTGTCTGGATTTGTTTTCTCATTTTGTCTCTCATAGTTGAGGTCTACCTATGATGTCAATTACAGGCCTCTCTCATCTTTTTAAGTGGGAGAACTTGCACAATTGGTGGCTGACTAAATACTCCCCCCCCCCACTGTATGTATAAAATGTTTTATAGATGGCACATGTCACCGGAAAGGATAGCCAAAATGTTTAAAGATAAATCTATGAAATGTTGGAAATGTCAGCAAATACCGGGCTCTTTTTATCATATGTGGTAGACATGTGCTGAAGCCAAAGTGTATTTGAGTTCAATTCAAATATGGATAGAAAAAATATTGAAACAACGTATAGAGCTGAAACCAGAGATATTCCTGTTGGGTATATTACCAGAGAAATATAACAAAGAAAATACGTATTTAATCATTCATATAATTACTGCAGCTAGAATTGCATTTGTGCAAAAGTGGAAAGCAACAAAAGCCCCTTCTGAAGGGGAGGTAATCAAAAAAATATTGGACTGTGCGGAAATGAATAGATTGACAATGAAAATTAAAGATAAGGAAGACTCTGAATATTATAATGTATGGGGGAGATTTTATGATTGGATAGAAAATGAATATGTATAGAAGACAAGTAACACCGATTAAAGCGAAAGAAAATAGAAAATTAAAGGTGGTAGACCCAGATGACAAAATTAGGTAGTCAAGGAGGCAGCCTTAAGATAGCAGTAGATATACCTAGGAAAATATATATGTATAAATATGGATGTTGAAAAAATATAAGTCTAAGAGTTGCACCGATAATTAAATGCAGTTAGGGATATGAGCTGCCTGTCTGTTAACCGTAAGATGAAATATGATTAGATTCACTCATGGAAGGGGTAAGAGGGAGAAAGAGGAAGTAGAGAAGGAAGGGGAGAAGAGGGAAGTAGGAAAGTGGGAGAGAAGGAGAAGGTAGAGGGAAGAGAGGGAGTTAGAAGGGAGTGATATGAAATATGGGGGGGAAAACAGACGGGCAATAACAGTATAAAAGGTGCAAAATTAGGATGTTTGTTTATGGTTTATTGAATAGAAATATATAACTATGTATATTTTGTTATGATTTACTGTATTTGTATGGATGTAGATGTGGAGATATATATATATAAAACAAAGCGTATTTATATAAACAAAGCGTTCGCACAAGCACGAAGCCGAAAACATCAGCCTGAAGATGACGAGTGGGACCTCGTCAAAACGTCGCCAAGATACTCTCAATCTTACATGGGAAAAGACCTGAATACACCAAGACCTGCATATATATATATAGAACTGTTTTATATATATATAAAGAACTGCTACCACAATGTTTTTGACTGATCTTACATCTTTCAAGACAAATATGTAAAGTTCTTCATGCACTTACAGGACTGCACCAAAGCAGGAAATGCAAATTGTAATATAAATGCAACAAACTCTCCTAAACTAGCTTAGAAGGTACAATCCAAATGTTTTGCTAAAAATCAACCTGCTGGATATATAAAACCTCACAAAGCCATTTTTCACTGGGCTGTTTAAACATGAATACCCGAGTGGCATTTTTTAAAACTAAGGAAACTGTAAAACCTACATTTAAATTTGCTCTCTGTTTTAATGCTGTGATTCCCTAAGTAAAGTTTACTGCACAATTCTACTTGCTTGATTAAAATGAAAAGAAATATCAAAGTCTTCTACAAACTAATGTAAAGGTTTCCCTTCTCCAGTCATGTCCGACTCTAGAGGGTGGTGCCCATCTCCGTTTCTTAGCTGAAGGAGTCAGCGTTGTCCAAAGACATTTTTGACATCATATGGCCAGCATGACTATATGGCAAGATGCATGGAATGTTGTTACCTTCCCATCAAAGTGGTACCTATTTATCTACTCACTATTTGCATGCTTTGGAACTGCTAGGTGGGCAGGAGCTGGGGCAAATAATGGGAGCTCACCCCATCACGCAGTGCCCGGGTCTGGAACTCGGACTGTCAGCTTTCCAGCTGACAAGCTCAATGTCTTTAACCACCAAGCCATCACACCCCAGACACTAATGTAGTTTGTACATTAAGGAAGAGTTAAATCACTAAAGCTCCTAGATAGCAAGTGTTACAATAAAGAGATTTAAAAAAAAAGAAATTGATTAATTTTGTCGAACAAACTAAACACAGTGCATTTAGTTCAGAATTACAAAATAAGGTTTTTTTCATTTTGTAGTGCAATACATATAGTTTTTGTTTTAAGTAGTAGAAATTGCAACACAAACTTTTTCATATACTACCAAAGACTTAAGATTTTGAAATTTTGAATGTAACATTAGGGCTGACAAATAGGATTCAGAGTATTTTGGGGGGAAGTTTATAATAGTTTAGCAATTTGAATTGTAGCCTCAACGACTTTGTATTTTAAAAAAACAAAAACCTTTATTTTTTATTTTATTTTTATTAAAAAAATTATTGAACATTTTCAAGATTAAAAACAATACAAAACACACACACACAAAAGACATAAAACACACAAACAATTTTCCTCATTACAGCGAGTTTGTACTCTTACATACATACGTATATATATTCATATGCTATTATCTAATTTTTATTTCTATTTTCTAACCAGATATACCATCTGCTCCAAACTTTGTAATATTCTGATTCATCTCTTTCGTTTAGCTCCATTGTCAATTTGTCCATTTCGGCGCATTCCAATATTTTACTAATAATTTTTACATCTGACAGGCAGTCGGCCTGTTTCCAGTGTTGTGCTAAGATAATTCTAGCAGCTGTCAGTATGTGCATTATTATATATTGAATTTCCTTATCCATTTTCGCCTCTAGGATACCAAGAAGGAATAGTTCCGGTTTAAATTGTATTTTTTGTCCTGTTATTTCTTCCATCCAGTTTTTTATTTTGCACCAAAATACTTCTTTGATTTTGGAAAGGTCCAACACATATAATAGGTACCCTGCTTATACCCACATCTCCAACATTGTGCTGAACAATTTGGATACATTATGGCCAATCTCGCTGGTGGTAGATGCCAATGGTAAAACATTTTGTAGAGATTCTCTGTACGCTACCGATTTTGTTAGTTTATAATTCTTTTCCCATAATTTCTCCCAAAGGTCTAATTCTATGGTATACCCAAAATTTCTAGCCCAGCTAATCATTGTTTCTTTCACAGTTTCTTCTTCCATTTTAAATCTTAGAAATATTTTATATGCTTTTGTAATCATTCCCCCCCGGTTCCTAACAATATTTTGTCTAATTCCAACTGCTTTCTGTAAATGCCAAAATGTTCTACATCTTTTTTATATCTTGTTTTGATTTGCAAATAGGGCCACCAGTCAATCTTTATTCCTTGATTTTTCAATGTCTGTTCTGATTTTAATACTCCTTGTTCATCTAATAGTTCCGAATATCTCACTATCTTACTCAGGTCTAGGGCATTTGGGTATATCATAGCCTCCATCGCTGACACCCAAATTGGAACCTTCCTATAGTGTTTTTTTAAATGTTCTCCCAGACTGCTAACAGGGCGTCCCTCACTACATGTCTCTAAAAATATGCATACATTTTGTTCTTCCCTTCCCATAAAAAAGCGTGCCAGCTGATTCGCAGATCGTGACCTTCTAATGTCAATATCCTCTTACATTTCAATTGAACCCAGTCCTTGATCCACGTCATGGCTGCCGCATGGTAGTAGAGCTCCCAGTCTGGGAGACCAAAACTTCCTTTACTTCTCGAATCTTTTTAAAACCCTTTAATTGGAACAAACTGATATGAGCTATCTCTAAATTACTTCTTTCGCAGTCAAAAACTATTTTTGACAGCAAATGGGAATAGATAGAAAAACCAGGTATTCTGATTTGTTAAGAAATGTTTTCTACAGGGTCAAATCCACTATTGGATATAAACCAGTCTCCGAGTTTACTTATTAATACTATGTATTCTCATGTTCTTATATTTCAGAACTGTGCAATCTTCTTTGCATTTTGAGAAGTGTGGAAAAGTGCATATAATAGTAACTTTATCATACAATATACAGAAAGATATTTGAATTAAAATGAGTTACTGTTGTTCAGATGACGAATTCCAAACACTTCCTTAGAAGAACTTACTTGATGAGAGCTGCAATAATCTGAACATTCAGTGCTGATCCACTCATAAAACGATCATGTAGGATTTGAAATCCATTTAAGGTGCCAAACTTGTTGATGAGATCTACTAGCCAACCCTGCAAAAAATGTTTTCTCCTTTACAAGTAATTTCTACCACCAAAACATATATTTACATCACAGATGTTGCTCAACATATTTGATTGAAATTAGATGCCAGTATCTTTAAATTATTGTTCTTTTACCTTTACCTAGTACTATCCTTTAAACTTTATTGAAATTTGAAAATTTGAAAAATTATAACACGAAATTCAGTCTTTAATTATGACATTTTAAAGGCAGAATAAGGTTTTTTTGGGGGGTCAGAAACAAAGTCAGGAGGATTATCTTTAAAAATCTATTTATATTATGTTCCATAATCTAATTTAGCTAAAATAAATTTATTAAATTGCATTGAGAATAACAAAAACTAATTCAAGCATTCAAGTGCTTTGTCCACAACCACTGTTATTCAATTTAATACTCTGAAAAAGTACTATCTGCAGTACAAAGAGAAGCTGAATTATCAAAATTGTCAATGATATCATTACTTAAATATCAGACTGAAATCATATTCTAAAAATCCTCTGCATAGGCTTCTGTTGAAATAAATGCACAAATTCTAGTTTTTCTGACTCAAATAACAAAGCAAAAGAAATCCAGTTTCTGTAGTTTTCCCTTATCTCTGGAAGTTTAAAAATGCTGTATGTCGCCCTGAGTCCCTCGGGAGTAGGGCGGCATAGAAGAACCAATAATAAATAAATAAATAAATAAATAAGTTACTTTTCAGAGATTTCATCTATAGTTCCAATTTCAATCAGCATACCTTTGGTGACCTTGGGTCTGGAGGACGAGCATAAAGTTCATCTTCAGCTAGCTGAGCTCCAGCAGGAACAGTTTCCGAGGGACGTGTACCATTATAAAGATGGAATTTGCAATGAGGATTTAAGGCCATTGCAAGAAGTTCAAGAAGAGGAAACCAATCATGGGCCAGCTTTGCCACACAAAGTTCAACAAGGCGATGGGTGTTGTTAATGATACATCTCTATTTAAAAGAAAATGATTTTAGATATGCTGCCTTGCATTCAAATTCTGCCACTAATCTTATTACAGTAATAAACACACTGCTACACTGCAGTGTGTTTTAGGTTTAAACTAACAATTACCAAAGGAACTACAAAAATTTTACAAGGGGTCTGTGACACACACCAAACATGGCAAATAAAACAAAACACAGTCACACTGCTCTTCTATTCACAACCACTGACCAAAAAATATTCCACTGCCTAGGTAGAAAATTCAAAAGAAAAATACCAGTGGATCAAGGGCAACCCTTTTTTTCCAATGACATTTCCCATCCAGCATAGACAGTACATGCATGATTTTTCTCACTGTTCCTGCGTGTCATGGTCAGCTCTGATTCAGAGGAGCCTGCTAAGTGAATTTCAGCCTGTGGAAGCTTTGAATATTCAATGACAAGAGGCTGGTTCACTCAGCAATCACCAGGACCAGCTGTGCCCTCCCATAGGATGAGGAACCAGAAATACCATCCAGGCCCAAAATGCACTTTTTGCAAATGAAGGAAACTTGACTTCTTTTATTGAGAAAAACTGCAATGGTACTCAGAACTCTGTGACCTGAGTTCATGCCTGTGGAAAATCTGCTCCTTGGGACCGCAACTAGCTGATTACCTACCTATGATAAAGGTAAAGGTTCCCCTCACACATATGTGCTAGTCGTTCCCGACTCTAGGGGGCGGTGCTCATCTCCGTTTCTAAGCCGAGGAGCCAGTGCTGTCCGAAGACGTCTCCGTGGTCATGTGGCCGGCATGACTAAATGCCAAAGGCGCACGGAACACTGTTACCTTCCCACCAAAAGTGGTCCCTATTTTTCTACTTGCATTTTTACATGCTTTTGAACTGCTAGGTTGGCAGAAGCTGGGACAAGTAACGGGAGCTCACTCCATTACGCGGCACTAGGGATTCGAACCGCTGAACTGCCAACCTTTCTGATCAACAAGCTCAGCGTCTTCGCCACTGAGCCACCATGCCTACCTATGATACTGAGACTCTTATACTGTGCCCCATGATGCTTCTGTCTCCTGTTTTGGACTCTGATTACTGAAAACTTTACCGACAAATTTCCAAAGATCTGGGGGACTGCTCAAAACTGACTTGTGAAAGCGAAATTCCCTGTCTGCCACTGTCTGTATTTGAACCATTTAAAGCAGACTTCCACAACCTTTCCAGCTTTGTGGCCCAGTGGCAGGGGGAGGGGATGGTTCCGTGCGAACGGCGGGCAAGCTTGCACACATAGCTCCATTTGTGTGAGTGGTGGGCATGTGTGCACACTGTTTGCGCAAATGGAATGTGCGTGCATGTACTCTCCTGCTGCTCATGCAAGTGGGTATGTACTCTCTCGCCCACCACTTCCGCGGCCTGGTTCCGAACGGCTCAAAGGACAGTAGTGGGCCACAGCCCGGGGGTTGGGACCCCTGATTTAAAGCAAAGTCTGCAACCAAATTCCTTTATGTATATCTGTGCATCTATTCTGGGTCAGGATCCTGCATTGCGCCTACCTGCTATCCTGTAAGCTTCTTATAAATGTCCTCACTTTGGCACAGCTGTTCTCTACCAGCTCCTACTGTTCTCCCTGTCTTTCACACAGCTACCCAATGACTCTCTGTGCATGTTACATCTCATATTTTTCTTCTGTACATTTTCACACCCCACATCATCAATCCCTGATGACATGTATACAATTACTATCATGAGGAAGACTGCAGAAAGTTTAATATTAAAAGTATTTCCCTATTCAAAAAATTTGGGAATTATTGGTTTAGAAAGCAAGGGGGCTTGGGAAATTAAATCTCCATTTTTTAGCACACCTGATTTGCTTATTATCATCTATTTATGAGTAGCTAACTCCAACTTACATGAATTTCAAATTTCCAGCCACTCACTGCCTCATCTGTAAGTATTTTTGTGAAAGAAATTGTTAACCCATCTCGGAAAAATCGCTGACATGCCTCACTTTTAACATCAAGACCTATGTAAAAAAACAATAAAATTATTTCTATGGAAATTCAATCCTCAAAACACCGATGACAACAGATCATTCAAAATCTTTTTCAAGATTTAAAGCCCTTTGTAGCTTTAGGTACAGTGTTTCCCTGAAAATAAGCCTTCCCCCTGAAAATAAACCCTCCCCCCAAAATACCATTTCCTTTGGTTAAGGTTAGGGAGACAGAGCTGGAAATCAGGTAAGACGGCAAGAGGAGCCCCGTCTTGCTCCATGCGCCCAAAAATAATAAGACCTCCCCAAAAATAAGGCCAAGCTCTTATTTCGGGGTTCAAAAAATATAAGACAGGGTCTTATTTTCGGGAAAACATGGTATCTATTGTACTTTATCAAAATTGAATAAAAGTGCTAGTTTCTTTAGTAAATCTAAAATATTTAACATCACAGGATTTTTAATGTGAAAAATCCAAAAACCTGGAAGAAAAAATAATAAGAACACTAATAGCTGGGGATGAAAGGTAGACTTATAAAAACTAAATGTTTTTGCGGGGTTACAAAAGAAACAGGAATGCAAAGGCACTAAGGTAATGTCTGTTTAAGACTATTCCAAATTCATACAGGTAAACCATTTTAAAATGTAGCCAGGAATATTAATTATATCAATTTCTCTTAATGTTTTATTTTTCAGCTTACCCTTTTTACTAAGCTCAATAGCAGCTTCTAGAAGAACTTCTAACTCTCCCTTGGGCAACACAGGAACAACCCATCGAGGTCTAGGAAAACATAAGAATATAATTCATTTTACATTACATCTACGTTTTCCCCACTCATGTATCCCAAATACATGGGTCATAAATTCAGAAACACTTAGAAAAAACCTGCCATAATTTGATACTGTTCTTTGTAAACAATTCAAGTTTTACATGCACTCCTTGTTTAGCAACTGAGTTCTGTTCCAACGACCAGGTCGTTAAGTGAATACATGACTGAGAGAAGATAGATGCTGTGAAGATCACTGGGTTTCTGTCATTTCATATAAATCAAGTTCTCATACAGCTACACCAGCATTACTCTTATTCCAGCATGCATTGTTGTCATTAATATAAAATTTAGTCATAAATGTACACATTGGTTGGAAAGTATTTATTTTTTACTTTTTGTCATATTTCAAATAATCAATAACCAAGGTAGTTGGTAAACAAGAAGTGGATGTATTTGTTTAAAAGCTACTGAAATAAATCCAAAATGCCAACAGAAGTTAACCGGTTAGAACTTTTAAAAATTAAAAAAATATTTAAAAAAAAAACCTGTTTATCATGTCATCCAATTTTGCCAAATCAGTGTGTGGAAATGCAGGCTCTTCATCTTCAAGTTGTGGTGGGGCATCACCTTGACCCTGTTCATCAGGGGGAGTAGCTGGGGAATTCTCATTTGAAGAATCAGGTGAAGAAGTCTGAAATGGAAACTATGGATTTCTATGAACTATTCAAATTCCATCGTTTTTGTTTATGAGCATTTAAACATGACTAAACATTGAGATTCTGGAAAGGTTAGGAAGGTTGATTACTGTTTTCTGCTTATTTAGGTTTTTATATTCAAGATTGCATTAAAACTTAACCATGTGGTAATATTTCCAACTGTGGTCAATGACAGACCTCCTTGTTCTTCCTAGAACCACATGAATAAATTTACCACTCTCATTCCACTGCAACAAGTACAGTGTTTATTTTCACTTCATTTATCCCAAGTTTGTGTTTTATAACTTCTGACTACTGTAATGGTATCTAGAGATATCATTTTTCTCTTTTGACAGGATACTAAATTTATTTAAAACATTATTTCTTTCCAAAATCAATGAAATTTTAATATACCTTTTTCTAATATTGATTGCTGAAAAGTGTGACCATTTTAGGGTCTCTCTATTATCTAAAATAGCACTCATGCTATTTACACAAAAGAAATCTTTGATAAAGCTTAGGTTCAGAGTCTCATGTATCTAAATACTTTGCATGCCAAGCAAGCCTCTAGGTGAGCAAAAAATTATACCATCTACAACTGTTTCTCTCTTAAGCCCTGCTGATGGTCTCACTGTTTCTTGTATGATTTATACTGTTTATCTTAGCTCAATTATTTCTCTGTTAGTATATAGAAGTACACATATTGTCAGGAATGGTAACAATCTTCCCAGTCCACTAAATGCATTACTTTTACTGAAGGCTCATCAAAACATTAATAGTTACCCTTCTTATAGAGCAAGACTGATTAAATTATACCAACAGCTAAAATACACATCTGTTCTCATTTTGGCATTGAACAAAGCACAGTCATAGAAAACAGAAACATTTGATTAGCAAATCCAATCAGAACTTCTGTAGCCTTGTTTATTAGGCATCTTAATTTGTGAATATTTAAAAAAAAGAAATCACATTATAGATAGTCCTCACTTACCAAAGTTTATCGGGACTAGGAACTCCATTGGTAAGTGACATGGTCATAATGATGTCACATCACCGCATCAACTTATGATAGAATTTCTAGCAGTCCCAGTTGCTGTCATTATTAGGCCAATCCTTGCAGGCACAGTGTACCACAGATACACAATTATGATCTGTGATCTCCTCACAGCTTTTCCATTGACTTTGCTTGTCAGAAGCCAGCAGTGAAGGTTGAAGGTGAAATGGAAATCATGTGATCACAGGACACTGCAACATTGTAACTACAACCCAGTTGCCAAAGGCCCAAATCACTATATGACCCAGGAAAGCTACAATGGCCACAACTATTAGGACCTGTTGTTAAGTCCCATTCATTTAGCACTATGGTAATTTAGAACAGTTACTGAATGGATATTAAGCAAGAATTATCTATATTTGCAGCCAACAATAGCCCCCTATTATCAATTCTGAAATTCATATAACAACAAGAATTGTAAAAGAACTAATTAGAACTCTCTACTCTTATATTCAGATGAAAGTATGTAAATTGCAAATACATATTTAACATACCTGATTCTGCTGGATAGGAGGCTGGGATTGTCCATCAGGAGCCTGTCCCTGACTGTCATTCCCTCCTACTGGAGAGCCACGAGTCGTGGCTGTCATACTCGAAACAGGGCAGATTTTTGCAATTTTGTCTGCTTATGTAGTTGTTGAGAGAGAAAAACTTATAGTCGGCTTAATAAAGTTGAAGTACCAGCGTAGATCTGTTTTAAAAAGCTCCAACTCAAGAACAAGCCATCTTGCAGAGACCATTGCATAATCTGAAAGATAATTCAATATATCATGTTATTTTAAATATTATCCTGAAGATATAAAAATGTCATTCGAGGAAAAACATTCTCTATTTCTTATATATCCAACTAGAGTCCCAAATAATCAAAGAAATATTATATTTCTCTAGAACCAAACAATTAGAATAAATTTACTCCATAAGGTTCAATTTTATGACCCAACCATCTTTCTTTTCTCTTGTGTCTGTTTTATATTTTAGGAAATCATCATTTGGTATTGTAAAAACAACACTGTATCATCACAGAACACTTAGAAACGTTAATCCATGGCCAATACTGGGATACTTTTAATTAGTGATTCCTTACTGATTCTCCTGATAAGGCTCCATTTCAATATGTAAGTAAAATATGTGTGTCCAGCCAACATCTGCTGATCTACAATGTTAACGAGGACCAAATGGATGCAAGTCCTTCAGAAAATATTGGAACTCTATGGTAGACTCAGAAGTCAAAACAAAACAAAACAAAACTCAGAAGCAAGCAATAGCAAATCCCTTACATACTGTTGCCAAGACAATTCCACAGATGTGTCTAAGAAATCACAGGAGACTACCTTAACTTGAAGGAGACTTTAACATGTAGAATACAGGTAGTCCTCAACTTATGACAAATCTCCCCAGGGCTACTTATGATCAAAGTTCCGACAACTGTCCCCTGGGTCATATAATCGCAATTCAGCACTTGGCAACTGTACATGAGTCAGTTGACAAGATTTGAGCAATCTATATTCAACTATTAAACCAAATAGTTTAAGTTTACTAGAAGCATTTAAAATAGACACTAGACTGCACTAAAGCATTCAAAGTCTCTCCAGTGGCACAATCCTTTTTCTATACATGCTGCAAGATAGAGTATGCCACATTAGAATTATTCAATAAGTATTCTATTTGAATTGGTACACACCAATCCACAGAATGGTGAAAACTAAACATTCTGATGTTTACAACCTATTTTGAGCTGTATTTACTCGTCCTACCATGTCAAAGCATTTTAATGAAGGCTACAGAACAAAAATTTAGGTGGATACAGACAAGTAGTCTTCTACTTACGACTGGTTACTTCACGAGTGTTCAAAGTTATGACAGACATTTCTGAGGGTACTTACAACCTGGATTCAAAGTTCTGACAGCTGTTCACACCATGATCATATGACCGCACTTAGAGGGCTCAGCAACCAGGCTGCATTTACAGCCATTTGTAGCATACTGCAGAGATGTGACTACATTTTAGGACAGTTTTGCCCCAAACTGGCATGTACTTCCCATTTTGGCCAAAACTGTGTCCATAGTGAACTACTGGTTTGCTTTGCATCTACATCATTTGTGTTATGGCTGCAAAAAAGATGATAAAATCAGGTTGGTCACATAGGTGACCCAATTTATAACCATCACAAGTTACGACAATGATGGGCTGGGTCCATTACAGCTGGAACTCAAAGATTACCTATAGATGGTTTCAGTGTTTACTAATACAAACAATCTAAAATAGTCTAAAGACAAACAGTAACATTTATATCAGAAAGACAAAACTGAAAGTAAATTGCTTGCTTATACCAGTGGTTCTTGTTAACTGTTCAACAACTGTCTGAACTTGTAACAGTTCTGAATGAGAGGTAGTTATGACTGCTGTTCAAAGTTCTGGCCAGAACAGTGCCCCTGCGGTCACACGACTGCAATCCAGGCACTCGGCAGATGGTTTGGATTTCTGACAGCATCCCACAGACCCATGAATGCTATCTGCAACCTTCCCTGCTGGCGCAATCACAATTTCCCACAAGCAAAGGCAATATGGAAGCTGGCAGGAAGCCGCAATCATGTGAAATCCTCAATTAACAGTGTAATGGAGACTGCTGGAACTGTCATCATTAAGCAGTGTGATCATGTGACATTGTACTTTATGACCATATCACTTAGCAATGGCAGTTTCAGTCCAAGTTACCATCATTAATTGAGGACTATCTGTATTTTCTAAGATAAACTTCCTCCCCAAAATTACATCAGACTATTCTATTGTTTCAAATATTAGTAATTTTGGAGATTCAAGATTAAATCCAGAAGATATTTGTTTTCCTTATATACGGTACATGTAATCCTTGACTTACAACCACAATTGAGCCCAACATTAATGTTGCTAAGCAAGACAGTTGTTAAGTAATTTTTTCCCCATTTTACGACCTTTCTTGCCACAATTGTTAAGTGAATCACAGCAGTTATTAAATTAGTAACACACGTTAAGTGAATTTGGCTTCCCCATTGACTTTGCTTATCAGAAGCCTGCAAAAGGTGATCACATGACCTCAGAACAGTGCAATTGTCATAAATACCTTTTTTTGCTTCCAGTGTTGTGCAAAGGTAATTCTGGCAGCAGTTAGTATGTGGAGAGTTAAATATTGTTTGTCTTTTTCCATTTTCAGATCCAATATTCTCAATAAATACAGTTCTGGTTTCATTTGAATTTTATATTCCATCATTCCTTCCAACCATTTCCTAATCTTTTGCCAATATTTCCTTTCATGAGAACAAGTTCTCCACACGTGGTAAAATGTTCCAGATTTGTGACTGCATTTCCAACATTCCGGGGACAGTTTTGGAAACATTTTGGCTAATCTTGCTGGTGGCAGATGCCATCGGTAGAACATTTTATATAAATTTTCCTTATAGGCCACTGCCATTGTAAGTTTGTAATTGATTTCCCATAATTTATCCCATTAGTCCAATTCAATATTATATCCAAAATTTCTCGCCCAACTAACCATTCTTTCCTTAACTGTTTCTTCTTCTAATTTAAATCTTAAAAGGAATTTATATATTTTTGTAATCATTTTTGTATCCGATCGTTGTAATATTTTATCTAATTCCAATTGTTTCTAATAAATACCGAATTTCTCCTTATCTTTCTAAAATCTTGTTTTAATTTGTAAGTATGGCCACCACTCAATAACAATTCCCCATTTCTTTAAATCTTGGACCGGTTTTAATTCACCTTTTTCATCCAGTAGCACTACATAACTCAATTTTATTTAAATCTATAGTGTTTGGATAGGTCATTGCTTTCATGGTAGATAACCAAATTGGGATTTTCGTATAGTGATTCCTTTTTATTTTTTCCCAGGTAGATAACAGAATTTCTTAGCGTCTCTAAAAATATGTATGGCATTTACTTTTCCCTTCCCAAAGGAAGGCATGCCATCCAATTTGAAGATTGTGTCCTTCAATCACTAATATTCTTTTGTTTTTCAGCTGGATCCAATCTTTAACCCACAACATGGCTGCAGCTTGGTAGTATAACTCCTAATCTGGGAGACCAAATCCTCCTTTCTCCCTACTATCTTGCAATAATTTTAGTTTTGTGTGTGCTTTTTTCCATGCCCATATAAATTTAAGTACCATTTTGTTTAATTGATTAAAAACGTTTTTCTCTAATTTTACCGGTATTGTTTGAAATAAGTATAATAGTTTGGGAAGTATATTCATTTTGATCGTTGAAATTCTGCAAATTAATGATATTTGTAATTTGGTCCAGTTTTCCAAATCTTTTTGTATTTGATTAAGCAATTTATTATAGTTATCTTCCTTTATAGTGGTACATTTTGCTGTCAGCCACATCCCCAGGTATTTAATTTTTTTTTTTGCTCTTAAAATCCCCATTTTTTTTCCAATACTTCAATTTGTTTATTGATAAGATTTTTGGTCAACATTTTTGTTTTTTCTATTTATTTTCAATCCTGCTACACTACCAATTGTCCTATTTCCTTTAGTAATATTTGCCCACCTTCTAGTGCAGTGGTTCCTAACCTGGGGGTCGGGACCCCTTTGGGGGTCGACCATTTTCCAGGGGTCGCCCCGGCATCCTCAGCTCCCCCCCCCACTGCCACAAGCCTGGCCATATCGGCTTAACTCGCCCGAGCCCTCCGATTGGTCAGGAGAGGTGCCATTCGGTGAGAGGCGTTTGTTGTGGAAGATGATATTCCTTGTGCTCTTGCAAAGACTGGCCCGAGAATTTCTGATCTGGCATAATTACATAGTTTTTGTGATTAATCGCTATGCTTTAATTATGTTCAATTTGTAACAATGAAAATACATCCTGCATATTAGATATTTACATTACGATTCATAACAGTAGCAAAATTACAGTTATGAAGTAGCAACGAAAATAATTTTATGGTTGGGGGTCACCACAACATGAGGAACTATATTAAGGGGTCGCGGCATTAGAAAGGTTGGGAACCACTGTTCTAGTGGGTCTTCTACAATGAACACCACATCATCAGCAAATGCTTGCAATTTATATTCCTCCTTTTTGACTTGTAACACCTTTTATGTCCTGATTATTTCTAATTTGTATCGCTAATGCCGCCATTGAGAGTATATACAATAATGGGGATAGGGGGCATCCCTGTCTCACCCCTTTCATTATATTAAAACCCTTTGTTAGTTCTCTATTTATTATTATCCTTGCCACCTGGTTTGTATAAATTGCTTTAATCATTTCAATAAATGTTTCACCAAAATTCATCACTGTCAACTGTTTTATAAGAAAATCCCAGTTTAAATTATCGAATGCTTTTTGCGCATCAATAAATATCAGAGCTGCCTGCTTACCTGGATGTGCCACATAATATTCCAAAATATTGCTTTTGACCACATTTCCAACAATTTGGTTCCTGGTTTGGATAACTCTTCGCTAATCTATCAGGTGCCATATACCATCGATAAAACATTTTGTACTGGTTCTCTTTATATTTTGCCAATTTAGTTATTTTGTAGTTCCTATTCCAGATTTTCCCCCACTTGTCTAATTCTATACTACGTCCAATATTTTTTGCCCATGCTATCATAACTCCTTTCACTATGTCTTCTGCTCTGTCAAATTCTAATAAATCATTATAAATTTTTGTGATTAATTTTTCATCCGGGCCAATCAGAATTTTATCTAATTGTTGCGGGACTATTTCAAATCCATATTATTCTTTATCTTTTTTGTATCATGATTGAATTTGCATATATGGCCACCAATCTATAATTATACCCTGATCTTCCAATTCTTGTCTACTTTTTAAATTCCCTTGTCTATCCAAAAGTTGCTGATATTTAACCATTTTATTTAAATCCAAAGTGTTGGGGTGGGTTATCGCTTCCATTGTGGATACCCACCGAGGGATTTTCATATAATATTTTCTTTTAATCTCTTGCCATACTTGCATCAAAGCTTCTCTTGATTTTTATTTTATAAAATAAGTATAGTTTTTTCTCCTTGTCCCATAGGAAGGCATGCCAACCTTTTTGTAAATCATGCCCCTCCAATGTTAGTAATCTTTTCTTAGATTAATCCACTCTTTGACCCATACCAAAATTGCAGTTTTGTAATAAAGTCGCCAGTCAGGGAGCCCCATCCCACCTCTGCTTCTATCATCCTGAAGATCTATTAATTTTATTCTTGCTTTTTTACCTGCCCAAATAAATTTTGTTGTAATTTTATTCAAATCTGTAAAAAAATTATCTAATTTTATAGATATAGTTTGGAAAAGAGAGACCAATTTCGGCAAAATGTTCATTTTGATGGTTGCAATTCGACCCACTTAAAAAGATGAGAGGCCTGTAATTGACATCCTAGGTAGACCTCAACTATGAGAGACAAAATGAGAAAACAAATCCAGACAATCACATTGTCTGATTTGGAAATAATTTATTTGCAAATTATGGTGGAAAATAAGTATTTGGTCAATATAAAAAGGTCATCTCAATACTTTGTTATATATCCTTTGTTGGCAATGACAGAGGTCAAACGTTTTCTGTAAGTCTTCACAAGGTTGGAACACACTGTTGCTGGTATGTTGGCCCATTTCTCCATGCAGATCTCCTCTAGAGCAGTGATGTTTTGGGGTTGTCGCTGGGCAACACGGACTTTCAACTCCCTCCAAAGGTTTTCTATGGGGTTGAGATCTGGAGACTGGCTAGGCCACTCCAGGACCTTGAAATGCTTCTTACGAAGCCACTCCTTCGTTGCCCGGGCGGTGTGTTTGGGATCATTGTCATGCTGAAAGACCCAGCCACGTTTCATCTTCAATGCCCTTGCTGATGGAAGGAGGTTTGCACTCAAAATCTCACGATACATGGCCCCATTCATTCTTTCCTGTACACGGATCAGTCGTCCTGGTCCCTTTTGCAGAGAAACAGCCCCAAAGCATGATGTTGCCACCCCCATGCTTCACAGTAGGTATGGTGTTCTTTGGATGCAACTCAGCATTCTCTCTCCTTCAAACACGAGGAGTTGTGTTTCTACCAAACAGTTCTACTTTGCTTTCATCTGACCATATGACATTCTTCCAATCCTCTTCTGGCTCATCCAAATGCTCTCTTGCAAACTTCAGACGGGCCCGGACATGTACTGGCTTAAGCAGGGGGACAGGTCTGGCACTGCAGGATCTGAGTCCCTGGCGGCGTAGTGTGTTACTGATGGTAGCCTTTGTTATGTTGGTCCCAGCTCTCTGCAGGTCATTCACTAGGTCCCCCCATGTGGTTCTGGGATTTTTGCTCACCGTTCTTGTGATCATTTTGACCCCACGGAGTGAGATCTTGCGCGGAGCCCCAGATCAAGGGAGATTATCAGTGGTCTTGTATGTCTTCCATTTGCTAATTATTGCTCCCACAGTTGATTTCTTCACACCAAGCTGCTTGCCTATTGCAGGTCTACAATTTTGTTTCTGGTGTCCTTCGACAGCTCTTTGGTCTTCACCATAGTGGAGTTTGGAGTGTGACTGTTTGAGGTTGTGGACAGGTGTCTTTTATACTGATAACAAGTTCAAACAGGTGCCATTAATACAGGTAATGAGTGGAAGACAGAGGAGCCTCTTAAAGATGATGATACAGGTCTGTGAGAGCCAGACATCTTGCTTGTTTGTAGGTGACCAAATACTTATTTTCCACCATAATTTGCAAATAAATTCTTTCCAAATCACACAATGTGATTGTCTGGATTTGTTTTCTCATTTTTTCTCTCATAGTTGAGGTCTACCTATGATGTCAATTACAGGCCTCTCTCATCTTTTTAAGTGGGAGAACTTGCACAATTGGTGGCTGACTAAATCCTTTTTTGCCCCACTGTAAGCTATTGTTATTCCTCTTGTATATGCTTTCAATGTGTTCCACAAGTTCTGTAGGGAGGTGTGTTGTTTTTTATTTACGTCAAGAAATGAAATCAAGGAGGAAGGCGTGGCCAAAGTCGCGGTGCTACGGAGTTTCCCCGTGGCCCGCGGGGAGGCCCCGAATCTGCGCCGTCTGGAGACCTGGTTCGGTCCGAACCAGGTCAGAGCCACCTGGGAAGGGTGGTGAAGAAGAGGGGCACCTGCTGGCGGACTGGGAGGCTGCAAACCCCTCAGGGAGCCAGCCCATCAGCCGGCGGCGAACGGAAGGCAACATTCAAAATGTCGCCCTAGTTGCGGCAGTCACATCAACAGGATTGTTTTAAAGCCGATTGGAGTCATCTGGGAGGAGAAATTCAAAGCGAGGGCTGGAGAGTGTGGAGAAGAAAAGAAGTTGGTGAGTGATTTTGCCTGAGGAAACCTTAAGAAAGCAACTTAGGACTTCCTGTTGGCTCCGCGATCGCCGAAAGACGCTCTACTTTCGGGGCGCCGGTCCTTTGATCTGTAAAGCTGCCAGAAAGCCGAAAAACAGCTGACTGGCGGCTGGAAATTCCCTTCCCGGGCAAAGGGAAGGGTGAAGAGTCGGTGGATACAGGTAGAGCCCCCAAAGTGCCCTAGGAGGATTCCTGGGTCACGAAAAGGGAGAGCTCCCTGGGAAGCTGCTGAGCTCCAGACAGAGGACTCCTCCGCTTTTTTTTTAAGCGGAGCAAGACGATCGCGTCCAGCACTGCTTTTAAAGACTGACAACAAATAACAGAAAAACCTACAAAAAGCAGCAGGAGAAGACAAGAGATTAACTAGGCAAGTAAACACCACTTAACTCTTATTGCCTCTTACTGTGAAAGTTACAAAGTAGCAACTCTTAAAATGGCGATGGAAGCTTGAATGGGTGTGGAAAAGCGAAAGTGAAAAGAGAGAAAGTTTTAGTTTACAGACAGGCTTGCATAGGAGAGCCTGTTTGAGCTGATTTTTGAACTGATATTGCGTTCTGGAGATTCTTCTTTTTGGCAAGAAGATTAATACAAGTTGGAATATTATTAGGACCTAATTAAAGCTAAATGGCTTCTAAATCTGTGAAGACAGTTCCTTCTAAAGGGGCTGGAAGCGCTGAGAGCTCACCTACTCTCCCTTCTAGATTGCAAACTTTGGCAGCTCAACCACAGCCCCTAACTCTGGCAATGTTACAAGATAGCCTTAAAGTCATGCAAATTGAGACGACTAAAAATTTTAACAAGAAAATTGATGAAGCTAATGAAAAAGTTAATGATATGATTAATGACAAAATACAAGATGTTTCTGAGAAAATTGAGAAAAAAATAGAAATTGGCAACAGTGAAATCAGAACAGATATTTTGATAGCACTTAAAGGTTTGGCAAATAATGTGGAATACTTGGAGCAACAAATTGATCAAATTAAAGAAATTACTGCAGACTTGAGAGGTGAAATACAAGATGTTCAGGAAAAAAGGGAAAGAGACACAGATGAAATCATACTGTTTCACTACAGGAACATGGAATTTGCGATCAGAGTTCGAGGGGTGAAGGAGGAGAAACAAGAAAATCTGAGAGATTTGATGATAGACGCCCTTGCCCAACCTGTGGGCATGAGGAAAGAAGAGCTGGTGTGGCAAATTGATAAGATATATCGGGTGAATTCAAGAGTGGCTAGACTGAGAAACCTCCCAAGAGATATTGTAATTTATTTTAATAACAGAACACTGCGAAATGACATTTTACAAGCAACTTATCAAAATAAGTTACAGGTGGGAGGACAAGAGGCGATGACATTGAAAGAAATTCCTCCAAAAATGTTGAGAGCTAGAAAGGAATTTTCCTTCCTAGTGGAAGAACTTAAAAGACAACATTTCCCATTCAGGTGGGAGGTTCCAAACGGAATATCATTGATTTATGAAGGAGAAAGACACAGATTGAACACGGTGCAGAAAGCAAGAGATTTTTTTACATACATCTTAAAGGCTGGGACACCAAGATCTCCAGAAGGGAGGAGAAAGGAGGAGAGAGCACAAAGAGAGGAGCTGCAGCTGGAGGGAGCTACAGCTCGGCAAAGTGAACCAGATATAGCTTTGGCTGATAAAGCGGTGGATTTATTTGGAGAAGAACGGATAAGAGAACTAAAAGAACAAAGGCAGACTAGAGCTGCTACCAAGCGTATACAAGAATTGTCGCGGCAACAATCTCAACTGTTAACTGAAGAAGGTACTAAGCAAGCAGTGGGAGGAACAAGGCCAAAGGAAATACAGAAGCTTGACATGCAGGCAATGTTCCAGTCGCTTGAGAAGTTCCCAGATGGGAAGTAGATTTCTAACGTGGAATGTCAATGGATTAAATTCGCCACAGAAAAGAAAGAAAATTTTTCATTATCTGAAACAATTTAATAATGATGTGACCTGCCTACAAGAAACGCATATTAGAACACAAGATCAAAAATATCTAATAAACTCAAGATTAGGAACACAATTTGTTTCAGCAGCAAAGGATTAAAAAAATGGAATTGTTATATATGTAAAGAGACATTTGATTGCTAAGCTAATTGAAGCTGATGATCAAGGCAGATATCTCGCGGTGGAACTTTTAATTAAGGGAGAGAGACTTTTGGTAATTGGAGAATATGCCTCGAATCAACAACAGGAAAAATTTTATGATCTTCTACATACAAAATTGGTACAATGGGATTACAGTACTTGCATTCTTCTAGGTGATTAGAATGGTGTACCAGATGCAGTTAAAGATAAGAAAGGCCTTAAGCAAAATATTTTTTTAAGAGCAAAATTGCCTAAACCCTTTTTTGAGATTATGGAAGATTGGGAGCTGAGAGATATTTGGCGGGAAAGAAACACAGAAGAAAAGGATTTTACCTTTTTTCCCGATAGACACCAATCTTTTTCAAGGATTGATTTTATTTTGATTACTAATAATCTTTTTTCTAGGGTGAAGAAGACGAAGATATGTCCAAGAGTATTGACAGATCATAGTCCGGTTTGGATGGATTTAGAAGATAGTAATGGACCTAGAAGGTCATGGAGGTTAAATGAGAATTTATTTAGATATGAAGAAAATGTGATGGAATGTAAAAAATTAATGAAAGAATTTTTTGTTAATAATATGCAAAAGGGCACGTCGTTGGAAATGGTGTGGGATGCAAGTAAAGCCTACATGAGAGGTATTTTGATATATTTGAATAATAAACATAGAAGGAAAAAGGGGGAGAAAAGGAAAGAATTAGAGGAGGAGATTAAGAGACAAGAAATAGCTTTAATTTCTAATCCAAGAGATAAAAAAATTAAAGAGACGATTAACTTATTGAAGGGTCAATTTAATATGTTAATGGCTGATCAAGTAGCAACAAATTTACAATATGCTAAATTTAATACTTTTAGTAATGCTAATAAACCAGGAAGATGGTTGGCTTACATTTTAAGAAAGAAGCAAAAATCAAGAACTATTGAAAAAATAAGATATAAGGGTAAAGAATTTTATGAACATGGACTTATTAAAAAATCTTTCTTAGAATTTTATTCTGATTTATACATGGAGGACAAAGTTAAAGAAGAAGATATAGATAATTACTTAAGGAAACAGAATATTTATATAACTACAAAAGAGCAGAGGGATATGTTAAACCAATTAATAACCTTAGAAGAAATAACAATGGCAATTAAACAGTTAAAAGTGGGTAAAGCCCCGGGGACAGATGGGTTAACTGCTGTTTATTATAAAAAATTACAGGAAGAAATGTGGGAGCCACTTAAAGAATTATTTAATAATATTCAAAAGGGAGGTAATGTTCCCCCAGCATGGAAGACATCTTTTATTTCTCTGATCCCAAAAGAGGGCTTAGATGGTACTGATCCAAAAAATTATAGACCAATTTCACTTCTAAATATAGATTATAAAATTTTTACAAAAATTTTAGCGAACAGGTTAATGACAGTTATGCAACAAATGATACATTATGATCAAACAGGGTTTTTAACTGGTAGGCAAATGAAAACTAATGTCAGACAAATTGTTAATTCACTGGAGTATTTGAGAAGTAATAACCAGATCCCTGCAGCATTAGTATTCTTAGATGCTGAGAAAGCTTTTGATAGATTGAATTGGCGGTTTTTATTAAGATTAATAGAGAAATTACAACTGGGAGACTATTTTGTACAATCTATTGGGGCAATATATCAAAAACAAACGGCGCAGATAATAATCAATGGTGGATTAACAGATATTTTTAATATAGAAAAGGGAACAAGACAAGGATGTCCCCTATCTCCTTTGTTGTTCATTTTGAGTTTAGAAATATTACTTAATAAAATAAGAGAGCTTGATACAATAAAAGGAATAAAAATTAGACAGGAAGAATATAAGCTTCGAGCGTTCGCGGACGATCTGGTTGTTACTGTAACTCAACCATTACAATCTATTAGGATTTTGATGGATACAATTAATTTATATGGACAAGTGTCGGGTTTTAAAATAAATACAGCTAAAACAAAAATAATAGTTAAAAATATGACAAAAAACCAAAAAGAAGAAGTAGAAAAGGTAACTGGTTTTGAGAGAGCTCAAAAGATTAAATATCTAGGGTTAATATTATGTCCACAAATACAAAATTATACCAACATAATTATGAACCACTTTGGTCAAAAATACAGAGGGATATGGAAAGCTTGGAGAAATTACAATTGTCATTGTTGGGTAGGATAGCTGCAGTTAAAATGAATGTTTTACCAAGGTTTTTATTCCTCTTTCAAATGATACCAATACTTAAAAACGATGAAGTTATAAAGGAATGGCAGAAGGGTATAAATAAATTTATCTGGGCTGGGAAGAAGCCAAGGGTAAATCAGAAGATTATGCAGGATACACGTGAAAGAGGTGGTTTAAAAATGCCTAATTTAAAATTGTACTATGAAGCAGCGGCTCTCTCAGCAGTTACAGATTGGATTAACTTAACGGAAGAGAGTGTATTAAACATTGAGGGATATGGTTTGGTTTTTGGGTGGCATACTTATTTAATATATGACAAAAAAGTAGATAAAGCTTTTAAGAGCCATATATTAAGAAATGCTTTATTGCGTGTCTGGAAAAAGCATCAATCTAAATTAAATGATAAGTTACCCTTATGGACAGTACCCAGACATGCGATAGAAAATGTAAATATGGAACAAAAATTTGATAAAATTACATATAAAGAACTTCTTTCTGAAGAGGGAAATATATTTCAATTAAAATCGTTTGAGAAATTAAGAGAAGAAGGTATAATCAGAACATGGTTTCAATATATACAATTACAAGTTAGGTGGAGAGACGATCAAAAAACTGGTATTTTGAAAAAAGAGGACAATTTGATTGTGCAAATAAAAGATAAGGGCCCAATGCATATAAAGAGACTATATAATATTTTATTGGAATTAGATTCAGAAACAGAATTAGTTAAGGATTGTATGATAAAATGGGCTCAGAATATTGGTGAACCGATAATGATGGATACATGGGAAAAGATATGGATCAGAAATGTTAAATTCACGCAGGCACAAAATTTGAGAGAAAATTTTTATAAAATGTTTTATAGATGGCATTTAGACCCAAAAAAGTTAGTTTGTATGTACCCAAATTTAGATTCTAAATGTTGGAGATGTGAATGTGAGGATGCTACATATTTTCATATATGGTGGACTTGTAAAAAGATCAAGGCATTTTGGATAAAAATATGGTGGATCATACAAAACATTTTAAAGAAAAAGATTAAGTTTACACCACAATTTTTTTTGTTGGGGATAATAACGGATTGTTCTGTTATAGAGACTAAGCTGGTTTTGAATTGTATATCCGCTGCCAGATTGTTGGTGGCACAATACTGGAAGAAAGAAGATATACCTACAATTGAAGAATGGATGTTGAAAATGACACATTTGGCCGAAATGGCCAAGATTTCATCATATTTAAAGGACCACTCAAATGAAAGATATATATTGGAATGGAATAGGTGGACTGAATATATTCAAAAAAAGTATCAGATTAAAATAATTTAAATAGTTTATTAATGTTAGAAATTTGTGAAATTATATACTATACTTTCAAGCTTTTGGATTGTTAAAGAGTTAAGGTGAATGGGTATTTTTGAACTAATAAATTTTTTTTAATAGTAAGTTTTACGTTAGTTTTTTTTGGATTTATACCTTGTGCTTTTTCTGGGAAGTCCGGGAGGGGGGGGGGAGGGGAGAAAAATGGGGGAAAAATGTCTGTACTTTGTACTTATAAAAGAAAGCAACTTAAATACATTAAAGGGGAACAAAAGGACTGGAAATTAAGGAGCGGCTGCTTAGCTAATGGAGACTATGGAGTTAAAAAAAGTTTCTTTTCTGAATGGAATATAACTAAAGCCCAATATTGAAGACTGGATTTTTGCTTCTAAAGGTTTGGGAATTTGAAGGAGGATAATCTATATACTGGAAATGATTTATAATGATTTATAAAATGGAAGAATTGAATAACGATTAAAAAAAAGGGGCAGAGCTGAGAAACTGAGATGGGAAGAGCCATCTGCTGGATGGATGAAATTACTGCAATGTTGGAATATTATCAGGGATGTTTTGACAGCTGTGGACCTTGAATAGAGCAGCTTGTTATTGCAAAAAAGATAACATTTGGATGGAGATGGAGAAGAACAAAATTGGACTGAAATTTTAACAACAAATAAAGGAATAGAAAGACTGTTTGGATTAGTTTGGATAAGACTGAACTTGAACAAAAGCTAGTAATAAATAAAGGAACAGAAAGACTTAGACTTTTAACTACAAAAATGAAAATTTATAACTGAAAAAGGCTCTGGATTACATTTTTCTTAGCAGCTGGATGGAATGAAAAATTAATAATTTGTGCCTTTGAAATATGAAAACAAGTGATTATTATATCCTTGTACCATCACTAGTATGCAAGCTGAATTGGTTGGTTACATTTAAAAGTTTATTAGCCAAGTCACCAAAACTTACTGGCACATGATTAGCACTAAGTACCTTTTAATTTTTGTGTACAGGTTGTCCTTGACTTACAACAGTTCACTTAGTTTACTTTATTGTCATTGCACCTCGTACAACCAAATTAACTGCCATCTTCAGTGTACATTATAACTATAAAAATAAAACACAAACACACATCCTTCACATTCTATACAATTGAATTGAAAACCCTTGATAGTGCATTTATATTGCACTATACAGTAGAATTCAATATGGTTACTGCCCTGGGATAAAGCTGTTTTTCAGCCTATTTGTCCTTGTTTTTATTATCCTGTACGGTCTGCCAGATGGTAATAGTTCAAAAAAGGGTGCCCAGGATGAGATGAGATCTTTAAGAATGTTTTGAACTTTCTTAAGGCAGCGGAAGCTACTGTATAAAGCTCTTCCAAAGAGGGGAGAGGGCAACCTATGATCCTCTGGGCAATGACATTAACCGTCTGGAGCGCTGTCCTATCTGCCACTGTGCAATTGGCAAACCATACACAGGTGCAGTAAGTTAAAATACTCTCTATGTTGCAGCGGTAGGTCACCAGCAGTTTTTCATTCAGTTGTTGTTTCCTGAGAAATTTCAGGTAGTATAATCTCTGCTGGTCCTTTTGACCAGTGCTACAATGTGAGTGTCCCAGGTCAGGTCCTCTTTTATGCAACCTTGCTCCACTTGGTCTCCATTGATAAGCAAGGACTGGATGTCTGATCTGTTCCTTCTATAGTCCACTATAAGCTCCTTGGTCTTATTGGTGTTAAGAACCAAATTAGTGACCATTCAAAGTTACAACAGAGCTGAAAAAGTGATTTATGACCGTTTTTCATAGTTATGACCTTTGTAGCACCCCCATGATCACGTGATTAAAATTCAGATGCCGGGCAATTGGTTCATACTTATGACGGTTGCAGTGTCCCGGGGTCATGTGATCCCCTTTTGTGACTTTCTGATGAGCAAAGTCAAAATCTGGGGAAGCCATATTCACTTAACAACCGGGTTACTAACTTATCAACTGCAGTGATTCGCTTAACAACTGTGGCAAGGAAGGTCATAAAATGCAGCAAAACTCACTTAACAAATGTCTCATTTAACAACAAAAAATTTGGGCTCAATTGTGGTCGTAAGTCGAGGACCACCTGTCAACTCTGAAGCTGGCCTGACTGAGGCCATCTTGGAGGTGATAAGGGATAGGGAGGGGGGAATAGAGATAGTTGGGGTTTTGTAGCCAAAACAAAATAATTTCCCCTGAGAACCAAGGAAATTCCCACAAGTGGCTGAAGAGAGGAGGAGTGAAGTTTCCAAGCAACCAGACACCGCCTTGATTGAACCATATAACTGTTTGGGAAAGGAGGAAAAACTTTTACTTTTAATTAGGTGAAAACCACCTTTAGAGTCGGTTTTCACCAGTCTGTGCCAATATGATATATCCCAGGGGTCGGCAACCTGCAGCTCTTTGGGCTCTCTGCCGTGGCCCCATCACAGCAGTGGCATGGTCGGAGTCTTAGTGCGGGAGCAAAACGCCCCTGCACTTGCCTTTGCATGGCAACAGCATTCCGCCTAGTACATTTGCTGTTGTCACCAGCAGACTGCTGGGAGAGAACGGCGGGGTGGATCTTGCGGGGTGGGGGCCATCCCCCAAGCCTGGCCTTCCTCCTCCCTTGTCGGCATGGACAAGCACTTCCCTGCCCTGCCGAGCACAACAGCCCAGTGGGGGGGGAAGATGGCCCAGCAGAAGAGCCCCCATTGGCGAGTTGGACGGCAGAGAGGTGTGGTCCGGCTCTCGCAGCAGAACACGCTGCTTTCTGTTTCCTGTGCCTTCCCTGATCTCAGTTCTTTCAGCAAGAGCTATATTTCTGTTTGCTTTCATTTCCCCGGGCAGCGATGGCTGGGGCCATGGGGGGGAGCAGAGGCGTCAGGGCTGCTCCCCCCCTCAGCAAGACGTGGAGGAGCGTGGAGTGTTGCGTGCGAGCACTGGAGGGTCAGAAGACGTGCTCTGATGTCGCCCCAACATGCATTTCCAGCACGCGCTCCTCTGTCCCAAGGTAGGATTGAGCAGGGAGAAGGGGGAAGGGAAAAGGGAAGGAGAAGCCCGGCTGGCTTTCCTTTGGCATGGGGCGGGGGAGACCCAATACCCCCTCCATGGCCTGCAGGGAAAGCACGCTTCACTGGGTCCCCTCCTCCTCCTGGAGCCCATTCCCTGCCACACTCGCCCCTGGCATCTCTCTCTCTCTCTCTCTCTCTCTCTCTCTCTCTCTCTCTCTCTCTCGGGGCGGAGAGCAAACCCGGAAGTAGCTGCCCACTGTTTCCCACCAGGGAGGGAGAGGGAGGGGGGATGGGGAGACAGATTCAGCTCAATTCAGCCCTCGCCAAAGGCACTCACCCATCAGCCAGTCTCCCTCTCTCTCTCTCTCTCTCTCTCTCTCTCTCTCTCTCTCTCTCTCTCTCTCTCTCTCTCTCTCACTCACTCACTCACTCACTCACTCCCTGCCTCTGTGTATCTTCTCACTCTCGGAAAGCCCTGCAGCCCTGCGTGCTCTCTTTGGGGCTTTTCACCAGCTGTTTTTCTTTCTTCCTTTTGGAAAGCTGGGCTGGTGGTGGAATGAGTGGCGGAGGCCTCCCTCCCCCTCCCCCTCCTCTCGTGTGCACCCTCCCGGCCCCGCCACAGCTGGCCAGGGGGTTGCGAGAGGAGGAGGGGGAGGAAAGCCTCTGCCACAGGTTGCGCTCATTGCTCCACCAGCCCAGCTTTCCAAAAGGAGGAAAGAAAAACAGCTGGCGAAAAGCCCCAAAGAGAGCCTGCAGGGCTTTCCGAGAGTGAGAAGACACAGAGGCAGGGAGAGAGAGGGAGAGAGGGAGGGAGAGAGAGGGAGAGACAGAGACATAAAGAGAGACACAGAGAGGGGGGAGAAAGAGAGAGAGAGAAATGAGAGAGAGGGATGAGAGGGAGATAGAGAGAAAAAGAAAGAGAGATGAGAGAAAGATAAGAGGGAGGGAGATGGAAATAGAGAAAAAGAAAGAGATGAGAAAGCTACAGAAAGAGAGGGAGATAGAGAGGGAGAAAGTGATGAGAGGGAGGCAGGGAGGGAGATAGAGAGAGAGAGGGAGTTACCTATTTCCCATAGAAAACACAGAGCCACAAAACCTGGGTAGGTGTGGCTGGGGGATCATGTGACTGGATAGGAGTGAGTTATATTGAGTTGCCCACGCCCACCCAGGTTTTGTGGCTCCCAGTGTTTTGTTTTCTGTGGGAAACAGGCCCAAGTGGCTCTTTGAGTGTTTAAGGTTGCCGACCCCTGATATATCCAATAAACCTGTTCTTTGAGGAACCTACTTGCCTCTGAATTGTTTGTTATGGGTGTATTACTTGGAACACTGACACTACCTGTAATTCTGTATACTGTTTCTTCAAATTTTACTTTATACATAATTAGTATTTGCTGGATATGTATTGTCTATCATGTGATGTAAAATGAAACTGGTCCCAGATAAAAAGTTCAGGAGCAAAATATCTTTTATTTGCCATCTCACCAGTTATTTACAATTGTATATACATCTCAAATATATTAGAGATGTATAAAGATTATTGCAACGCGCTCTACATGGGGCTATCCTTGAAGAGTATTCAGAGACTCCAGTTGGTGCAAAACGCAGCTGCACGTGCTGTTGTGGGTGTTCCCAGATTCACCCACACGACTGCCATCTTACGTGAGCTGCATTGGTTGCCCATTAGTCTCCGGATGCAATCTAAGGTGTTGGTGGTGTTGGTGGTTACCTTTAAAGCCCTATATGGTTCAGGGCCACAGTATCTTCGGGACTACCTGCTACCACATACCTCCCTGCGACCGGTTAGATCGCACAGGGCTAAACAATGTCGGCTGGCGGCTGGCGGGCCCGCAGGCGAGGGCCTTCTCTGTGGCGGCCCCTACCCGCCAGAGGTACGCCGCCCTGAGTCCCTCGGGAGTAGGGCGACATATAAGGAACCAAGAAATAAATAAATAAATAAATAATACCCTCTGGAATCAACTTCCCCCTGAGAGCCAGACTACCCTCACCCTATTGGCCTTCAGAAAAGCCGTGAAGACCTGGCTCTTCCGGCAAGCCTGGGACCATTGATTATCGATGTTGGCCCCTGAAAGGAAAGGACTGAATGATTGATTTGATTATTTTATACATTGTTATATTATATTTTAATTCTGTTTTCAAATGTTTTTATATTGATGTTATTTGTATTGTTGTTAGCCGCTCAGAGTCCCTGCGGAGTTGAGCGGCATATAAATACAAGTAATAAATAAATAAATAAATAGAGTTTTAGATTATGATATTGTCAGTGTAACACAGCTTGAACGTTTTTCCACTTTTTTAAATATCAAAATTTTAGGATTTATGTACCTGCAAATTAAAATGTAACAGATATTACACTCATCAAATTTGATAATTTCATAGTTCTTTAAAATGTTTATAACTTTATGCATACTCAGGATGTAGATATGGAACTTAAAAATGGATCCATGTTTTCACTTTAAATTTAAATAGAATGCATGAATGATATATACAGAATTCCAATATAGGAACAAAAACTTCTCAACTTTAATATTAATTGTATTTTTATATTTAAATCACTTTAAGTGTGCTTTGTTTTTGAGAAAAAGATAAACAGCTAAAGCATTTTTTAGAAACAGTTCTCACTGCTCATCATATACTAATGCGCAACATAGCACATTTCAAAAGTTTTCAGTATCTTAACTTTTAATTAAAATCAGGAACAATACCAGAAATATAAAGGAAAATAAGCAAGTTTGTGGAGGGAAGCAACAAGAAATTGAACTACAATGGCTACTGATGTGTTACATGAATTAGTGCAATGAGAATACTGGAAATCGCATATGTAGAAACCTTACTAATCTATTTATTTTGATCTAAGTTTTCTACACTTTAACTGAAATTTCAAGTTACAACTTTACATATATTTAAGAGATTATTCCTGTGCCAACATTAATAGATAAATTGATATTTAGGTAACTTTGAAACAAAACTGTTATATTACTATACAGGTAGTCCTCAATTTATGACAATTGAGCCCAAAATTTATGTTGCTAAGCGAAACATTTGTTAAATGAATGTTTCCCATTTTACAACCTTTCTTGCCACACTTGTTAAGTGAATCACTGCAGTGGTTAAGTTAGTAACACAGATGTTAAGTGAATCTTACTTCCCCATTGACTTTGCTTGTCAGAAGGTCATAAAATGTGATCACATGACCCTGGGTCATAAAATGTGATCACATGACCCTGGGACACTGCAACCATTATAAATATGAGTCAGTTGCCAAGCATCTGAATTTTGATCATGTGACCGTGGGGATGCTGCAACAGTCATAAGTGTGAAAACTGGTCATAAAGTCACTTTTTTCAGTGCTGTTGTAACTTTGAAGAGTCATTAAATGAACTGTTGTAAATCGAGGACTACCTATATTGGAAATAGATGCAATTTTAGCACAGATACACAATTATATAATATCTAATATACTAAAACAAAAAAAATGCCATTTGAACTTTTTTACTAATCAAAAAAGTAAAGGCCTTTAAAGTAGTTTGCTCCCTCCAGTGGCAGACTAATAAACTTAATTTAAAACTGGGCTTCGGAAATATGCAACTAAAAAGAATCAATGTTGCTGTTTACAAAACATTGTAGCAATTTACTGTATGTATGTATGTATGTATGTATGTATGTATGTATGTATGTATGTATGTATGTATGTATGTATAGATGTGTGTGTTTTATAATAATTTTTCTTTTAACAGAAAAGCTTATTGATCCCTATTAATTTCATTGCTGTAATAAATGTGTTATGTTATTGTAACACTATAGCATATAGTTTAACTTTATAAGTCTGCAATTATAACTTTAAAAAATCCAGTTTCAGCAATACTAAATGAGCAAGCCTGCCATATTCACTTATTTCTAAATCACTCTAAATTAATTTTCATTCATAAAATTTGTATTGATTTTTAATTTAAAATGTATCTTACTTTAAACACCATTCATTTTGAATTGTCTCAAAAACTCAAGAATTGAAAATGTGTAAAAGGGCAGCTATAGTTTCAGTAAGAAAAAAATGCTAATATTTGCAGTTTTATATCTTAGAAGAGAGGAATGTATAGGAAAAGGGTGATTGTATAAACTCTCCATAGCATAAAAAAGGCAGGAAGAATCTTGTCTCTGAATTTTATAATATCAGAATTTCTGTATGATAGGAGTTACAAGACACAACAGCTAGGGGTTCAGCCATAATGTAGTCTATCTGATTTTGGCTAACATGCTTTTATATTTTCTTTTATATCACCAGACTCACATGCTGTGAATTCTTCTTCTCAATTATGCAATTCACAATTCAAACATTATTAAACTAAAATGTTTTTGTTAAAGCAAATATGCACAATAATGTAAATTATAGAAACACCAGACAAGTAAATTATAGAAACACCAGCAACAGCATTCAACCAAATCTTTGTTCGGGCTTTGGAAAAACTACAACTGATGCAACATGGAATAGAGTAAGTTATGGCCATAAAAAGTTCCAAAACTGGAAAAACTGAACTTCAGATATTTAGTCACTCTTTGTGAGTATCCTGCTGGCATCAGATGGCCAGTATGGAAGAAATGCTGAACTGTATAGACCTGGTCCAATCCACCAAGATTCTTACATTCTTTTTATTAATCTCTCATGTTTAAACAGCAGCCAACTGACCCAGATCTCTGCTACAATTATGGCATTCTATCATAGAAAAGAACTTGTACTTTCTGTCTTTTTGCAAGCAATTATTCATATATTAAGACATAGAGCATATATCAATAGTTGCACAGAACTTAAGAGCAGGATTCTTATATATAATCTACACCTAACAAGAAAAGCCACACAAAAAAGATCTCATTAAAGGCAATTACAGGTCTAATGATCACTCATTCAGTTATGGTGATGCTTAAATAAATGATAGTTACGTCTGGTCCACAAAGTTATAGCCGCTACAGCACTCTTTCGGCCACATATTCAAAATTCAAATGCTTGCAAGACTGCCTGCACTCATGACCATAGGAAGACTAATTCCTCTCAATTTATGTGTTCCCCATTTTTGCCCTTTGACTGTCCCGCACTCCACTACGTCTGCCACCCAAAGCTAGCCTTTGTCATGTTCTTTCTCTTGCTGCTGACAAGGCATGCCCAGCCTAACCCTTTGCAAGGGAGCTGCTGGCCACATCAAGCCTTCTTCCTGAAGTTGCGTGTGATTTGGACAAAGCGCAGCCATGTGCAGCTTTCTCACAAGGTTTTGAAACCTTCCAAAGCCTTGTGAAAAGGCCACATACCATTTGAACAAGGCCTAAGGCATCAGTAAAATAACCTGGTGCAGCCAGCAACTGCCTTGTGAAGGGCCAGATCAGGCATACCTTGTCAGCAGCAGAAAGAAGAAAAAGGCAAAGGTCAGCTGCAAAAGAAGTGGCAGAGTGCATGGTGGCCAAATGGCAATGGTGGGGGTGGGGAAGGAGAGACAAGCAGTGGGGAGAATTGAAGAGAAGGTAGTTCCTTACCTTACCAAGGTTCAGAGTTGGAAGGGACCAAGCCATCAATGACTTGGATCTGAGTGGGTCTTTGCCTAATGATCCGGTGTTTTAGTTAACATCAGCAATGGGGACTGCCGGGATGGCCATCACTAAGTGATGCACTCATCTGACAGTGCACTTTACATCTGTGCTGTTTAACAACACAAACTCCCATCCCAATTACTGTCGTTAACCAAGGGTCATATGTATGAATACACATATTCTAAAATAATATAAAAACTGGGAAAGAATTATCTATTTTGTATTTTCAAGTTTTATTTACCAATCTTAAAAAAAAGTTACCAATAGATTTAAAAAGAATAAATCAGGATGAAACACTTGTTTTAGAATTTTGCTTTTCACTAATCACACTAAACAAGACACAACTATAGTATGTTACACATTATAGTACCAGAATGATGACTTTTAATGCCACTGAAATAGCATATTGTATATTTAATCTGGTTTTGAATCAAAACTTGTTTATCATAAGTAGAAATACTACTATGCATATTGCAAGCTTTGTAGATTTAAAAATAGAAGCTAAAATTTGTATGGGTTTAGGAGATATAATGTAATGTGCCGATGCCTGGACGATGTCAGGATCTGGATGGGGAGGAACAGACTCAGGCTCAACCCCGACAAGACTGAGTGGCTCTGGATATTGCCTCCTAAGGACCATGCCGACTGTCCCTCCTTGGTTCTTGAGGGAGAAAAATTAACTCCCTCGGAACTGGTTCACAATTTGGGAGTTCTCCTAGATCCACAGCTAAAATTAGACCAACATCTCACAGCTGTGGCTAGGGGAACTTTTGCACAGGTTCGCCTGGTGCACCAATTGCGACCATACTTGGAGAAGGAGGCTCTACTCATGGTCACTCATGCCCTTGTCACCTCCCGATTGGACTACTGCAATGCGCTCTACATGGGGCTACCCTTGAAGAGTATTCGGAGACTTCAGTTGGTGCAAAATGCGGCTGCGCATGCTGTGGTGGGTGTGTCAAGATACACCCACGTAACACCCCTACTCCGCCAGTTGCATTGGTTGCCCATCGGTCTCCGGGTACAATTCAAGGTGTTGATCATCATCTTTAAAGCCCTACATGGCTTAGGTTCAGGTTACCTCCGGGACCGCATCCTACCTCACACTTCCCTTCAACTGGTTAGGTCCCACAGAGCGGGTCTCCTCCGGATCCCGTCAGCCAAACAATGCCGGCTGGCGGGGCCTAGGGGGAGGGCCTTCTCTGTAGGGGCTCCTGCTCTCTGGAACCAACTACCCCCAGAGATCAGAGTTATCCCCACCTTGCTGGCCTTCCGAAAAGCCATTAAGACATGGCTCTTCCTGCAGGCGGGGTGACCTTGAAACTACTTTCCCCCATGTATACATGTTATTGTATGTTGTTTTTGATACTTTTTTAATTGTTTTTTTAATAATTTTAATGTTTAGTTGTTCTTTAAAATGTTGTATGCCGCCCTGAGTCCTCAGGGAGTAGGGCGGCATAGAAGAGCATCTAAATAAAAATAATAAAATAAATATAAACAAATAAGCATCTCACAGTATTAATGCAAAACTAATTTTCTGCATACCTATCTATAAAGGCATACCTATCTATAAATAAAATGTTCAAGAAAAGTTCATTGCTATGAATTGATTTAATATTTCAAGATATCAAGGAACCAATTAAATTTGCAACAAGATGAAATATATACATTTTATATCTATTCTCAATTGCCAAACGATGAGTTTTGCCTTATTTGTTAAATGCATTTATAGTGCCAGCTATAAGAAAATATACATCTAAAATTATAAGCATAAAATTTGCAATCCGTCAGTGCCGGTCTGTGGGTGCTGCCATCTTTTTTTTGAATTTTTTTTTCTTCTGAGCATGCGCAGAAGCCGAGTTTCTGGCACTGTGCATATGGTCGCCATCTTGTTTTTGGCTTTTTAAATGGATTTTTTGGCACTGCGCATGCGCGCGCGCAAAGCATGTGCACGCCCACGCGGCATAGGAGGAAGCAAACCGGAATAGTGTGCAGTCCCTGAAAACCTTGGTACGGTCCCCAGCAGCCTTCTTTCCAGAATTTCTGGCTGAAATTACTTTAGGTAAAACATTCAGAGACAGCTGTGGCTAGGGGGACCTTTGCACAGGTTCGCCTGGTGCACCAATTGCGACTCTACTTGGATCAGGAGGCTCTACTCACGGTCACTCACACCCTTATCACCTCACAGCTTGACTATTGCAATGCGCTCTACATGGGGCTACCCTTGAAGAGTGTTCGGAGACTTCAGCTGGTTCAGAATGCAGCTGCACGAGCTGTGGTGGGTGCGCCAAGATACACCCACGTAACACCAATTTTCCGCGAGCTGCACTGGTTGCCTATTGGTCTCCAGTCACAATTCAAGGTGTTGATTATTACCTTTAAAGCCCTACATGGCTCAGGGCCAGGCTATCTTCGGGACCGCCTACTACCACATACCTCCCAGCGACCAGTTAGATCTCACAGAGTTGGGCTTCTTTGGGTCCCGTCAGCTAAACAATGTCGGCTGGCAGGTCCGCGGGGGAGAGCCTTCTTTGTGGCGGCCCCGGCTCTTTGGAACCAGTTACTGCCGCAGATAAGCACCATCCCCACTTTGTTGGCCTTCCGGAAAGCCGTAAAGACCTGGCTTTTCCGACAGGCCTGGGGATAGTGACCTTATGGAATGAATTAAAGAGGTCGCCCCTTGAATGTTATGAATGGTTGAAAAGTTTTTAAATTTTAAATGTTTAAAAGTTTTTAAATTTAAAAAAACTTGTGCTTTTGATATTTTTATACTGATTTGTTTATGTCTGCTGTAAGCCACCCAGAGTCCTTCGGGAGTTGGGCGGCATAGAAATATAAAGAAATATAAAGAAATAAAATAAAACTGATCAAAGAAAACCTACTGAGGTTCCCATATTTGGATCATGTTTTCTGATTTGTCATCTGTGCAATTGTTATAGTTGTTACAAATACTGTATTAAATAGTAATGAAACGGTATTTTGGAAGCATGATTAAATGTCACTGTCAATAATAAATTAGCAAATATGCATCACCTTGGCATTGCTGTCTATACTTAGTGCTTTTGAACATTTTATTGAAATAATTTAATGTTGTTTTATTTAAAATTATCCAGTTTTGATAAAATAAAAATGTCATATAAAACAATATTATTAAATAACAAAATGTTAAAAAATATTAAAATAATGTGAGAGACAACAGTTCATTTCTAAATAAGAAATAAGAAACCAAGTATGAAACATATCTAGGATCATCTCACAATTCAGTATACTTTATATTGGGCTTTCAGAACGCTTTAGGAAATGCTAGTATATTTTTGCTTTTTCCTGAGAATGTTACAGAAACAGATCAATAGGCAATGGGCATTCCCTGTACTAAAGTGACAAAAATATTAAACATTCAAATAAGCCTTACATTAATTTATGCTGGCACCTTAAGAAAACATACTGTCATTCAGAGTGGATGCATGATTCTCTATGCTGCTTATTAAATCTTTCAATATTTTTACTTTTTTTAAAAAGTCAAAATATTACACCTCAAAAATTTCAAGACTATAATGGAAAACATTTCATTTGTTGTCAAGGTTGACCTCTAACTAAAAAGAAATTAATTTCTCATAACAGGTACGTAAGATTACTGAGAAAATAACAGTTCTGGAATTGGGCCTGATTATCAGTTTGGATATGCCATACTCTAAACAAAAAACAACAACAACAGTTTGGAAGATAATGTAGCATTATGAAGGATCTTTCAATCTGAATAATTCTCTAAAGTAAATGACACAATCAATTCCAATGTAGTAACATTCCAATGGACAAGTATCAGGAAGGGAGAAAGCAAATGAACTATCATATTAAAATTATAAACTGGAGAGTAAGAATAATTAATAAATTACATGGAGTAGTGTTTAGTGTGGGAGTATAATCAGAATACCCAAGTTCAAGTTTATCCTCTGCTGTGAAAGCTCACTATACAACAATGGGCCAAACATTCACTTTACAGAGTTGTTATGGGAAAAGTTTTGTAGTAGGAGAGCTACTAGAGCTCCTGGAAGAATATAATATAGAGTTTTAAAACTGAATGGCAATTTAACCTCTGGTAACAGTTTTCTGCCTGTATGTTTTGTCTAAAATCTGAAAACAACTTTTTTAAAAGTTTAAAAAGTATTTTAAAAACTTCTATCGGGATTGAAATATAGAGCACTAGTATAGCATTCACTGGTATCTAGAACACGTTACCACAAAATAAAACAAAAATATGTGCATATGAATCAAAACTACTTGTAACTCTTTGTATTTGAGTAGTGCAATCCTATTTTCAGGGCAAGTCACTTGCAGAGCAGGAGTACTTGTCCCAAAATTATATCCAAGGTTTTTTTTAAACCATTTCGCATCTCTTCCAGCGTAAGAACAAAATCTAATACCATCTAAATCAGTAGTGCAAAAGTTACAACTTAGACCAGTGGTGGGCCGACACTCATGCGCAGCTTGACTTGCATTAGCAGTGGACCGGTGTGCACGCAGCTCGACTTGCACAAGTTGAGTTGCGTGCGCGCTGGCCCACTACTTGCAAAAGCCAAGCTGCACGTGCGAGCGTACACACCAGCCCACCACTCGCAGGGCCCAGTTTCAAATAGGCCACGGCCTGGTAGTTGTCTGTGGTCTGTGGCCTGGAAGTTGGGGATCCTCGATTTAGACCACTAATCTGTATAACAGAGGCAACGCATATATCATAAGACAGCTAACATACAGACAGCTAACAATAAAGTTAACAAGGCATGTAAATATCTGAAAAAAATCTAAACACAAATCAATACCTGCATTATTAAAGGCAGATAAAATTAATAATTAAATATTGCATGAAATTTGACCAAAATATTTGAGTAGACTGAAAGAACACATGGAAACACAGAAAAAACCCCACCTCTATAGATTTGAAACACACATATAACATCAATGCTATTATTGGACTTTTTTTACCAACTGTCTGTACAAGTAGTCCTTGACTTATGATTACAACTGAGCCCAAAATTTCTGTTGTTATGCAAGAGAGTTGAGTTAATTTTGCCCCATTTTATAACCTTTGTTGCCACAATTGTTAAGTGAATCATTGCGGCTTTACATGGTTGTTAAGTGAATCTGGATTCCCCATTAACTTTGCTTGTCAGGTCGCAAAAGGTGATCATATGATCCCATGACACTGAAACTGTCATAAATATATGCCAGTTGCCAAGCGTCTTAATTTTAATCACGTGACCATGCTACAGGATGCTACAGTGGCCATAAAAGAATGGCCTGTGAAGAATGGTCATGTCGCTTTTTTCAGTGCCACTGTAACTTGTAACAGTAACTAAATGGTTGTAATCAAGGACTACCCCTACTACCTATAACATTGAAACAATAGAGCAATGGCAGTTTGTTCTATTTTGGCTTAACACAGGGGTCTGCAAACTTAAACATTCAAAGAGCAGTTTGTATCCATTTCCCACAGAGAAGAAAACACCGGGAGCCACAAAACCTGGGTGGGCGTGGCCAACTCAACGTCACTCCCAGCCAGTCACATGCCCCCCAGCCACGCCTACCCAGGTTTTGTGGCTCCCGGTGTTTTCTGTGGGAAATGTGTCTCCCTCCCCCCTCCCTCCCATTTCTGTTTTTCTTTTTTTCCCTCCCCCTCTCTTTCTTCCTTTCTCTCTCATTTCCCTTTTCCCTCTCTCTCATTCTCTCCCTCTAGCTCTCTCATTTCTCTCTCTCTCTTCTCTCTCTCATTTGTCTTTTTCCTTTCTCTCCCTCCATCATTTTCTCATGTCTTTCCTTTTCTCCCCTTTTCTTTCTCTCCGTTTTTTTCCCTCTCCCTTTTTCTTTCTCTCCCTTCTCTCTCATTTGTTCCCTCTCTTTCTCTCCCTCCAGCTCTCAGTTCTCTCTCCCTCTCCTTCTCTCTCTCAATTCTCTTTTCCCTCTCTAATTCTCTCCCTCCATCATTTTCTCATTTCTCTCTCTCCTTTTCTCTCTCCTCTCTCTCTCTCGCACACAAGCCAGATACCCTCCTGGGCCGGGATCACGACGGCGGGGGCTCCTCCCACTGCCGCCACTGCGCACTCAGGTGTGTAGCTGGCCGCGGAGAGCCGGAGCTCTCCCCTCCCTGCATCCAGTGGCAGCAGCTGCTCCTCCCCGTTCCCCTCCTTCCTGAGCCGACACAAAGTAAACCGCGGCTGGCGCTGAGCTGCCCGCGAAAGATGCGGAATCGCAAAAAGTAGCTGGTCGCAGGCAGTGTGGAGAAAACACAAGGGGTCATTTCAGTTGCGTGGCTCTGCGGAGAGGCTCGCGCCTTTTTGGAGCGGAGAGCAGGTTGCATGACCGGATCAGCAGAGAGCCGCAGAAGAGGGGTCAAAGAGCCACATGCAGCTCTGGAGCTGCGGGTTGCCGACACCCAGCTTAACATATTCTAGGAACCCTATGGTTATAGTCTGTATTTTAGTAATATCAGTATGTACAAAAAATATCCACGTGTCCTAGAAACAATTTTTAAGTAAATAATAACTTAGCACAATGTGTGAACCTCTAAAAAAAGAGTTGCTAATAGAAAAGGTTAAATAAACATTACTCAAGCAGACAAATATTTGCCAAGATGGGATATAAATCTAATAATAACTTCTCAAGCAATCACAGAATGAAAATAAAAAAAAAGATCTCTCAATTTCCCCACCATCACAGGAGCTATTTATTTGGAGATATTTATTTTAACTTTTTAAACACAGGCCACTCCCAGTATTGTTAGATAATGGGTAGAAATGGTAAAAACACAAGTCTGGTGTACAGCAAATAAAATATTGGATTAAAAATAATCTATTATGCCAAAAAATTCTATATCACTTATAAAAGGTGGTACAGAAGTCAAAAGCTGGGAAAGGCAGGCCATGGTAGAAGAGAAGAGAATATTTTGCACTATCCTATGTACATCAATAGCACCACTGTTACCCTTACAATGATAAAACAATGCAACCAAAATGTGCACATTTATTTCAAAATCTAGGTGCAAGCTCCTGTAGAACACAGACAATATGAAGGTATTTACATTTATTTAACTATGGATCACAATGTAGATAATTGCAAAATAAATGTAGACAGAACACCAGATCATAAAGTATAGTTCAGCCTTTTTATCTGCTGCCATTTACCATAAAAAGAAATATAAAAACAGCATAATCAGTATGACTTTAAATGTTATAGAACAAAGTGTGTAACACATGTAAGAATATGATTATTGTTAAAGATAGGCAAGTACTAACATATATAACTTCAATTCTTCATAAATTCAGATCTGCATGCAGTAATAGGTACTTCATAATTTTAGAAATACAGGTAGTCCTCAACTTACAACAGTTCGTTTAGTGACTGTTCAAAGTTACAGCAGCATTGAAAACAGTGATTTATGATCATTTTTCAGTTACAACCATTGTATAAATGCCATGATAATCCCCACGGTCACATGATCAGAATTCAGATGCTTGGCAGCTAATTCATATTTATGATAGTTGCAGTGCCCTGCAGTCATGTGATCACCTTTTGCAACCTTCTGACAAGCAGTCAACGAGGAAGCCAGATTTACTTAACTGTATTACTAATTTAACATCTGCAGTGATTTACTTAATAACTGTGGCAAGTAGGTTGCAAAATGGGGCAAAGCTCACTTAACAAATGTCTCACTTAGCAACATAAATTTTGGGCCCAATTGTGGTCGTAAGTCTGGACTACCCGTACTAGGTAACTGTTTACTAAGTAGTTACTATTATTTCATGCAGATCTGAAATTATAAAGAATTCTTTGCCCAAAGCAATAAAATTTATTCAAGTGCAGAGAGTGGAAAAAGGAAAAATATTAATGGGTTTGTTGTTCCATTACCAAAAGAATAGTTTAATTTAAACAGTGTATATTGCCACAATCCAAACTTAATATATAACATTAAAAAACTTACTTTCAGCTAGTGGTGTTTTGGATCCACGTCACAATTAGCCCAAGTCCCACTGGTCTCAACTAGAGAAATGATAATTGCAAAAACTGAATACATATACACAACTGCAACACAGGACAAAACAGAGAAATACAGTATGAAAAAGCAAACTCATACAGGATATAAATAACGGAGACATACTATTTTTATAAAGAGGGTTTTTTTAAGAAAACACTAAGACTACATGGACTCCAGAGTTTTATATCTAAATCTATATCATATGAACTAATCATATGAATTTGAGAAGCACTTCAAAAACAAAAATACAAAAGAAAACAAAATATTCATTACTATGAAGTGCTATGCTTGAAAATTATATATAAAAATAATTTTTATGAAGGCACTTCAAACACAGTACATTCTTTCAAGAACAGGTTTTAAAATATTTCTATCCAATGTATTTCCTATTACCAGTGAAGTGCTTTTAATTATTCAAATAATTTTAATTTAGTGTTATTTTGAAACAAAATCTGCTACATTTTTTAAACTTTAACTGCCCAGCTCCCAGCTCTAACACAAAAGAACAATTGCTATATTCTTGACTATAATAACCTGATTAATAATTATCACCTGATTAATAATTGATAATTAATATCATGTGAATAATCACATGATAATCACCTGACACAATTTATTTCCCCAGTTATGTTTGGTATAATAGCCTTGCTATATCTTTGGTGTTTTCAAATGAATATTTAAGGTAATTAACACATTTACCTAAAAGTAACATGATCCCAATTTAAGATATCTCTTGTCCTCAAATATTAGAATCTCCCTCCACATTTGTTCTTGGGTGAATCCAAGATGATCCTGTTTTAAAGGTAAATTAGTTTGGAAAACTAATTTTCTTTAAGTTAAATAAAGTGAAAATCTTCTATACCTCCCCCCCCCGTATCTCTATCTCATCCTTCCTTTTCATACTGAGTATTACTATAAAATAATTGCTTTTGTAAAGTATTTCAAGAAACCTATTTTAAAACTTTAATTTTTATTTATTTTCAAAAATAAATTATAGATTCTTCATTAAGAAATATTCAAATACACTGAATGTGAGCAAGCTAAAAGTGAACTAATAACAGTGTCACTTGAAGTTTTGTGGGTTTGCTTTATCACCTATATTTATGAAAGGCATGGAGAAGGAAATCAAGTAAATCAAAAGACACTATAATCTTGCCTTTACAGTACATCCTATGCAATATTATAAGCAACTGCCATTGATTTCAATGATATACTTCTAAGCAAATATACATAGTATTTTAACTTTGTCTTAGATCAATGTGGTTTCCATGTTTAAATAGAAAACTTGCTAGTAATTTGTTTTATAAATATATGAAAAAATAGGATGGCAACTTATTCCAGATTTTATTATATCATTGCATTAAAATCAATTCATAAATTTCAGTGATATGCATTCTTAGGTCCAGATATGGCAGAAATACTTTGGTATAAATAAGGGTGTTTGCATTTGCCCAATTTCCCTTTCAATTGTTAAAAAATAAAAACATAATATATACCTCAACAATATAAGGAATTATTACAACTGTCACAATCCATTTCAAAATCGTTCATTTTCTGAAATGGAACACGTTTTAATATCCCTACAACTTTTATAGTACTGATGAATTAAATTCTGACAAAAGATTTTTTGTAGCACACAACTCAAGTGTAATATAGGAAAACAGAAAACCAATTAATGCATATATGCTAGTATACATTGCACTAAGACTAGTTATAGCTACATAAAACGAACAGACATAAAATGTAACTAGGCCATGTCTGATTATGCACTAAATAGAAACCATACACACACACCCATTTCACATTTCTATCAACACATAAGTCCATCCAAACAATCTGTACCAGGAGCATAGTTTAAAATATGTTGTGCAAAATTAGGATACTGACAGAACAGCCCAGCACTGAAAAGATTTCAAAGTACCTTAGAAAGCTTAATATGAGAATAAGCTACCATTACTATAATCTACCACATACATATTTATTAGAGGTTCACTGAGTTCTTCCACCAATTCTTTAAAAGATAAAATTCCACTTACAAATTTCAAGTATCTTACAAAAGAACTCTTGTGTGATCAGGAAAGTAAATTTTAAAGCCGATTTGCTGTAAAGATACCTATGAGATTCTGAATTTCTCAGTTTAGTCTCTTACCCTATCTTGTAGATTCATCAGTTTCATATATTAAAAAATTCCAGACAATACTTACAATGTAGATTCTGTCCAATAAAAATTATAAAACTCACATATTCAAAGAAGCAAACTACGCTCAATGTAAATTTAACGGAGAACAGATACTGGTAAATCCTATAATATCGCAGATTTACTGGGAACAGAGAGTGCAGCCATGACACAGCCCACCTGCACCCATGACAATAATGTTTACAACGAAGGCGAAACCGCTGGGCCGCAACATCCGAGACCGGATTTAGAAAGAAAGAAAAGAGCTTGTGCAGAGCCTCATTTCCTGGGGTGGACTAGGCCCAGACGATTCCAATCACTCCACCTCAATAATGGCGTTTGCTATGAAGTGGAACGAGAATCAAAAGGAACTAAATGCCGGGAAGGTCTACCGGCTACTCCTTGTACTCTCTCCGCCAGTTTTCTTCGCTATTTAAGGAAGGGCCAGGCCAGCCGGCCAGCTCTGCGGGTTGTCTCTCTTTCTTCCCGGGACTGCGGATATAGTGTATGCGCGCCCCATTCTCCTGGAAGGCCCAGTTCAGGCCGGGCAGAAAGAATGAGGACTGAGTCGTCAGCCATTTTCCCTCCATACTCGACACTGACACACGCACGAACAGACATTACTCACTCCAAGATACGCTAACTCACGAACGAAGAGATAAGATAACCAGCGAAAGTCTCCCCTCATGGAATTTACCCCCTTGCTTATCCACAGAATGACCCTTTCCCCGACGGGCCAGCCCCTTTCCCGACTCGCTTACCCCCACACAGCGTCGCCTTTTCCTGCTGCTACTCTTGGTTCTAATGCCGAGGCCCGCTCTGCTCCCGGGCGCCGCTGCCGATGCAGGGAGGAGGCTGCGGCGGGTGTGGCCGAAGAGTTTCTCATCCCAGGCGGCACAAGACGCCGCCGCAGCAACCAACGGGGCTGCGTCTCATCCCTAGGAAAATCCGAGTGGCGGTGGCTGCTAGAGAAGCCGCCTTTCCTACGCCGGATTTTGCACGAAGCTGTCCCGTGTCGCTTTCCTGACTGCGTGCGACCTTTTCTTGTATTCTTTTAATTTTGCGTCACCAGCTTTTCGGCGACCGCCACAGTGCCGGTATTGCGTTGCGAGGCCCAAATGGGCCGACGCTCTTTCTCGTCCTGTAGCTCCGTTAGGCTGAGCTAGGCCTCCGGGCTCTTCTACCTCATCCGGGAAATCGGATACCTTCAATCCCTGGAGAAGGGAACAGAATAAGAGATAGGAAGGGGGATGGGGATGGACTGGCAAGGCCAGCAGCGAGAAACCTACGAGACTGCCTTTAGAAGAGTAAAAAGAAATCCGTACTGCGTCTAGGAACAAAGTCGCGAAGGAGACAGCAGCACCAGCAAAGACTGAGCGCCTGAGTCCCGGGCAATATGGCGGCTCTAAGAGGGCTCGTCTCACAGCTTATGCAGCGCAGACTCCGACTCAACGCAGCGGCGCCGGCCCCGCCACCCAAACAGCGTTCGCGGCGGCCAGCGTGACTCCCTCCCTTTCCTGATTGTTAGTCAGTCAATCACTCCCACATCCCCGTTCTGTGCCCAAAGCAGAGCAAGGACCATCAGCACCCGCTCACGCCTTGTTTTATGTGAGGCTAGGGTCGCCGCCGCACAGTGGCAGGGTCTGCTTGGTGTGCCGTGTGTAGCCGGTGGGGGAGGGGCCAAGGCCTGACGGCGTTGGTGGCTGGGTGGATGTCGACGGCGGCCGAGCGGGGCCCGCGTTAACGAGGCCAGGCCCCGATCACTGAGGCGGGTGGCTGCCCGGCCGTTTCGTTTCGGTTGAGCTCCGTTTCGACTCCATTGTGACCCGCAGTGTGAAGAGCCCGGATAATGACGTCACCTTTCGTCTTTGGGAAGGGAGGAGAGGGGCGGAATTGGTCCTCCCCTTCCTTTCCCCTCCGTCCCAGGGGCCAGCCAAAGGCTGACGCGCGGGTGGGGAGGGGGTGGTGGACGAGGGCTCGGCAGCCAAGCTGCTGAAGAACAAGGCAGATAGCATTGGCTTCCAGAGCTTCGTAGAAAGGCCTTAGCCTATTTTCCCTTGAAACTTTGGCTACGTGTCAGTTTGAGAAGCACGCATTATGCATTGTTACTATCAAGAGACGAACTTAGTCTTGTACTCATCTTTGATCTGGAATAAAATCTGGGGAAAGGTATTGAAGACGACTAAACAAATGCTGTAGAAATGAGAAGAGTCGGTGTCTTAAGTACTTTGGAAAATTGAGAAGACATTGCTACAGTGTTGAGAAAATTAATTATTTGGGTCAACTGGCATAATGCAGAAATATTACAACTCTGTTACTGTTTATCCACTAAATATGTACTGGTCTTTAGGAGTCAATCACTTGGAGTCAAGCATGATTTATTGCAGTGTTTCTGAAATTTCAAGATAAAATCTGCTATACACTGGCTGTAATCAGGCAAAACATTACAACTACCAACTATGATTTGCAAACCATTATGGCCAAGCCAAAACCAGACTATCATGTTAGTTTATACAGTGGTGTTTTGATTTGGTGCATTCCAAGAACACAATTATTGATGTATGATTCAAAAGGATGCATGAACAGCCAGCCATATTGATTCTCTTCAGTACTAAAGGTAAAGATTGACTCAGCCTTCCATCCTTCCGAGGTGGGTAAAATGAGGACCCAGATTGTTGGGGGCAATATGTTGATTCTGTAAACCACTTAGAGAAGGCTGTAAAGCACTGTGAAGCAGTATATAAGTCTAAGTGCTATTGCTATTAGCGTTAGAATGACAAGTTTCAGCTTATATCTATTACTTCATTTTTCTCATTGTTTCATATGACTATCATTTCATTTGTTGGCTTCCTGAAATAAAAGACCATAAACTGATAGAAGGGTGGTAAATTAGCAGACATGCACGAAACCTAGTGTTTATAGTCAGTAATTTTATCCCAGTTTCAATTCAAAACTGAAAAAAATACAAATCATAATTAAGAAACATAAGCATGCACCGTTCCAATATTCTATGGTTATTACTGAAAGTACTCATGGTTCTCTGGGTGATATTACATCAAAAACTAAGCGGCATCAGGTTTGGGCTGGACCAAACCTGTTGGCTAACTTGGGAAATTGCAAAAACATCTCACAGGAAGTCAGAAGCAAATCATTTAAATGGTGCTATAAAGAAAACTGCATTGACATATCCATGAAGCATCTAGGAGCTAAGACACAGAATGGAACACCTTTTAAAGAAATGTACATCAAGAAAGATTGGAACATTTTTTTTCTTTTGGTTTTTGCTTAGAATTATATTCTCATCAGTTGTCACAGGAAAGTAATTCCTCACTAAAATAATGTGCATATTTTACATTATTTCTTGCAGATCCTGTACCATTACAATGGACAACAATTTTTTTTCAAAAATTTTGCTTCTTGATAATCTTTGTGATTATGATAGGCCTTTTCAAGCCATATAGGAATCTTGAGAAATATGAAATTTACTTTTAATGACTATATCATGTTTTCAACACACTGCATGCATTCAATAGGAGTAAATGTGCTTTGTTGCTGATTTTCATTTGTAGTCCATGTTTGATGCATCTCACCGCAGTGTCCAACAATAGTCAAGCCAGCATTGATGGATTCCAGTTGCCCTGACACTATTTTACCATTGTGGCAATGTCCTGGTGAAACTTTTCACTATGTTTGTCACTGACTGCACCTAGATTTTCATGAAAAAATTCCAAGTGTGAATGCAGAAAATGAATCTTCAGTAAGATATTGCACTTCATGGCTTTGTATGCTGTAAGAAGTTTGTCAAATAACTGAACTTAGTTTGATGATCTGTAGTTGCCAAGAAAATTCTCAACAATATCCTTGAATATTTTCCAGGTGATTTTCTCTGGCCCCAGTAACCGCTCTTTCAACTATTTGTCATTGACATATCTGATCTACAGATCACCAAAAATGCCTTCCTTAATCTTGGCATCAGTTTTTCTTGGAAATAGCTATCTCAACCTTCATCATTCATCACTATTATAAAAATTTTCACCAGTCTGAGTTTTATTTATTTATTTTTTAAAATACTTTTTATTGAAAATTTTCCACGTTTAAAAACATAATTTCACTAATACAGCTTTCCGATATTGGAATTCTTTCTTAATTCTACATTTCCCATATTGAGGCCTATTGTTTTTTACATAAACATTCTTATATCTACTCCTTTATACATGTACATTAATTTACATCCATTTATTATTTATTTATTTATTTATTAAAATTTCTATGCCGCCCAACTCCCGAGGGACTCTGGGCGGCTCACAGCATATATAGAAACATATAACAGGTAAAAACAATTTTTTTAAAAAGCCATATTAAAATGCTATCCATAATTTTAAAATAACTTTCATTCATACCCCGCCTGCCGGAAGAGCCAAGTTTTTATTGCTTTACTGAAGGCCAGCAGGGTGGGGATAGTCCTGATCTCTGGAGGGAGCTGGTTCCAAAGGGAGGGGGCTCCCACAGAGAAGGCTCTCCCCCTCGGCCCCGCCAGCCAGCATTGCTTGGTCGATGGGACCTGGAGGAGACCCGCTCTGTGGGACCTAACCGGTCATAGGGAGGTATGCGGCAGGATGCGGTCCCGAAGGTAACCTGGCCCTGAGCCATGTAGGGCTTTAAAGGTAACGACCAACACCTTGAATTGGATCCGGAGACTAATGGGCAGCCAATGCAGCTGGCGGAGAATCGGTGTTACGTGGGTGCATCTAGGTACACCCACCACAGCTCGCGCAGCTGCATTTTGCACCAATTGCAGTCGCCGGACACTCTTCAAGGGTAGCCCCATGTAGAGCGCATTGCAGTAATCTAGCCGTGAGGTGATAAGGGCATGAGCGACTGTGAGAAGTGCCTCCTTCTCCAAGTAGGGTCGCAATTGGTGCACAAGACGTACTTGTGCAAAGGTCCCCCTAGCCACAGCTGAAAGTTGTTGCTCCAATTTAAGCTGTGGATCTAGAAGGACACCCAAATTGCGAACCCATTCTGAGGGAGCTAATTTCTCCCCCCCAAGAACCAAGGAGGGACAGTTGGTCAAGTCCTTAGGAGGTAATATCCACAGCCACTCAGTCTTGTCAGGGTTAAGTTTTAGCCGGTTCTTCCCCATCCAGACCCTAACATCGGCCAGGCAGCGGCCCATTACGTCTATTTACACTTTAAAGATACATTTGCTCCATTTTGTTACATCATCCTACATTCCTTTAAGTATTAATTTTACTTTTCAAGCCAATCATACCATCTATTCCATATTTTATAATAGTTTCCTCTCTCTCTCTCAATTCCATCGTTAGTTTATCCATTTCTGCGCATTCTAGCACCTTTTTTATAATCATTGAATTCGAGGGGATCTTCTCTTTCTTCCAGTTTTGGGTGAATGTAATTCTCGCTGCTGTAATTATATGCTGTATGATATAATAAATTGCTTTTCTAGTATTTTAGTATAGTGGGAGCAGAGGGGTGGGCCGCTCTCGGGGAATAAGACCTCGCTGTTTACAAGCGATCCCTTGTTCCGGCCCCTCTGATGTGGTTCCATCTTGCTCAACCCGAATACCTGGTGACCGGGGTTTTCAGGGCCCTGGGCTCAAGCTGATGCTGTTGAATGCCAGGTCAATTGTCAACAATTGGCATGCATAACTGAGACCTGGCAGGGCCAGGAGGGGAGGTTGCCCTCTCTGAGGTATGCCCAGACGGGTATCAGTTCTGCATCAGCCACGACCCCAGGGAAGGGGGAGGAGTGGCTATTATATCACGCCGGAACCTGCATCCTCATAGGAGCCCTGCCCCGGAGATTGTCGGGTGTGAGACTCTCCTGAAGTTGGACTTAGGGGTTCAGGTGGGCCTTTTGTTAGTGTACCTGCCTCCCAACTGCGTTACTAAGGCCCTGCCTGGGCTGCTCGAGGCAGTAGCGGGCTTGGCGGTGGAGTTCCCCAGGCTTATGGTGCTGGGGGACTTTAACCTGCCTTCGGCCAGCGAAACCTCGGATGTGGCCCAGGAGTTCATTGATACCATGATAACCATGGACCTGACCCAAGTAATCCAGGGTCTGACTCATGAGGGAGGTCACATGCTTGACCTAGTGTTTCTCTCGGGGCAGTGGAGAGATGATCTGAAGTTAGGGGTTATAGTCATCTCCCCGTTGTTGTGGTCAGATCATTTCCTATTGAGATTGGATTTCAGAGCCCCAATCCTCTCCCGCAGGGAGGCGGGACTGATTAGGTGGTTCCGCCCCAGGCACCTAATGCAGCCGGACGGATTCCAGAGGGAACTTGGGGAGATACCTGAAACTCTAGTCCACAATTCGTCTGAGTCCCTGGTGGCTGCCTGGAACAATGCGGCATCAGGGCCTTTGGATCGGATTGCACCTTTGCGACCTCTCCGTGGCAGTGGATCCCGGAAAGCTCCCTGGTTTACCGAGGAGTTCCGGGAGATGAAATGCCACAAGAGACGTCTGGAGCAATGCTGGAGAGCCAGAAGGCAGAATCTGACAGAACACTACTAAGAACTTTTATTAAGTCTTACCTAGTGGTGATAGGGGCAGCAAAACGTTTACATTTTTCCACTCTTATTGCATCCACAGACTCTCACCCAGCCGCCTTGTTTAGGGTGACACGCCACCTCCTTGCAAAAGGGGGTGGGGAGGAACACTTGCAGGGCAGAGCTGAGGAATTTGCACAGTTTCTGACGGATAAAGTTGCTCAGATCCGGTCGAACCTGGACTCTGGCTGGACAGAGCCAGTTGAGTTGACAGGGGCGAGTCTTAGTCCGGTTTTATGGGATGAGTTTGAGCCAGTAACTCCTGATGATGTGGACAAGGCGGTGGGAGCGATGAGCTCTTCCACCTGTTTATTGGACCCGTGTCCCTCCTGGCTGGTTTCAGCCAGCAGGGAGGTTTCACATAGCTGGATCCAGGCGGTGATCAACGCTTCTCTTGGGGAGAGATCCGTACTGCAGCCCTTAAAGGTTGCGGTGGTGAGACCCCTCCTTAAGAGGCCTTCCCTGGACCCAGCGGACTTGAAGAACTTTCGTCCTGTCTCCGACTTGCCTTTTTTGGGTAAAGTTGTTGAGAAGGTGGTGGCTCTTCAGCTTCTTCGGCTATTGGAGGAAACTAATTATCTGGATTCCTTTCAATCAGGTTTCAGCCGCGGCTACAGCACAGAAACTGCCTTGGTTGCCCTGATGGATGATCTCTGGCGAGCCTGGGATGGGGGAAATTCCTCCATCCTGGTGCTACTTGACCTCTCAGTGGCTTTCGATACCATCGACCATGGTATCCTTCTGCACCGACTTGGCGGGCTGGGAGTGGGAGTGGGAGGCACTGTGTTGCGGTTGTTCTCCTACCTCGCCGATAGGTCGCAGTCGGTGTTGACAGGAGGGCAAAGGTCGTCTCCTAGACTCCTGACTTGTGGGGTCCCTCAGGGTTTGGTCCTCTCGCCCATCCTGTTTAACATTTACATGAAACCGTTGGGGGAGATCATTCGTCGACATGGGGTGAGTTTTCAACAGTACGCTGATGACACCCAGCTGTACATCTCCACCCTGTCGCAATTCAGGGAGGCAGTGGATGTGATGTGCCATTGCCTGGAAGATGTTAGGATCTGGATGGGAAGGAACAGGCTCAAGCTCAACCCTGACAAGACTGAGTGGCTGTGGATGCTGCCTCCTAAGGATTATACCGATTGTCCCTCCTTGGTCTTCGGGGGAGACAAACTATCTCCCTCGGACTGGGTTCGCAATTTGGGGGGTGCTCCTAGATCCACAGCTAAAATTAGACCAACATCTTACGGCTGTGGCTAGGGGCGCCTTTGCACAGGGTCGCCTGGTGCACCAATTGCCACCATATTTGGAGAAGGAGGCTTTACTCATGGTCACTCATGCCCTTGTCACCTCTTATTTGGACTACTGTAACGCGCTCTACATGGGGCTACCCTTGAAAAGTATTCGGAGACTGCAGTTGGTGTAAAATGCGGCTGTGGTGGGTGTCCCCAGATACACCCACGTAACACCTATTCTCCACCAGCTGCATTGGTTGCCCATTGGTCTCCAGGTGCAATTCAAGGTGTTGATTATCATCTTTAAAGCCCTACATGGCTTAGGACCAGGTTATCTCCGGGACCGCATCCTACCTCATACATCCCTACGACTAATTAGGTCCCACAGAGTCGGTCTCCTCCAGGTCCCTTCAGCCAAACAATGTTGGTTGGCGGGACCAAGGGGGAGAGCCTTCTCTGTGGGGGCTCCGGTTCTCTGGAACCAACTACCCCCAGAGATCCAATCTATCCCCACCTTGCTGGCCTTCCGGAAAGCTATTAAGACATGGCTCTTCCTGCAGGTGGGGTGATGTGACCGACGAACATCTTAGGTCTCCCCCAGGTATAAATGTGTTGTTTGGCTTTTTAATCTTTTAACTACTCAAATGTTTTAAATCGTTTATTATTTTTGATACTGTTTTTTATATTGTTCTTATACTCTGTTGTATGCCGCCCTGAGTCCCCAGGGAGTAGGGCGGCATATAAGAACAACAAATAAATAAATAAATAAATATTCCCAATAGAAACAGCTCTGGCCTCATCTCAATTTTCTGGTCTGTTATTCCCTCAATCCATTTTTTAATTTTTTCCCAATATTTCTTTGCTCTGGGTCATGTCCACCACATGTGGTAGAATGTCCCTTGTAAGTGATTACATTTCCACAATTGGGTGGTGTAGTTGGATACATTTTGGCCAATCTCCCTGGTGGTAAATGCCATCTATTATAGAACATTTTATATATATTCTCCTTATATGCGGCCGACATTGTCAATTTGTAATTCTTTCCCCAAATTTGTTCCCAATACTCTAGTTCAATATTATACCAAATTTTTGGCCCACACTATCATTGTTTCTTTCACCATTTCCTCCTCCATTTTGAATTTTAGCAAACAATTATATGTCTTAGTAATCATTTTTTCTTCTGTACCTGTTAATATTTTATCAATTTCTTGTTGCTCATTTTGAAAACCGTGTTGTTCTAAATCAGTGGTTCCCAAAGTGGGCGGTACCGCCCCCTGGGGGCAATGGGATGACTTAGGGGGGCGCTAAGAGGGGCCAGGGGGCGGCAGGTGATTTGTCATACCAGTAGCGACAGCTGGCTGGCCACGCCCCCAAATTGGTCCTGTCCCTGCGCCCCCGTCACTCATGTCCACCCAATCACCCGCTTCCCACTTTTCCCGCCACACTTTTCCCACCACTCGCCACTTCCGGCCCACCCACCCCACCCCCGGCCTATATAACTTGTTCCCCTTTGCCACACGGGCACTCGCTTCGCCGACACCTCGCCAACGCCTCGCTAACACCCCAGTCACTGCTCACTCGCCCTACCCTGCCCAGTCTCTGCTCTGAAGCTTGCCTGCCTGAAGCGCTGCGCCCCTGATCTGCCTGCCAGGTAAGCCTGTGAAGTCATGGCCTACCTAGCTGCCCCTGCAACCCCCCACTGTCCCAGCCTGCCTTTCCTACTCCATTCCCCGTGGCCTGCAGCCCCAACATGTTTTCCTGCCTTCCACAGGGCCTTCCTGGTGTCCCCATGGCCAGCTTGCGAAGACAGGCAAGCAGAAGGCCATGTGGAAGGCAGGAAAGCATGTAGGGGAAGTGGCGAAGGGGGGTAGCAGCCTACTCCCTTCCCCGCAGCCCTGCCATGCTTGTTGGCCTTCCATGCAGCCTTCCTGGCGGTCCACCACACCCGCTTGCCTTCCGAGGTCGGCGTCTAGCCCAGCCTGGCCCGGCCAATGGGTGGGCGGCTGGTCCTTGGAAATGCAGACGCTGAGAGGGGCTGCTGCACATGCGCCCACCCCGTTTCTGCAAAGGCAGAACCCCCCCCCTTTTCAGGGTGATCCGAAGAGGGGAGGGGGATGCTGCAGAATAGGCCGCCTTCCACCCGTGCTGGCTCCGTGGTGCTTGTGGCTCCAAAGCAGCCCACTGGCTTCTCAACCGGCCACCTGCCTGCTCTCTTTGCGGATCAGCCCAGCCAACTGCCGGCGCCACTCTGGGAACTCGGACCGCAGCGCCGGGTTGGAAGTCAGTGGACTGCTTCAGAGCCCCAAGTCCCGCAGAGCTGGCATGGGAGGCACGGATGGAAGGCGGCCTTTTCTACAGCATCCCCCTCCCCTCTTTAGATTGCCCTGCAGGGCTCTGCCTTTGCAGAAACGGGGAGGGCGGTTTTACAGAAGATTGGCAGGGGGGATGCGTGGCCTTCCGGGATGGAGAGTGGGGCAAGAGAAGGCACAATAGGCTGCGCTGCCCCGGCCCCACTCAACTGCGCTTCTTCCAGCCCATCCACCCCATGGGACAACAAGACAATCGGCCGCGCCTCCCCGCCCAGCCTTCCTCACTGGGCGCTGCTGCACCGGCGGCTCCACCCTACCCAGCTCCGCCCGCCGCCACTTCCCACAAACTTTCCAGGAGACGGCCGGAGCGAGGGGCGGGAGCGTGTGGGCCTGGCCGGCGCTCGGCTTACCTTCCTGGTAAGGCTCGGAGACCACCCGGCATGCCCATCCGCCGGCTCTCCACTTTCTGCCTGCCCCAATGCCCCCGCCAGCCCAGAGACTGCGCTCCCGGACAGCACATGACAGGGGACGTGATGCTGCTGGAGCGCGGTTGCCGCCGCCGCCACCCCTCTCACTTTCCCAGCTTCGGCTCCAGGACCTTTGCGGGCCGGGAAGAGTCAGGGCGTGCACCTATGGAGCTCTGCCAGGCTGCGGGGGCCTTGGCGGAGCAGGCAGAAAGTGGAGAACCGGCGGATGGTGTGCCGGGCGGTCTCCGAGCCTTGCCAGGAAGGTAAGCCGAGCGCCGGCCGGGCCCACGCGCTCCCATGAAAGAAAGAAAGATGTTAGGAAGGAAGAAAGAAAAAGAAAGAAAAAGGAAGATGGTAGGAAGGAAGACAGACAGACAGAAAGAAAGATGGTAGGAAGGAAGACAGACAGAGAAAGAAAGGAAGGAAGGAAGATGGTAGATAGGAAGGAAGACAGAAAGAAAGAAAAAAAGAAAAAGATGGTAGGAAGGAAGGAAGGAAGAGAAAAAGAAAAAAAGAAAAAAGATGGTAGGAAGGAAGGCAGAAAGAAAGAAAAAGAAAGAAAGAAGGGGGAAGGGAGGGAAGAAAGAAAAAGAAAGAAAGAAAGAAAGAAAGAAAGAAAGAAAGAAAGAAAGAAAGAAAGAAAGAAAGAAAGAAAGAAAGAAAGAAAAAAAGACTTATGACCACAATTGAGCCCAAAATTTTGGTTGCTAAGCAAGAGCGTTGTTAAGTAAGTTTCACCACATTTTACAAGTTGGCCATGCCCACCCGGTCACCTGACCACCAAGCCATGCCCACCTGATGGGGGTGGGGGGCACTGAGGATGAGTTTATAGCACCAAGGAGGCAGTGGACTGAAAAAGTTTGGGAACAGTGTTCTAAATCCTTTTTGTATTTTGTTTTGATCTGTATGTATGGCCGCCAATCTATTTTAATTCCCTGTGCTTGCAATTCCTGATTTAATTTCAATTTCCCTTGTTCATCAACAATTCTTTATATGTTACTATCTTATTTAAATCTATGGCATTTGGGTAGACCATTGCTTCCATTGTTGAGACCCATCGTAGAATTTTTATATAGAAATTTTGTTTAATTTTCATCCAAAACTCCATTAGTGCGTCTCTCACCTTTTATTCTTTCCCTCCCACAGAAATGCATGCCAGCCCTGTTGTAAATCATGTCCTTCTATGGATAATATTCTCTTATTTTTTAAATTTACCCATTCTTTAAGCCATGTTACCTAAGGTGACCAGATTTTAAGATTGGTAAAGAGGGACACCATTGACCGGGGGGGGGGGTTCCTGATTAAAAATTTGGTCTATATGGAGCAACAAAAATTTTCATAGAACGCAAAAGTAGTATTGTAATATATTTCAGAAAAATCTATATATATATATAAAAGCGAAATACCACTCACGCATCATCACGAAAGCTGCTGTAAACACATACTGGTTAATTCTTCTGTCCACCAAAATTCAAGCTAACAGAAGAAGCACAAAAAAAGGAATTTCTCCTTCAATTTTAGCATACCACTTTCATTGGTTAGGAACCAACTGCCTTTTGCAACAACTGCAAATTCCTGAAACCTTTCAAGGGTAGTCCCAGATGTCAGGACATGGATTAAAGGTAGTTGCAATCGTCATGTATGTATACCTTTAAAATAAAATCTAATTGCTACAGTTGATAAATGTGGTTTTGGATATCATAAATATGACTTTCAAAGTTTTTTAGAAGGATCTTTTCTAATATAACCCAGGGATGTACAACTCCAGGTTACTGTAACTTAAATCAGTCTATATGAAGTTCCATAATAATCTTATCGTCGCCAATTTAACCTTTGCAAACAATTAAAATTTCCTCTATTTTAATCACACTGGATCTAATCCATCTGTATGGGCCATTTTCATTCAAAGCAAAGCTTTGATAGCCCACCCAAAACGTGAAAGGAACCAAAATGAATGAGTAAATCGGCTTGCCACACCGTAAAATATATTTTGTTTAAAAAAAAACTATTTGCGGTCCATTTTTAAAATAATCAATCCGTAGAAAATTCCAAGATATAAAATTGACAAGTAAAAATTGTTTAGATCGGTTCCCCCCCGCCAAGTACTAATTCTGGTTTGTTTGTTTTTTAAGATAAAACCACCTAATCCTTGACATACAATAGCTCATTTAGTGACTGTTCAAAGTTACAATGGCACTGAAAAAAATGACTTTTTCATACTTATGATTGTTGCAGTATCCCCATGATCACAGGATTAAAATTCAGACGCTTGGCAACTGACTCATATTTATAACAGTTGCAGTATTCCTGGGTCATGTGATCACCTTTTGTGACCTTCTACAAGCAAAGTCAATGAGGAAGCCAGATTCACTTAACGTGTGACTAACTTAGCAACTGCAGTGCTTCACTTAACAACTGTGGCATCAAAAGTCGTAACATGGTGCAAAACTCACTTAACAACTATCTCACTTAGCAAAAGAAATTTTGGGTTCAATTGTGGTTGTAAGTTAAGGACTACCTGTATATGTTAACCTGACAGTAGGTGATTATAAAAATTTCCATTAACTGGTATGAAATAATATGCTCAAATTTGTATGTAACTGTCCAATTGCAGGTTGGATGTGTTATTTTTGTTCACTTTTTTAGAACTCTATGCAAACATAAACTTGTATTAAAAAATTGAACAAATGCAGTTATGAAAACAACCCCCCCCCATCGAACTATAATACTTTCATTGATTAAACAATGTTTCAGTTACACCACATTATGAATGGCTTTCTCACACTGTGATAACTTTCATTTACAAACCACAGGCGCACAACATGCTAACCACATGGCACTTCACATTTTGATTGCTATAATGTTCTTGTGTTATGGAGCTGCCCTTGCATTTAGTCTGGAGGCCAAAGCTGGTGCAGAATGGCGCACCTGGCAGTGCTCATGTGAAGCATCAGCAGCACCAATGGATAATTAGCTGTTGAACTAAATACAAGGTTTCCTTGGCAATACATGGCTTAAACTGGACTTCCCAGTGTACAGTATTACCTTTCTTGTTATAGGCTGGGTCAGTGCTGGGAAAGAACCTTGTCCCTGGACCAAGAACCACATTGTACATTCTTGTGGCTTGTCATAGAATTTCTCAATGGTGCACTCTTTCCTGAAATTCCTGAGCTGATTATAATTACATCTTTAAAGGCACCTTTCTTCTCTCAGATTTTCCTTGTGAAAATGCTGTTTTAAATTGTTCAAATAATTTTTTTGTTTTATGTTTAATTTCCTCTCTTTTTAAAATTGAAATTAACGATTATTTTAATCTGTTTATTATACTATTTGCATTTTGCATTTCTTTTTTTCTTTTTATGTTACATTGTTCTAATTTTGATGCATTATAGTTTTAATACAATTATATTTATATAGTATTAATTAAAGCTATGAACAGTCTATTGTGTAGATAATTTGGTAATCAGTTATAGAGAAAAAAGGAAAGATACACCCTATATTAATTACAATTTACAATATCACAAGCATAAATTTTGTTTTTCAGATATAACTAAGACATATTTTTCAGACATAATATTAGAGGAAAAAACTGCAGCAATGGAAAAAGAGTACATGTTCACAAAAGAAGTCTGACAAAATTTAAATAAAAATTCTTATACACACAATATATCACACAATACAGCAAATAAAATCACTTATAGCATGGCTTCTCCCTAACAGTTAGGCAGCAAATTTTAGTCTTTCCAAGTTTCCATATTATATGCAGCAAGAATTTTGCCTGCCTGGGTGTTTGTTTTCAATGTATTCTCCTGGATTTTTTAAAAAAATTAATAACCCGTTCTATTTAATAATAATAATTTACTACATACACTCAATAAGATCACCCAGACGTTGCAAAATACAGCGGATACTCCAATTCCAGCAGTCATTTCCTGGTTCCTTTGTACACGTGTCTCTCTTCAGCCAATGGCAAAGCAGCCTGGAATAGAAGGGCTAGATTCTGCGGTACACACCTATTGATTTCTGTAAAAAGTGAAGCGAGCGGCTCAAAAAGAGACTATGTCAGGCCGATTTTTGGAAAGAATGCCCTAGCTTGTCTGCATTCTTTCCAAAAATCGGGACTTTTTAGAAACGCCGTGAGACGCGTGATAAATGTTTAAAAAGCGGGACTGTCCCGCCAAAAGCGGGACGTCTGGTCACCTTAACATTGTTACCGTGGCTGCCTGATAGTACAGTCCCCAGTCTGGTAGGCCGAAGCCTCCTTTCAGTCTGGAATCCTGTAGAAGTTTACATTTTATTCTAGCCTTTTTCCCCTGCCAAATGAATTTTAAAGTTATTTTATTCAATTCTTCAAAAATAAATTATTTAATTTTATTGGGATCGTTTGAAATAAATATAGAATTTTGGGTAAAATATTCATTTTAATAGTGGCAATTCTTCCTACCAAAGATAGCTGTAATTTTGCCCATTTCCAAATCTTTTCGAATCTGTGATAATAGTTTTATGTAATTATCTTCTTTTATGGAGGAGCATTTTGCGGTCAGCCAAATCCCTAAATATTTTGCTTTTTTAACTATTTGAAATTCTAAGAGCCTCTCTAATTTTCCTTATTTTGATCCTGTGTAAGATTTTTGGTTATTATTTTTGTTTTTTGTTTTTTATTTTTAATTCTGCAAAATTTCCGAATTCCTGTAATTCCTGAATTAATGTTTTCCCTGTTTCCAGAGGGTATTCAATTATGAACGCCATATCGTCAGCAAATGCCTGTACTTTGTACTTTTCTTTTCTGACTCTAAGCCTTTTTATATCCCGATTTTCCCTTACCTGTTTTAACAAAACTTCTAGTGAAAGAATAAATAGCAACGGTGATAATGGACATCCTTGCCTAACCCCTTTATTTATGTTGACTTTTTCTGTTGATTCTCCATTTAATAATATTTTAGCTGTTTGATTTGAGTATATTATCTTAATCATTTTAATAAATTTTTCTCCAAATTTCATCATATCCAATTGTATATTAAGAAACTGCCAATTCAAATTGTCAAAGGCTTTTTGTGCATCAACCAATATTAAAGCTAATTGTTTGTCAGGGTGGGCTTCGTAATATTCTAATATGTTCAATATGATTCTTGTGTTATCCCTTATCTGTCTTTTAGGTAGGAATCAGTTTTGGTCCAAATATATAATTTTGTTTAATATTTTTTTGAGTCGTTCTGCCATAATTGTCGCAAATATTTTGTAATCTACATTCAACAGCGAGATTGGCCTATAATTTTGAATTATTATCATTATTATTTTATTTCACATCTTTACATCACAAATATACAATTTCATTTTCTCAATAATAATATAATACTCTTATACATATTTTCTGTTTCATTAAAACAATTGTTATTTATATATATATATATATATATATATATATATATATATATATATATATATATATATATATATATATATATATACCATCGAGACTGCTTTTTTGCCATCCCTTACTCCCCTTTTTTGTTTCCCACAACCGTTCTCCCTCTTCTCTTCCCTCTCTACTCTTACTTTCCTTTCCCTCCTTTCCGTCCTTCTCTACATCCCTTTCCTCTCTCCTACTGCTCTCCTCTTCCCTTCTCTCCTATCCTCTTTTCCCCTCCTGCCTCCTCTCCTCTCCCTTTCTTCTTTCCTCCTCATCCTCCTCTCTTTCTATCGTTGTGTTCTTTTATTCTAATAGATCTCGGGATGGTCTTCCAGCAGTCTCGATTCATTATTTATTTAACACCTCTTTTCTATTTCTTTCTCATTTTTCACTTATTAATATATTCTATTTTTAATGTATATTTGTCTAGTATATTTTTTCTGTATTTCCCTTCCCCTCCCCTCTTCCATTTCAAGTGTGTCATCTGAGTTTCTCTTCCATTCTTATTTCCCCTCTATTCATTCATATATTTTTTCCAACCATTCATAAAATCTTCCCCATGTCTTGTAATACGATTCCTCTTTATCTTTTAGTCTAAGTGTTAATCTGTTCATTTCTGCGCAGTCTAATTTTTTTATTATTATCTGTCCTTCAGGTATATTCGCTGCTTTCCAATTTTGTGCAAATACTATTCTCGCTGCCGTTACTATATGTACTATCAAATAAATATCTTCTTTATTGTATTTTTCTGGTAAGATACCCAATAGGAATGTTTCTGGTCTTAATTCTGTCTTACATTTTAACATTTTTTCTAACAACATTTGCATTTTAGTCCAAAAGTTTCTTGCTTCTTTGCACGTCCACCACATATGATAATAAGATCCTGGAATTTGATGACATTTCCAACATTTTGCTGATTTATCCTTAAACATTTTTGCTATTTTCTCCAGTGAGGGAGGGGCGTGGCTAACAGCGGTACAGCATGGAACTCTGGAATGCTCCAGAGAAAAGTGCTGAATTCAAGTCGTTTTTGGGGTCTTTTTAGACCATAGTCTTCCTGTAGAGAAGATAAAGAATCAAAGCACAGGCAGGTAAAGACAGGGGGACTGCATTCTCCCTGGAATACCAGCCAAAAGCTTTGGACCGGACGGCTTGGAAGGCAGCCATGGCGAGCTGCCAATAGCTGGGGCGGCCTCTCGGAAGGAGAAAGAAAGCTGTGTGAATCATCTGGGTGAGATCTATCTAATTTTGTCTTGTATACAAAGTGACACTGAATTTAAGTGATTCTTCCTTTGAAGAAGATCGTTTAAGGGAAGGTTTGGCAAGGAAAAGCCGGGGGGGGGGAGCAGAACTTAATGGCTCCCTCCTTGTATTAAGAACAAGCGGCGAACAACCAGGATCCAAAAAAGAAAGAAATTGATTGAATAAGCTAATAGTATGAAGACTAAATTACAGAGGGTTGGAAGCAAATTGGAAATAGTATTATATTATTTGTTTTCCTTTTTTTGTTTGTTACTTTAAAGTGGAAAGTGGAAACTTTTTGGACAAAAGGTAAGCTGCAGTGCCATCTAGTGGGGGGGGAGAGAAAAAGAGAAAGGAAATTTTTGGATGGCATTCTTAGTCTAAACAACATGTGGAGATAGCATTTGTTTTTACTCTCTATATTTGTGAAGTGTTTTTAAAAGAAAAAAGAGCCAAGGACTGAATTAATATAGTTGTTTTTAATTCTGCCTTTTTATTCTCTATGTTAGGAGTTTGAAGAAATTATTATTCTCTGGTAATTTTGTTCTTATTTTTTTATTAGTATTATTGAAACTATTTTTCTTCTTTTTGGATTTTGATTTATAAGGATTATATATTTTTTCTGGTTTTTGATTTATGAGGATTATATTACTATTGGAATCTCTGTATTTGCATATATCTTCTTTTTATTTTTCTTCCTTCTGATTTTTCTTTTTCTTTTCTTTTTTTTTTGATTGGAGAAGAAATTTTTCTTGCTTCCTTTTGAGTATTTTTTATACTTGCAAGACTTGTTAAATTTTTAGATTTTTCGCTTTTTCCTTCGTTTGTATACTTTTTATTATTGGGGTGGTTGTTTTTTCTTCTGCTTGTTGCTTTTTATTTTATTTTATTTTATTTTTTTCTTTCTTCTTCTCTACCTCTTCTTTTTGAGGCTGGCTTCTATTTTAATTGGATTAAGGTATCAAGAGCCTGAAGCTTGCCTATTTGGATTAAGGTATCAAGAACCTGAAGACGGTCGATAAAAAATTGGATTAGGGTAATAAGAACAAATTCGTGACTTGGATTATAAAATTGGTGGTTTAAAGTCAGAAATAAAAATGAAGAAGATAACCAACATATGCATCAACAGCAGCAGTGAGTCCTGGGACACAAAGAACAGCAGAGACATCATAACATCAGGAAAAGATGAATCCAAAACTAAAAAATATGTTACAGGCAATGAAGATATAAAAGAGGTAAAAGAAGAAGTAAAGAAAGTAAATGAGAAGATAGAAAAAGTAGAGGGAGAAGTAAAGGAGGTAAAAGAGATGATGGAAAAAACAGAAGAAAAAGTACAGAACGTAAAAGAAAAAACCGATATGACAGAGAAAAAAGTGGAAGAGATAGATCAAAGATTGAGTGCATATGGGAAGAGCCAAGAAAGAACAATAGTAGCGTTGGAAATAGATAAGGCTGAGTTTTACTTAAGATTTCAAAATGTGGAAGAAGAAAAAGGAGAGAACTTGGCAAAAATAATGGCAGAGATATTGGCAGAGTCAATGGAGGAGAGTAAAGAGAAGATACTAAATGAGATTGATGAAATATATAGAGTTATTGGTATTGCGTATCATACAAGAGTTATTGAGTTAATAAGTTATTGAGTTATATAGAGTTATTGATATTGCGTATCATACAAGATATGCAATGAGACATAAGCTACCCAGAGAATACATGTCAGATTTACTAAGAAAACAGTGATAAATAAGGTTTTAAAAGCTGCAAGAAGTGCAACAATGAAATATAAAAGTAAAGAGGTGATAGTATTGAAGCAAATTCCAAGAAGAGTAAGAGACATTAGAAAAAAGTATCCATTTTTGACTAGATATTTAATTAAAAAAGGAGTGAGCTTTACATGGCTGATACCAGAAGGAATAATGCTGAATTGGCAAGAACAGAGATATAGAATAGATACGCTGGACAAGGCGGAGCAATTCTATGAACAAAACTTTGGAATGGAAGAGATAGAGAAAACGAAGGATGAAGGGCAGATCAGAAGACAAGAGAAGAAAGAAAAGCAATCAAACCCCAAAAACTTTAACCTTAGACTGTCAACAGTTGACCTCACCCCATTCCTAAGAGGTCTGTAAGGGGCGTGCATAAGCGCACCATCCTGCCTACCATCCCTGTCCTTCTGTCCTATTGTCTAATTTTACCTATACATACTTTGCTTTTGTTTATGTTTTGTTTATGTTTATATCATACCTGTTATCTTGTACATGTGTTAACAAAATAAATAAATAAAAAATAAAACAAAAGAGATGACCAAAGAAGAGGAAAAAGAAGCGAGAGAAGGAGCTCGAGCTAAAGAGATAAAAGAACAGAGAGATAAGAATGACTAGAGCAACTAAAACCTTAACTAAGTGAAGATATGGAAGAAGAAATAAAAGTAATTTCAATAAATATAAATGGACTAAATTCGGCGATAAAAAGGAGAAGAATATTTCATAGACTTGAAAAACTAAAATTTGAGATTATTTGTTTACAAGAAGTACATATTAAAAAACAACGTAAGTATTTAGATCAAGTAAAATTGGGGAAACTATATACAACATTGGCAGATCCAAGTAAAAGAGGAGTTATGCTCTATATAAAGAAAAAGACACAGTCAAAACAGATATATGAAGATGAAGAAGGAAGAATATTGATGGTTGAAATAACAATGAACTATAAGAAAATATTGTTAGTGGCAATCTATGCAACAAATGACAATCAATAGGAATTCTATGGGAAACTGCACAGAAAAACAATAGAATATGAATATGAGGATATATGTGTACTGGGAGATTTCAATGCGATAGTAGACAAGAAATTGGACTATAAATCTACAAAAACGAACAAGACATTGAAAAGAACGCTTCCAAAAGCATTTTCTACAATGATAGAGGAGCTGTGTCTGCAAGACGCATGGAGAAGAAGATACCCGAAAGAAAAACAATATACTTTCTATTCAAATAAGCATATGTCATGGTCAAGAATAGATATGATGTGGATGTCAGCAGAATTATTAACTAAAATACAGACAATGGATATTGAAACAAATATTTGGGCGGACCACAATCCGATAACAATGACATGGAAAGGACAGAGAAAAAGAACAAGGTGGACATTAAATTCTAGACTATTAAACAAAAAGAATTTTCAATTATACATAGAAAAGGAATTGAACTTTTTCTTTAAAGAAAATAAAAAAGAAGATACATCACTACAAAATGTATGGGACACTTGTAAAGCATATATTAGAGGTTTAACAATGACATATTTAGGAAAACAAAAGAAACAGAAGACAGAAACAAAGTAAGTTGGAGGAGGAGTTCAAAAACTTAGAAACAGAATTACAAAGAAACCCACAAGATAAAATGATTAAAGAAAAAATGGACTTACAAAGACATAAAATATATATAATAGAAAATGAGGAATTAGCTTATAAAATAAAATCAATGAAACAAAACTTTTTTTGAAAATGTGAATAAACCAGGGCGCTGGTTGACTTATAAAATGAAGAAAGAAAAAGAACAGAAGTTAATTAATCAATTGATAGACTCTGAAGGAAAGATATATTATCAAAATAAAGAAAAGAAGAAAATAGTGAAAAATTATTATAAGCAACTACCGGTATATCAACAAGAAGTAGTAGAAGATGGAAAGATAAAACAATATTTGGAAAGAGCTGAAATACCAAAAATACCAGAGAACTTTAAAAAAAGACTAGAAGAGGGAATAACAATGATCGAAGTGATAGAAGGAATTAAAAGGCAGAAGAATGGGAAAACACCGGGACCAGATGGATTGCCAGCAGAACTATACAAAACCTTACAGGATGTATTAAGTAATACATTATTGGAAGTATTTAATGATTTAATGTTAAAGGCTAAAATACCGAACACTTATACCCAAAGAGGTAGCTCTTCAACAAATAAAGAACTATAGACCAATTTCTCTACTGAATGCGGATTATAAAATTTTTGCATCAATAATGGCGGAAAGACTGAAGAGATTATTGAATGAATTCATTCATATAGACCAAAATGGATTTTTACCGAAAAGACAGATAAGAGATAATATGTGAACAATTTTAAACACACTGGAATATTATGAAGCACATCCAGAGAAACAAATGGCATTATTGTTTTTAGACGCACAGAAGGCCTTCAATAATGTGAATTGGAAATTTATTATAATGCAACTACAAATGATGGATTTTGGGGAAAAGTTTATAAATGTGGTTAAAACTATATATAATGATCAATCAGCTAAAGTGATAGTTAATGGTGAAATGACCGAAAAAGTGAGTATTAGAAAAGGTACCAGACAAGGATGTCCGCTGTCTCCACTATTGTTTATCTTAACATCAGAAATTCTAAATAGAAAGATAAGACAGGATGAGGAAATAAAAGGAATGAAAATTAGAAAAGCAGAATATAAATTGCAAGCATTTGCGGATTATTTGGTGTTTATTATGGAAGATCCAGTAGAAACAGGCCCAAGATTAATGAGGCAAATAGAGCAATATGGAGAAGTGGCGGGGCTGAAAATCAATAAGGATAATACAAAAATAATAGTAAAAAAAGTTACGGAAAAACAAAAGAGCAAAACAGTGGAGCAGCTAGGCATACAAATAGTAAAGAAAGTTAAATATTTGGGTATCCAACTATCAGCCAGATGTGCAACAATAAAATAAGATAATTATTATAAATTGAGAAATCAAATTGAGATTGATTTAGAGAAATGGAAAAACCTACAATTATCACTAATGGGAAGAATAGCTTTAATCAAAATGAACATTTTGCCTAGAAGTTTATTTCTATTTCAAACGATACCGATAAAACTGGAGAAAAAATACTTTGAAAGATTGAATAAAATAATGTGGAAATATATATGGCAAGGGAAGAAAGCAAGAATAAAAGTTAAAATGTTGCAAGATACAAGACTTAGAAGGGGGTTAGGTCTACCGAACTGGGAGATTTATTATCAAGCGGCAGTGGTAACATGGTTGAAGGAATGGTTTTTTTGGTTTTTTAGAAAAAGTTTTTTTAGTTTTTTCTCCACCTTGATACATACAGATACATACATAACAGCATATACTGTATACCTTCAATAGGCATTAAAAATACATCCATTTTATTATATCTTAACCTTCGGCATATATTATTTAACTCTTACTACCTCCTTGATCTAGTTTCATCATCTGGATACCCAAATTATCTTCCAAGTAAATTTTACCGCTATTATTTCCTTCATCTGCTAACTCTTTTGTCTCTAACTTCTTGAATCTAGGCCGTAGTGCTTCTTTCTCATCCTTGTTTTCTTATTCATCGTTCCCTTCCCCCCCCTTACTCTCTATTTTCCATATGACTAAAAAACCCTTATCCTTTAAAAATTCCACATTTACTTATATTTACTATATTTACTATTAAACATCAAGTTATAAATTCTTTGTATACTTCAAAAAGATAACCTATCAGAGGATAAAATTACGGTATTCAAATTCAAATTCCAAAATTCCAGATAATCAATCATTTCATTCATTTTACATCATAATTTATCTTCCCACAGGTGGCACAAATACATATTCACTAATTTTAACTTAATCCAAGTCCAATTTAAATGTAAATGCTTTCCACAGAAAATTACCACATGAATCTACTAGTAATTATATCAAATGTTTGAAATTCAGTTCTTTAACTAATAAAGAATATTAATTATCAATATTAATTAATTAATATATTCAAAAATATATAGTAATCATCTAAGTTCCATAACTCTATACAAATTTTAAAAATTTCATTCACTTTCCTTATATTGATCTTTCTTCTAATGCCACATATAGATTTATATCAATTTATAGCACATTAGTACATTTCATTAATTCTACTTACATTTCTTCTTTCCTCTAATGTTACCTATAAGTATTTAGCAATTTTAAATTTTTTATTAGTAATTTTATTTACTTTTATTAGAAAGTTTATAATACCCATAATAAAAAACAAAGCAAAAAATATTATGTGATAATCAAATCTCAATCATCCGTTTTCTTTAAATTTCCATTCTCTTTTTCTGGACTCCTCCAATTTCTTATTGTTTTGTACCCCCAATTTCTTTCTCTTTTCTTTCTTCCTTTTTATGTATGTTATTTGTCTAAATTCACTTCCTATTCTTCTTAATTCCTCCCCTCTATTTCTTTCTTCCTTTTTAATTTGCCAAATCCAATACCTCTGCCCATGCCCTATTTTTCCCTTCTCACTGTTCATCCCAGTGTAATCATAATTTATAATATAACCATTTATCTGTCCATTTTCAAAATCATCTTCTTTCCTTTTGTCTGTATAATTCTCTATGTCTTCTTTCATCTGTTCTTTATCTTCCAATTTCTCTTCTTCTCCAGCTCTTTGCTTTGTATTTCCTGCCATCGTATTTTCAAAATCCTTATTGTTGTCCTTATTATTGTCCTTATTGGAAATCTCATTGTTATCCACTACTTTGTGTATTTGCTTCTTGATTCCATCTTCAAACTCCATAAAATCTCTCCTTAGATCTTCACAATAATATTTAAAGAAAACTGCAAAGTCCTCATATTCACTCGCCTCCATGTTACCAATGTCGTAATTCAAGAACCTTTATAATAAATCCAGCTGTCTAAGAATGTCTATCTGACAGCCTAGTGTTAATTACTTTTTCCTGTGCCAAATAGTGTCAAATAATGTTGCCTTTTCAAAGTTCATTCAAAGTTTATTCAAACAACAGATGGAAACTCTTTTTTGTAACAAATGAAGACAAAATAACCTCTGCTTTGTAGTATCCAAGATAAGCTCTCAATTCAAGGTCAGCAGCTACATAAATAACCACTGATAAACAGTTAATATAAACCCTCTAGCCAGAAGATGGCACTCTTGCTTAATCCCATAGGTTTTTTTCCTTTTGTTCAATGTCTTTATATATTTGAATCAATATAAATCAATACAACTTAAGTCCATTAACTTCTTAATTCATGATTATTCCAAAATTCTCAAAATTTTCCAACATTGGGTTTTAATTACCGCTGTTTGAGTTATTTATCTAAAATCTCCCACTTGCCAATTAGCCGCTTCTTAATCTTTTCCAACTTTTGTCCCACTTCAAGCTTAAAACAAAGTCCAATTTTAATCTCCGGTGGAAAAAACCTCACCCAATTAGACTTCTCTTTTTCTTCTTTTCCTCCAGCCCTTTGCTTAAGTTCCCTTTCCTTTCCAGATGACTTCCAGCTTCCAAGCAATCAATCCGTCTGTCCGTGGCCGCCGCAACTTGGACGACTTTTACAAGTTGTTTTCCGATGCCGCCGGTCGTGGGCTCTATACCGGCTTTCTGGGGGGTTTGCAGCCCCCTTCCAGATCACCGGCGGTGTCCCACTTCTTCACCGCCCCTCCAGGGTGGCTCTGACCTGGTTCTAGTTGAACCAGATCCCCAGGCGACAGAGATATCGGGGTTCCCCTACGAGACGAGGGGAACTCCATGTAGCCACGGCGTTTGACCACGCCATCTCCTCGAAGGAATGGGTTTTATTGAGAAATGTAAGGTTGTTAACTTTGGAAGGACATGATTTGCAACTAGGATGGCATGCATTCTTATGGTACAGGAAAAATAGAATACACTCATATTTCCTGAGACACTATGTAAGAAATAGCTTATTAAAGGTGTGGGAGAAAGTAAAAGAAAAACACTACAGAGAAATACCAATGTGGCTTTCAACTAGGGAAGCATTGACATACCCAAAATTGACAAATATACAAAATTAATTAGATACAAGGACATTTTAACAGAAAAGGGAGGACTGAAACAAAAACAAGATTTAGAAAAAGAAGGAATTAAGTTAGATTGGTATACACATTTGCAAATACAATCAAGGCATAAGGAGGATTTTAAAGAATATGGTTTTAACTTTGGAAAATCAGAACTAGAGATACTAATAGGAACAGATGAAAAAATGATTAAAATTATATAATTACTTGCTACAGGTAAAAATGGAAGTGGTGAAAGAAACAATGATATCTTGGGCAAGAAACTTTGGTTATACAATTGAATTAGACAAATGGCAACAGCTATGGGAAAGAAATTATAAATTAACAATGGCAACAGCATATAAAAAAATTATACAAAATGTTTTATAGATAATTTTGAATTTTTTGATTGTCTGATTCTTCCTTGGGAATTAATGTTATGAATGCCTCTGTCCAGGAGTTTGGCATTTTAGCTCCTTCTAATATTTCATTATATATCTCTAGCATAATTTCTTCCAATGGTTCTTGCAAAGTTTTGTATAATTCCGCAGGAATTCCATCGGATCCTGGTGTTTTATTGTTTTTTTGTTTTTTATTGCCCCTTTCATCTCTATTAGTATTATTTTTCCATTTAACATTTCTCTATCTTCCTCTGATAATGTTAGGTAGATTTCTATCTTGTAGATAATTTTTTATATCCTCTTCTCTAATATTTTCTTGACTGTACAATGTTTGGGAATTCCAAAGGGTGGCAGGGAAAGTGCAGGACTGGCCTGATCGACTCTTGGTGCACACTTTCCGAGACGCCCTGGACCCAGAACTGAGAAAGTCGTGTGAAATCTGTGGAGTCGCGTGCAGCCCCCTCGGTTCCACGCCACGTTTGACGGGTATCCCAACAAACTGGCCTATTTCTTGCACTGAGTCTAGGTGTATGTCGACCAGTTCGGAAACCAATTCCCATCTGGCAGGGAAATGATCGATGCAATAACCGAGGGGATGAATGGGGGGGAAGCAGCAGAGTGGGTGGCAGAACTCCACGACAAAGCTGCCCCCGAACTCGATGACGCTGACGAGTTCATCCAACTGATGCGGGTCCGATTCAACGACGCGGCCCGGCAAGTGGAAGCTGAAGAGCAGATTAAGGGGTTGAAGCAGGCCGTCCGCCCAGCCAAAGAGTTGGTGTGGGAATTCCAAAGGGTGGCAGGGAAAGTGCAGGACTGGCCTGATCGACTCTTGGTGCACACGTTCCGAGACGCCCTGGACCCAGAACTGAGAAAGTCGTGTGAAATCTGTGGAGTCGCGTGCCGGATCCAGGACTGGTACAACACGGCCATTGTCCTGGATCACATGACCTGAGACCCCAAGAAAACCCCAGGCGGAAGACCGGCCAGAAGGCCTCTGGGCCGCCGATCCCAAACGAAGCAAGCTGTGATCCCGGGCCCTGAAACAACGAGAGATCTATAGCACTTTTGAGATGCCCCTATGAGACACCCCTATGGCCTTGGAGGCGAATCGGGATGCCTGAAGGATTGCGTTGGCTACAAACTGAGTGGCTGTGAAGATCTTATTTAGGTCCTGTTGCGCCCTCGTGTTAGATGCTGGAATGTGTTCTTGGATGAGGCGCAGCCAAATTAAGGAGGAGCGTGTGAAAAAGGAGGCTGATGAAGATGTCTTCACTGCCCACGCGGCCACCTGATGAGCCTTGATAAGGGCTTGCTCTGTCTTTTTGTCTTCTGGTCTCAATATCTCCTCAGCATCACCCAGCATGGTAGTCGGGGAATGCACTGCCATCACCGAAGCATCCACCGGGGATACGGTAAGAAGGGATGCCAGCTCTGGTCCTAAGTTAAAATGTCTTCGATCAAGGGAAGAAGGCATAGGACCTGAGGCTGGCGCTGACCATTGGCGCTGAACGTTGTCCAGGAACAGTTGTGGAGCCAGGACCACATCCACCTCCGGTGTGAATTCTACAAGGAGCAGATCCAGGGGTTGCGAACCCAAAGTGCCTGGAACAGAGACAGGTTCCAGTCCCGCTGCAGCGTGGGCCTTATAGAGAAGGGACTTGAAAAGCCCTGGAGGGAAGAGAGCATTAGAGACATGGTTTTCTTGTTAGATACCCTCATCTTCTGACAACTCGTAGTCATCATGGTCCAGATTTACTATGGGTTCTGCCATCTCTTCATCAGACACATCAGAATATTCCTCTGCACCTTGTGCCCTATTGAGGGGTTCCTGCCTGGATGGAGGCCTTTCCCGATCTCCTGAAGAAGGCCTATTCATAGATTGGAGGCATGCCGAGACCCCCTGTTGCACTGCAGATGATAGCAACCTCTGCAGAGTAGCATGATCCAGTGTGGTAGAGTCTGTAGACGAGGTGGGAGCCAGCGATGATGGTATTGGAGTAGCCCCATGCTTTTGGATTGGCTCCTGAGGGAGGGAAGGGATAGGCCTTGGGAACCCAGAGGCACCCCATACATCATTGTTGCCCCTTGCAATGTCTAGGTTGTCCAGGGTCAACTGTGCCCCCTGAGGGGAGGAGTTGGGAAGAACTCCCGGTCTGTGGAGGGGGCTGAAGGGCTTTGAGACTAAGAGGTGTTTGCCTTAGAGGCCTGATCACATATTTTCTGCAGCCTCTTATCTCTCCTTCGCTCTGCTTTTTCTGATGCCTCGTTCCTTTTAGAAGCCCTAGAATTACTCGATGCTGGCATGGAGGAGGCCCCATTTATTTCCCCCTCCGGCTCACTATAATTTAATTTTCATTGCCGCTTGCCACACAGCTTATCTATTGGCCCTGCTCTGTCCACCATGCTTTTTGAGTCCAAAAAGAATTACCAAAATGGCCGTCCGGGTTTAAAATTAAAGATGGCAGCAGCGGGAAATTTGAGTGTTACGGATGCTGACTGGAGCGAGCTCTGCGTGTTGAGGCACCCGACGAGCCTAGGCAGGGTGTAGACCACTCTCCGGAACTCTCTGTACCAGTAAAGAGAATGGGGGGGAACTGATCTAGCGGTAACGAGGCACCACCCCCTTGGTCTGGCTATCAGACAGCGGCAACTACTGGTAAGGGATGAACAAGAAGCTGGCTGGTACAGGAGGGCCCCCCCTTCACTTCACTTGGTTGCCGCCGCTATTTAAAGTCTGCTTCGGAAACCGGCGCAAGGCTCTTGGCTATCGCTGGGGCTGCCCGACCTCCCTCGCACGCCGTCTGAGAGTTCAGAATTTTCCGTTCCAGCTGGCAGACCAGGGCAAGCCCCACAGGTCGATGCCAGCTACCCCCCCCCTTCTCTCTCTCTCTCTCTCTCTCACTCACTCTTGCTATCAGACAGATCAGGGCAAGCCCTCATGATCAATGCCTAGGAGAGGTACTTTCGCGATGTCGCGAAGTGGCAGGAGCCGAGGCTCCACTGCTGAGCACTCGTTTTTTTTAAATTGCAAGAATAAACACTCGTTCTACAAGATTCCTCACTTTAAAAGTTCACTCACGTAAAATTCTGCAATTCCTACTGGGAGAAGCAAAAATTTCAGGAAGGAAGACTGTAGCCACGATCATCCTAGTCTGAGGACCGAGTCGAAACTGGGTCCCAGGAGGGTGGATCCAGCAATTTAAACAAAAGAATAGACTTGGTCCTCACCTCTGACTGAATGAGTACATCCTAACCTGAATGATGGCTCCACCCACGATGGAGAATAAGGGGTTGAAGCAGGCAGGCCACCCAGCCGAAGAGTTCGTGTGGGAATTCCGAAGGGCGGCAGGGAAAGTGTGGGACTGGCCCGAGCGACTCTTGGTGCACACATTCCGAGACGCCCTGGACCCAGAACTGTGAAATCCGTGGAGTCCCGTGCCAGATCCAGGACTGGTAGAACATGGCCATTGTCATGGATCACGTGACCTGAGACCCCAAGAAAACCCCGGGCGGAAGACAGTCCAGAAGGCCTCTGGGCCGCCGATCCCAAACAAAGCAAGCCGCGACCCCGGGCCCCAAAGCAATGAGAGATGTAAAGTGCTATAGATGTGGCCAAACCGGCCATCGGGGTTTGGAATGCTTAGCGCCGGCCCCAAATCTGCAGCCGAGAACCAGGCTAACCCCTGGGACGCGGAAAAAAACCCCAAAGCCACCAGAGTGGAGCCACCTGGCCCAACAAGTGGAAGAATCCCCTTCCCCATCTGACAAGGCCGAGGGGTCGCTGGGAGAGGAAACATCTCTGCATTGGGATGAGGGGGGCAGTGGCGAAGATGACCCAATGGTGAGTGAAGCAGTCCGTCCTTTCCTCCTTAAGGCGAAAATCACGGTGCCAGAGACGGAGGAGGAAGGAGAGGTGGAGGTGATGATAGACACGGGCTGCTCACGATGCTTAATAAGCAAATCAGTGGTAGAGAAGCTAGGGATCCGCACCGGGCCCTTGGCCAGCTCCATCCTCTTCCAACAAGTGGACAGATAGCTGATTGGGGGGGACCGCCACACTCTTCACCGAATTGGACGCCACCATGAGCTCATCCGGTTCAGAGTTGCCCCCAAGATGTCAGAGGCCATCATTTTGAGGCTCGCGTGGCTAGACAAGTGGACCCCCACCATTAAATGGGAGGACAGCTACCGAAAGCTAACCATGAGCATCGGGCCTTTACCCCCCAAAGAGAAGCAGAGAAGCCTGAAGGTGCAAAAGCCCCTAGGGCTAGACCATCCCCAGCCAGCAGCCCTGGCGCTCGAAGCCAAACCCCCAGGCTCCCAGCAGGTGCTGGTAGAATACCGAGACCTGGAAGGGGTGTTTAGTGAGAAAGACTGCAACTATCTTTCCCCGCACTGGCCGACGGACTGCACAATAGAGTTTGAGCCGGGGGCTACACTCCCAAAGCCAAAGATATACTCGATGACCCCAAAAGAATTGGAGGAACTAAGGAGATACATTGATGCCAATTTAGAACGAGGGTTCATCCAGTCGGCAAAACTGAGGGTTGCAGCCCCCATTCTGTTCAAAGAAAAGGATGGGGGGTCAGACTGTGCGCTGACTTCCGTGGGATCAACGCCATGTGCGTGCAAAACACATACCCCCTCCCTCTCATGAAAGAGTTTATTTATTTATTTATTTATTTATTTATTTACTTATTTATTTGTTTATTTTTTTTTATTTGGCAGTTTTTCTATGCCGCTCTACTCCCTCAGGACTCAGGGAGGCATACAACATTTTATAAAAACTCCAAACAAATTTTAAAAAGACAATTTAAAACAGTTAAAATATATATATATACACACCATACATACCTGGGGGAGATATAAATCGTCTCAAAACTCACCCCGCCTGCAGGAAGAGCCATGTCTTAATGGCTTTTCGGAAGGCCAGCAAGGTGGGGATGATTCGGATCTCTGGGGGAAGTTGGTTCCAGAGAGCAGGGGCCCATACAGAGAAGGCCCTCCCCCTAGGCCCCGCCAGTTAGCACTGTTTGGCTGATGGGACCTGGAGGAGACCCACTCTGTGGGACCTAACCGGTCAAAGGGAAGAATGAGGCAGAATGCGGTCCCGGATATAGCCTGGACCTAAACCATGTAGGGCTTTAAAGATGACAATCAGCACCTTGAATTGTACCCGGAGACCAATGGGCAGCCAATGCAGCTGGCGGAGTATAGGTGTTACGTGGGTGTACCTTGAAACACCCACCACAGCAAGCGCAGCTGCATTTTGCACCAGTTGAAGTCTCCGAATACTCTTCAAGGGCAGCGCATTGCAGTAGTCCAATCGAGAGGTGACAAGGGCATGAGTGACCGTGAGTAGAGCCTCCTTCTCCAAGTATGGTCGCAATTGGTGCACCAGGCGAACCTGTGCAAAAGCCCCCCTAGCCACAGCTGCAAGATGTTGGTCTAGTTTTAGCTGTGGATCTAGGAGGACTCCCAAATTTTGAACCCATTCTGAGGGAGTTAATTTTTCTCCCTCAAGAACCAAGGAGGAGCAGTCGATATAGTCCTTCGGAGGCAATATCCAGAGCCACTCAGTCTTGTCGGGATTGAGTCTGAGTCTGTTCCTCCCCATCCAGGTCCTAACGTCGTCCAGGCACTGGCACATCACATCAACCGCCTCCCTGAATTTAGACGGGGTGGTGATGTACAGCTGGGTGTCGTCAGCGTACTGTTGGAAATGCACCCAATGTCTATGGATGATCTCCCCCAGCGGTTTCATGTAAATTTTAAACAGGATGGGTGAGAGGACCGAACCCTGAGGCACCCCATAAGTCAGGGGCCTAGGAGACGACCTCTGCCCACCTGCTAACACCGACTGCATCCTGTCAGCGAGATAAGAGGAGAACCACCACAAAACGGTGCCTCCCACTCCCAACTCAGCAAGACGATGCAGAAGGATACCATGGTCGATGGTATCAAAAGCCACTGAGAGGTCAAGTAGCACCAGGATGGAGGAATTTCCCCCATCCCGGGCTCACCAGAGATCATCCATCAGGGCGACCAAGGCGGTTTCTGTGCTGTAACCGCGCCTGAAACCTGCCTGATAGGAATCTAGATGATCAGTTTCCTCCAATAACCGAAGGAGCTGAAAAGCTACCACCTTCTCCACAACTTTACCTATAAAAGGCAAGTTGGAGACCAGATGAAAGTTCCTCAAATCCGCTGGATCCAGGGAAGGCTTCTTGAGGAGGGGTCTCACCACCGCAACTTTTAACGGTTGCGGTACGGAACCCTCCCTCAAAGAAGCGTTGACAACCGCCTGGATCCAGCCACGTGCCACCTCTCTGCTGGCCGAAACCAACCAGGAGGGACACGGGTCCAATAAACAGGTGGCAGAGCTCATCGTCCCCACAGCCTTGTCCATGTCCTCAGGAGAAACAGGCTCAAACTCCTCCCACAATGCTGGACCAAGACTTGCCCCTGTCAACTCAATGGACTCTGCCCAGCTAGAGTCCAGGTTCGACCGAATCCGAGCGACTTTATCCATCAGAAACTGCAATTATTCCTCAGCTCTACCTTGCAAGTGTTTCTCGCTCCCCCCTTTTGCAAGGAGGGCGTGAGTCACCCTAAACAAGGTGGCTGGACGAGAATCTGCGGACGCAATAAGAGCGGAAAAATGAGGGACTTCCGGTGGTGCTGCGAGTTTCGCTGGACGCTCTTTATGGGCGCTCGATTCCAGGCTCCATAAAAGCCGCCAGATAAGCCATATCAGCTGTCTGGCGGCTTGGAAACTCCCGTCCCGGGCAAAGGGAGGGGAGAAGAGCAGATGGGCAGAGGTAGAGCCCCCCTAACACCCCAGAAGAAGCTCTGGGGTGCGAAGGGTGAGGGCTCCCTTGAAGCCTGTCACAGCTCCGGACCTGGAATGCCTCCACTTATTTTTAGCGGAGCAAGAAGCCGCGACCATCTCTGCTGGTAAAAAATGGTTTTATTACTCTAAACAATGTAGCAGACGGAACATACCAGGAGAATCTAACAGCAAGTATTCTTACTTAACTCCGGTGTTGCTTTTTGGATTTTCTGGAAGCAACAAAGTAGCTAAAGATGGCGCTTGGAATTTGAAAGGCGTGGAAAAGTGAAAGCTACTGAAGCTAGTGAGAGTTCTGATTGCTAACAGATGCTTGTAAGAAATCCTTTTATTTTTTACTCTCTTCTTTGATGAACTTTGCTTTTTGGCTATACAAGAATTAATACAAATTGAAGATGTCTTTAAAACTGGCAAAGAATGTTTCTTTTAAAGGAATAGGAAAAATTGAAAACTTTCCTACAAATATTGTTAACCTGCAAGATTTTGCCCCCCCAATACAGCCTCTTACATTGGAAAAGTGGCAGCAAACTATGAAAGACATGCAGAAAGAAATTGCTTTAGTAGTTAATAAAAAAATTAAAGAAATTAATGGAAAAATTACTGAAATTAATGAAAAAATACAAGCTGTCTCAGAGGAGTTTGCATCTCAGACTCAACAAACAAGAGACAATGTGGAATCTGTATTTAAAGCTTTGGCAGTTAATATGGATTTATTGGGACAAGATGTGGCTGAAATTAAACAGTCTACTGGGACTTTGGTTGAAAAAGTATCTGAGATCCAGAATAAAAAATCTCTACCGAAATAGAGCACAACAATAATGAAAATCACCTCGAATGCATTTGGGTCAATATTAAAGGGGGGCGAAATGACATTGCCATAGGTCTATACTACAGGCCACCCAACCAAACAGAGGAAGTAGATGAACTTTTTGCTAGTCAGCTAAATAAGGTATGTAGGAAGCACATCACAATAGTAATGGGGGATTTTAACTACCCTGACATCAACTGGGAGACAAACTCTGCACCAAGTGGAAGAGCCAACAGGTTCCTAACAAACCTAGCAGACAATTTTGTTACCCAAAAAGTAGAGAAGGGAACAAGGGGATCAGCCATATTGGACTTAATTCTCACTAACAGAGATGAAATGATAGAAGGTGTTGAAGCTACAGGAACCTTGGGGGCAAGTGATCATGCAATATTGAAATTCAACATTATGCAAACACAAACAGTAGAACAAAGTCAAACTAGAGTCTTGGACTTTAAGAGGGCTAATTTCAATAAACTCAGAGAGAACTTGGGAAAGATTCCATGGATGAGAATCCTCAAGGGGAAAACAACTCAAGAAGCTTGGGAAATTTTGAAAAGTGAGATTATAAAAGCCCAGACTAGCACAATACCAATGAAGAAGAAAAATAATAGGTCTCAAAAGAAACCAGGATGGCTGCATAAAGAACTTTCTGACAAATTGAAAGACAAAAAGGACAAGTATAAAAAGTGGAAAGAAGGGGAAATAACTAAGGCAGAATATCAGCAAATAGCTGGAGCCTGTAAAGATGAAGTGAGGAAAGCTAAGGCTCACAATGAACAAAGGCTTGCGACAAAAGTACAAAGTAACAAAAAAAGCTTCTTCCAACATATTAAAAACAAGAAAAAAGTCAAGGAAACAATTGGTCCATTACAGGGAGAAAGTGGCAAGAAGGTGACAAGCAACAGGGAGAAAGCAGAGCTACTTAACACGTTTTTTGCATGTCTTTACACAAAGGGAGAAAACAGTCCAACCTATCAAAAACAGCATCACAAAAAACATATTAGGAACACAAGTTAAAATAGGGAAGAAAATGGTAAGTGAACACCTGTCTACCCTAGACAAATTCAAATCACCAGGACCAGATGGATTACACCCCAAGGTTCTGAAGGAACTGGCAGACAAGATCTCAGAACCACTGAACTATATCTTTCAAAGATCCTGGAGCACCGGGGAACTGCCAGAGGACTGGAAAAGAGCTGATGTAGTTCCCATCTTCAAAAAAGGAAAAAAAAACAGATCCAGGAAACTACAGACCTATCAGCCTGACCTCAATACCAGGGAAGATTTTGGAAAAGATAATCAAGCAACGAATCAATGAACACCTAGAAGCAAACAAAATAATAACCAAAAGCCAACATGGGTTTGTCAAAAACAGATCATGCCAGACTAATCTTATTGCATTCTTTGATAAAGTGACAAAATTAGTGGACCAGAGGAATGCTGTCGATGTGGTTTACTTGGACTTCAGTAAGGCATTTGACAAAGTAGATCACAACCTACTACTAGATAAAGTAGAAAAATGTGGGTTAGACAGCATCACCACCAGATGGATTCGAAACTGGCTAACCAACCGCACTCAACGTGTAGCGCTCAATGGAACTGCATCTACATGGAGGGAAGTATGCAGTGGAGTACCCCAAGGCTCTGTTTTAGGCCCAGTACTCTTCAACATCTTCATCAATGACTTGGACGAGGGGATAGATGGGGAACTCATCAAATTTGCAGATGACACCAAACTGGTAGGAATAGCCAACTCTCCAGAAGATAGGCTCAAGATACAGAAGGATCTTGACAGACTTGAACATTGGGCGCTATCAAACAAAATGAAATTCAATGGTGAAAAAAGTAAGGTTCTACATTTAGGCAAGAAAAACAAAATGCACAGGTACAGTATATGTGGTACCTTGCTCAACAGTAGTAACTGTGAGAGGGATCTTGGAGTCCTAGTGGACAACCATTTAAATATGAGCCAGCAGTGTGCAGCAGCTGCCAAAAAAGCCAACACAGTTCTAGGCTGCATTAACAGAGGGATAGAATCAAGATCACATGAAGTGTTAATACCACTTTATAATGCCTTGGTAAGGCCACACTTGGAATACTGCATACAGTTTTGGTCGCCACGATGTAAAAAGGATGTTGAGACTCTAGAAAGAGTGCAGAGAAGAGCAACAAAAATGATTAGGGGACTGGAGGCTAAAACATATGAAGAACGGTTGCAGGAACTGGGTATGTCTAGTTTAATGAAAAGAAGGACCAGGGGTGACATGATAGCAGTGTTCCAATATCTCAGGGGTCGCCACAAAGAAGAGGGAGTCAAACTTTTCTCCAAGGCACCTGGGGGTAGAACAAGAAGCAATGGGTGGAAACTAATCAAGGAGAGAAGCAACTTAGAACTAAGGAGAAATTTCCTGACAGTTAGAACAATTAATCAGTGGAACAGCTTACCTCCAGAAGTTGTGAATGCTCCAACACTAGATATTTTTAAGAAGATGTTGGATAACCATCTGTCTGAAGTAGTGTAGGGTTTCCTGCGTAAGCAGGGGGTTGGACTAGAAGACCTCCAAGGTCCCTTCCAACTCTGTTGTTATTATTATTATTATTATTATTATTATTATTATTATTATTATTATTATTATTATTATTATTATTATTATTATTATTATTATTAAAATTGAAGGAACTGAGGCAGAATTAACGATGTTTCAATATAAGGATATGGAATTTGCTTTACGGCTAAGGGGGGCAAAAGAAAATAATCAAGAGAATTTAAAAGAAAAGATCTTGGATGCATTGGTGAAGATCTTGGGGGAAACAAAAGCTAAATTGGAATGGCAGATTGAAAAAGTATACCGGGCCAATTCTTGGTTTGCCAGAAAAAATCATTTACCAAGAGACATTGTAGTATATTTTACCACAAGGACACTGCGAAATCGAATCTTACAGGTGACCTATAAAAACAAACTTAAGGTGGAAGAACAAGAGGTTCTGACATTTAAGGAAATTCCTCCAAAAATATTAAAAGCACGTAAAGATTATACTTTTCTGGTGGCAGAATTAAAACAGCAACAGATAAGATATAAATGGGGAATCCCAGCTGGATTATCTGTTACCTTTAGGGGACAAAGATACAGACTTAATACGATCTGTGAAGCAAAAGATTTTTTTGCCAACGTGTTAAAGTTTGGGAGACCAAAATCACCGGAAGACAAAAGAAATGTGGAACAGAAAGGAATCCTGAAAAGTCAAGAAGAACCAAAGGACCCAAGACAAATTAAAGAAGTAAAGACTGAAAGTGAAGAAGACAAAAGACATGAGGAAATTAAAGAAGAGGGAGAGGAATATTGGTGGTTTTCACAACAGAAAGGAACTCTGAAAAGTCAAGAAGATACAAAGGATTTAAGACAGATTAGAGAAGTAAAGGTTGAAAGTGAAGAAGATTTAAATTACCGATCTCAGTCCTCAACTCCTCCAAATGAAACAAGAATGGATAAACATATCTTCAGATGCCAACTTAAGGAAATATTCAAGGGGAAAGGAATTGAGAATTGATGTTTTATTAATAGTAGGATAATGTAAAAGAAATAAGAATAAAGTTTAAATGTATATATGAGGCTGTTTAAGTTTACAGAAATTAGATTACAAGATTATTTATGGGGAATAATCATAGAAGGTAAAGTAATATAATAGAGATTAGATTGGTTTAAATAACAAGATTAAATTAATTTTACAGTTTGGGGAATAAGAATAGAAGATAGTTAATGTAATAAAGATTAAATTGGTAGAGAATAAGGTTAAATTTATATTAGAGGTGGGAATAAGTAGAGGTTGTAATCTAATGTAATAGAGATTAAATGAATGTGAAGTTGTTAAATATTTTTAGATTTGGTTTAAGTTGGCTTGGAATTTAACAATTGCTGTCAGGTGTTGGTGGCATAAAACTGCAAGAGGAAGACTCATTCAAAATTAATATTGTAAAGGGAAAAAAATTCAGAACATGTTAAAGACTATTTAAATGATATACTTGATAAACGAGAAGATGGATGGACTAAAATAGACGATGAAGGACATATTTCAACTTAATTTTTTGTTCAATTTACTGTATAAGGAGTTAAGAGTTTTTGATTTTTGGAAGTTAATAATTTGTTAGCATATTTTAGCTTTGTATTTGTGTAAACTATATTATACCCTGTGTATGTTCTGGGAAGTCTAGGGAGGGGGGAGGGGGAGTTGGAGGGGAAGGGATGGGGAGGAGGGGTGGGGGTGAGGGGGAGGGAGGGAGAAAATAAAAAAAAACGGTTTGTACTTTGTACGTATAAAACTTTTTCAATAAAAAAAAAGAGCGGAAAAATGAGATCGTTTTGCCGCACTTATTGCCACTAAATAAGACTTAATAAAAGTTCTTAAAAGTGTTCAATCGGACTCGATTTTACTGGCTCTCCAGTGTTGCTCCAGACATCTCTTGTGGCGTTTCATCTCCCGGAGCTCCTCGGTAAACCAGGGAGCTTTTCGGGATCCACTGCCGCAGAGAGGTCGCAAAGGCGCAATCCGATCTAGTGCCCCTGCTGCCGCGATCTTCCAGGCAGCCACCAGGGATTCAGATGAATTGTGGACCAGGGTTTTAGGTATTTCCCCAAGTTCCCTCTGGAATCCTTCCGGCTCCATTAGGCGCCTGGGGCGGAACCACCTAGTCGGTCCCGCCTCCCTGTGAGGAGGAGTGGGGCTGCGAAATCCAACCTCAGTAGGAAATTATCTGAGCATGACAACGGGGTGGTGACTATATCCCCTGGCTTCAGATCATCTCTCCACTGCCCCGAAAGAAAACTAGGTCAAGCGTGTGGCCTCCCTCATGAGTCGGACCCTGGATTACTTGGGTCAGGTCCATGGTTGTCATGGAATCCATGAACTCCTGAGTTGCACCAGAGGTTTCGCCAGCCGAAGGCAGGTTAAAGTCCCCCAGCACCATAAGCCTGGGGAACTCCACCGCCAGGCCGGCTATCGCCTCAAGCAGCTCAAGCAGGGCCTTATTAACGTAGCTGGGAGGCAGGTATGCTAACAAAAGGCCCACCTGGACCCCTAAGTCCAACTTCAGAAGGAGTGTCTCACACCCGACAATCTCCGGGGCAGGGATCCTACGAGGATGCAGACTTCGGCGCGTTATAATAGCCACTCCCCCCCCCTTCCCTGGGGTCATGAATGATGCTGCACTGAGAACCCGTCTGGGCATATCTCGGAAAGGGCTACTCCCCCCTCCTGGCCCAGTTGCTGAGTTGCTGAGCCACTTGTCCAAAGGCAAGATATTCACCAAGCTGGATTTGAGGGAAGCATACTATCGCATACGCATTAGGGAGGGGGATGAATGGAAGACCACCTTTAACTGCCCATTGGGAAGCTTCCACTTCAGAGTGATGCTCTTTGGACTGCAAGGGCCCCCCGCGGTCTTCATGCAATTCATCAATGAGGTGCTCCACCCTCACCTGTACAAGGGGGTGCTCATTTATTTGGATGACATTCTCATCTTTAGTGAGACACTATAGGAGCATGTGAAGCTAGTGCGACAAGTCTTAGAAAATAAAATATTGAATTTTGATTGATTGGATAAAAATGTATAAGTATGTATGCTATTGATATGTTTTTAATGTATACCGTATTTTTCGGAGTATAAGACGCACTTTTTTACCCTCAAAAAGAGGGTGAAAATTTGGGTGCGTCTTATACACCGAATGCAGCCCCACCCAGCCACCCCCACCCTTTGGCCTCTACCTGCCAGCAATTTACCTCTTTGCAGCAAACAGGGCAAAGCACAAGAAGAGCACAAGAAGAGATAAACTGCCTCCCGATCTACAGCTGACAGGCTTGCAAGCCACGCGGTAAAATGAAACTAACTACGGTGGCTGTAATGTAACAAATTGCTGGGAGATAAACTGCTGGCAATATTAGGCTGCTGAAATCAAAAGGAAGCACGCTATAGTTGCTATGGCTCAGAGCTAGAGCTCTTGCCTCACAATCAGGAGGTTGTGAGTTCTATCCTAGGTAGAGGCAGATTCTGTTAATATGTTATTTTGTTAAATGTTTGTAGAGTGTTCAAATTATTAGACTTATTTTTTAAAGACTGCTTTATTATTGTTCTAGACAACTTAACAAAATGAAGAAGCTTTTTAAAATAAATGCTTGCTCTGAAGAGGCCCAGTGCTATTGTATCTTATTTTAAATAGCAGAGAATACTTCCAGAAAGCCACATCAATTTTAAAGATCTGTAAAAGTATAATCTGAAATGTCCTGTTTTAGTATTAAGTATTAGTATTAAGTATTAGTATTAAAAGAAGGCAGCTGAGAAACACTGACTTAATCATGTTTGGAGTAGATCTATTTAAATAATTGGGAGGAGTTAGTGTGATTACATTTAAGAAAACTTTCTGGGATTAATATACTGCCATAAATGTACATTTCTCCAATTCTTTGCCATTTCTATGAGTCAAGCACACATGCACAGAAATGCACAGCAAACAGTGTATATCATCTGTACTGTTTGCTGTTTGGCAAATTGCTGGGAGGCAGAGGCCTTTTTTCCTTGTTTTCCTCCCCCAAAACTAAGGTGCGTCTTATACTCCGGTGCGTCTTATACTCCGAAAAATACGGTATGTATTGATGTATATATGGAAACTGTGGAGAAAAAATAAAAAACATTTTTAAAAAGTGTTAGAAAAACTTCTGGCTGCAAAGCTGTACACAAAACTTTCCAAATGCGAATTTCACAAAACCTCCCTAGACTACCTGGGATATTGCATCTCCAGCAAGGGGATAGAGATGGATCCAGGAAAAGTGAAAGCGGTGCTAAACTAGCAGCCCCCACGCACTCGCAAGCAACTTCGAAGCTTCTTTTTCCCATTTCTGTTTCTACTACTTTTATTTTCTGCTCATTTTTTGTTATCATTTCCTGCATTACACTCATTTTCTCATCCAGTTTTGGTCTCACCACCTCAACCTTTAAAGGCTGCGGTATGGATCCCTCCCTAAAAGAAGCGTTGACCACTGCCTGGATCCAGCCGTGTGCCACCTCTCTGCTGGCCGAAACCAGCCAGGAGGGGCACGGGTCCAATAAACAGGTGGAAGCACTCATCGCCCCTAAGGCCTTGTCCATGTCCTCAGGAGAGACAGGCTAAAACTCCTCCCACAATGCTGGACTAAGACTTGCCCATGTCAACTCAATGGGCTCTGTCCATCCGGAGTCCAGGTTTGACCGAATCTGAGCGACTTTATCCATCAGAAACTGAGCAAATTTCTCAGCTCTACCGTGCAAGTGTTCCTCACTCCCCCCTTTAGCAAGGAGGGAGTGAGTCACCCTAAACAAGGCGGCTGGGCGAGAATCTGCGGACGCAATAAGAGTGGAAAAATGAGATCGTTTTGCCGCCCTTATCGCCACTAGGTAAGACTTAATAAAAGTTCTTAGAAGTGTTCGGTCGAATTCGGTTTTACTGGCTCTCAAGCATCGCTCTAGACATCTCTTGTGGCGCTTCATCTCCTAGAGCTCCTTAGTAAACCAGGGAGCTTTCCGGGATCCACTGCCACGGAGAGGTCACAAAGGTGCAAGCCAATCTAATGTCCCTGATGCTGCGGTGTTCCAGGCAGCCACCAGGGACTCAGACGAATTGTGGACCAGGGTTTCAGGTATTTCCCCAAGTTCCCTCTGGAATCCTTCCAGCTCCATTAGGCGCCTGGGGCGGAACCACCTAGTCGGTCCTGCCTCCCTGCGGGGGAGGAGTGGGGCTGTGAAATCCAACCTCAATAGGAAATTATCTGACCACGACAACGGGGTGGTGACTATATCCCCTGGCTTCAGATCATCTCTCCACTGCCCCGAGAGAAACACTAGGTCAAGCATGTGACCTCCCTCATGAGTCGGACTCTGGATTACTTGGGTCAGGTCCATGGTTGTCATGGAATCCATGAACTCCTGAGCTGCACCATAGGTTTCGCCCGCCGAAGGCAGGTTAAAGTCCCCCAGCGCCATAAGCTTGGGCAGATTCCGGTGCGTTATAATAGCCACTCCTCCCCCCCCTTCCCTGGGGTCGTGGCTGATGCAACACTGAGAACCCGTCTGGGCATATCTCGGAGAGGGCTACTCCAGTAATAAGGGTAGTATAAATAGTATATATAATATAAATAGTATAAATAGTATTAGTATAAATAGAAATGTCAATATAGATTTGAATATAAATATTACAACTGTATACGTGTAAATATATCTATAGTTTTACCACATATTCCTCCAGTACCATTTTACATCACAATGCAATGTCCCGTGTCTGTTCACAGTTTTTCCTTTTTTTTTTTAAGACAGTCTCCTTTATCCTTATTTATTGCATTAAACAGAAAGAGTTTTTCTCAAGTTTCTACTATAGCTCCGCTGTTTCAGGGTTCTTTTTCTCTTCTTTCTCCTTCCTCCTGTGTATATAGTCCCCCCCCACTTTCTCCAAGATGTCGCCGCCTTTCAAAGTTGCCCAGTCACAGTAAGTCCTCCTAGCAAATTTCTTCCTCCCGGGCATCGAATCTTCTTTCTTTCTTTCTCACTGCCAATATTAATAGAAAAACAGTCCCTCTTTTATTCACCGTCTGAATTTTTTTCTTAGCTCACCCCTTTCACGCGTTCCTTTTGTCCGATTTTTAACAGGTTAAATCCTCCGCTCCCACTGCCGGCTCGCCGCTTTCACCTCCTCACAGGAGACTCGCTTTTGCCGCTAATCAATCACAAAACAGTCCACAATCTCAGAGAGATTCTCTATCTGTCTCTTATTGTTCTCTGTTTTCAGATTTCTCCAGCTGCTTACCACTCTTCTCTTCCATCTCTGAGCGTTAGGGACTTCATGCCTCCGGACTGGCCATACAGGCCGAATTTTCCCGTGCTGGTTTCAAGAGTTCCTCTAGTTCAACGGGAGCCTCGCCTTTCCCCTCAAAACCACCAAGGGAACCCCTCTTCTTTATCGTTCCCTCCAGGATCCGATTTTGCCCCTAATTAATTTAATTTAATTTAATTTAATTTAATAGATTTGTATGCCGCCCAACTCCCGGGGGACTCTGGGCGGCTCACAGCATGTCCAAATCTATTACAATAAAACATATAACAATTAAAAAATATATAAAAATTAAAAGAAAATCTCCAACATTCATAACTAAAGGGGGGAGACCTCGAGATAATCTACTCGGTCTCACTTTCACCCCGCCTGCCGGAAGAGCCAAGTTTTTATTGCTTTACGGAAGGCCAGCAGGGTGGGAATGGCTCTGATCTCCGGAGGGAGTTGGTTCCATAGGGAGGGAGCTCCCACAGAGAAGGCTCTCCCCCTAGGCCCCGCCAACCGACATTGTTTGGTCGATGGGACCTGGAGGAGACCAACTCTGTGTGACCTAACCGGTCGCAGGGAGATATGCGGCAAGATGCGGTCCCGAAGGTAGCCTGGCCCTGAACCATGTAGGGCTTTAAAGGTAACGACCAACACCTTAAATTGGATCCGGAGACTAATGGGCAGCCAATGCAGCTGGCGGAGGACAGGTGTTATGTGGGTGTACCTGGGCACACCCACCACGGCACGCGCAGCTGCATTTTGCACCAATTGTAGTCTCCGGATACTCTTCAAGGGTAGCCCCATGTAGAGCGCATTGCAGTAATCCAGCCGGGAGGTGATAAGGGCGTGGGTGACTGTGAGTAGCGCCTCCCTCTCCAAGAAGGGTCGCAATTGGTGCACTAGGCGAACCTGTGCAAAGGTCCCCCTAGCCACAGCTGAAAGATGTTGCTCCAATTTTAGCTGTGGGTCTAGGAGGACACCCAAATTGCGAACCCGTTCTGAGGGAGTTAATTTCTCTCCCCCAAGAACCAAGGAGGGACAATTGACAGAATCCTTGGGAGGCAATATCCATAGCCACTCGGTCTTGTCAGGGTTGAGCTTTAGCCGGTTCTTCCCCATCCAGACCCTAACATCATCCAGGCAGCGGCACATTACGTCGACGGCTTCCCTGAATTGAGACGGGGTGGAGATGTACAACTGGGTATCATCAGCATATTGCTGATACCTCACCCCGTGTCGTCGGATGATCTCACCCAGTGGTTTCATGTAGATGTTAAACAGGATGGGCGAGAGGACTGAGCCCTGTGGCACCCCACAAAGTAGGGGCCTAGGGCTCGACATCTGCCCCCCTGTCAACACCGACTGCGTCCTGTTAGAGAGGTAGGAGGAGAACCACTGTAGCACAGTGCCGCCCACTCCCACCTCGCCGAGACGACGCAGAAGGATACCATGGTCAATGGTATTGAAAGCCGCTGAGAGGTCAAGTAGCACCAGGATGGAGGAGTGACCACCATCCCGGGCTCGCCAGAGGTCATCCATCAGGGTGACCAAAGCCGTTTCCATACTGTAGCCGCGCCTGAAACCCGATTGAAAGGGATCCAGAAAATCAGTGTCATCCAACAGCCGTAGGAGTTGGAGTGCCACCACTTTCACAACAACCTTCCCCGCGAAGGGAAGGTTGGAGACCGGACGGAAGTTCTTTAAATCCGCTGGGTCCAGGGAAGGCTTCTTGAGGAGGGGCCGCACCACCGCAACTTTTAAGGGCCGCGGGACGGACCCCTCTCTCAGAGAAGCGTTGACCAACGCCTGGAGCCAGCCGCGTGAAACCTCCCTGGTGGCCGAAACCAACCAGGAGGGACACGGGTCCAATGAACAAGTGGCGGAACTCATCGCTCCTATGGCCTTGTCTACATCATCAGGAGTCACCGGTTCAAACTCCTCCCATATAACAGGACTAAGGGCCTCCAAAGCACGAAAAATTGGCTAAAACGAGCAGGGCTCCGCTCGTTCCAGCCACTGCAGCGTGATGTCACCGCCGGAAGTCTACCAGTCCGAGTTTTATGCGAAGCGGAGGCAAAAATATCTTTGCTGGATCAACAAATTGTTCATGTGCACGTCTGTCCTAGAATCAAATTCTTTCAGGGTGGCCATTTCTTTTTAAGTGTAAAATGGCTAGCATGGCTATCCCTTTCACATATGTGTAAGAACAATATTTGGTATATCCAAGCTGCATTCCAAGTAGCAGACCCACTACTTTTAGATATATTCCAGTTGTATTTGATGTACTGGATGGGCTTCAATAACAGTTCCATGTTTCTGTATGTTTCTTTAAAGTGTGCAGCATAGCCAACAGATATTGAAAAGTATACATTGCCATTATGTAAAAACAATATTAACACAAGTTTTTGTGAATAGCAGCCAAAAATATATAAAATACACCCAAAAGTGTTCAGAAAGCAAAGTCTTTGTTGTCCAGTGTTATCAAAGGCTTCTTTCCTTATCCGTATCCTGAAATTCTGTTCATTTTAGATAAAAAGTATCTAAATGTTTAAAGTAATCAAATAACCTTTCTTTTTAGAATAGAATAGAATAAGAATGGGATAGAATAGAATAGAATAGAATAGAATAGAATAGAATAGAATAGAATAGAATAGAATAGAATAGAATAATAGAATTCTTTATTGGCCAAGTGTGATTGGACACACAAGGAAGGAATTTTAAGATTTCTGCTATCTATTTAAAAGCAGAATAAAGTCTTACTTTGTCTGAATTGAGTGGAAAAATATAGAGGCAGTTATATGCAACATTAAACAATATGAAATGTGTGGATGCAGAAAATCTAGTTTGCATTCCTGCAAACTGTAAAACATTTACCCCGGTTGGATCGCCTCGCCCTGCAGCCAGCCCTGTAGGCCTGTACCTGCCTCCCGCCCGGCTGTCCGACCGCCTCAACCTGCTGCTCCCAACCGCCTCAGCCTGCTGCTCCTGACCGCCTTGGCCTGCTGCTCCTGACCGCCTCCGCCTGCTGCTCCTGACCGCCTCCGCCTACCGGTAAAAGATCCGCCTCTGCCTCCTGCTCGTCTCAGCCACTTCAGCAGCAGAACAAGCCTTGATGTAGAGGGAGATTTAAAATATTATCTCAGCTGATTCAGGAAGAATTTGTTCATAACAAACAGGATGTTTGTTATGCACAATAATTACCATTAAGTTTAAAATGTGTGGGTGTTTTGCATAAAGGCTGTTGCTTGTAAACAAAGACAAAGATTTCCTTAATTTTTTTCATTTAAAGAATTGAAACAGCATCTTAACTATTAAATGAAAATAACTTTAAAAATGAGCCTTATAAGTACAATTAGAACTTAATTTTCTTTTTATACTGTTCCATACTTTATAAACACTAAAATACAAAGCTTAGGAAGACTGAATACTCATTTAATTAAGAATGCATTTTGATAACTTTGGATCTCTGATTAAATATAAAAAAGTGGAACTAATGAACTGAGAAACCTGATTTTAAATTTCAAACAATCCTAAGAAAAAATAAAAGCATCTGCTACAGTTAGCCTTATAACATATAGATATAATATAGAATTAATGAACTTCTTTAAAGGATAATTATGAATATAATGTATGAAATACCATGAAAGCATTTGAACTGTGAAACAGATCACTACAAAATGAAGAGCAGGATCTCTGAAGGAATCATATAAAGGCAGTATTATGGTATATATTGGATGAAATTGCTCAAGAATTGATTGCACCATGCTTCATGGTGAATCCTAAGGAGCTGGAGGCTAAAACATACGATGAACGGTTGCAGGAACTGGGCATGGCTAGCCTAGTGAAGAGGAAGACCAGGGGAAACATGATAGCAGTCCTCCAATATTTGAGGGGCTGTCACACAGAGGAGAGGGGTCTAGCTATTTTCTAAAGCACCTGAAGGACAGACAAGGAATAATGGATGGAAACTGAACAAGGAGAGGTTCAACCTAGAAATAAGGATAAATTTTCTGACAGTGAGGACAATTAACCAACAGCTAGCTTGTCTTCAGAAGTGGTGGGAGCTTCATCACTGGAAGCTTTCAAGGAGAAACTGGACTGCCATCTGCCAGAAATGGTGTAGGGTCTCCTGCTTGGGAGGGGGGTTGGACTAGATGACCTACAAGGTCCCTTCCAACTGAATAGTGAAAAAAATATTTTTATCTGAGTTAGCTTGGGGAGTTGAAGGACAGCAGTGACTTCCACCAGCACCTCTGTGCAGATGTTAAGCAGCATCAGGACAAGATAGGACCCTGGGGACCCCAGCATAGGACAGTCCCTCCTCTTGTAGTACACCTTGATTTGAACGACTGCAAGAGCCAGCCTCACATTAGCAAGGAACCAGAGTCTATCCAGTGATTTTCAACCTTGGCAACTTGAAAATGGGTGAGCTTCAATTCCCAGAATTTCCCAGCTAGGCATGGGGAATTCACAGCGGTTAGGCAAACACCATGGTCATTAAGTGAACCTTGTGGTCATTAAGCAAACACTGTGGTGGTTAAACAAGTTCATTTTCCTCAATGGGTATTTTTAACCGGAAACCAGAAGGAATTGTTGGAAACTGGCAAAAAACATAGAAAACCTCAGTCACATGACTGTGTGGGATGTTGTAACTGGTCATAAATGTGTGTGTGTGTGTGTGTGTGTGTGCGCGCGCACGTGCGCGCGCATGACTGTCAAAACTCCAAAAACAGGTCAAGTAGCTCTGGGGAGGTCAGTCGTAAATTAGAACACTTGCTAAGCAGCCGGCCATTAAGTGAGGACCACTTGTATTTGGTTTGCCTTAAGGGTTCAGAGCTGTATGGAATCTGGTTTCCTTTGACCCTTTGGGGGATTGCAAAAGGTCCGGATGGGGGAATCGTCGTAGGGGGAACTAGGATTGTGCCCACCGTTTTTTGGAAAGTTGCTGTCTCACATATACAGTTAGTCTTCAACTTACAACCACAATCAAGTCCAAACTGAAACATTTTTTAATTTTTTTGCAGTAGCCCTTAACAGGATGAAAAGGCAACATAATTTGAATGATTTTTTTCAGTAAGAAACCAAGATTGGAACCAGTTGTATCAGAATTGGCCTTGGATGATACAAAACCATCACAAGCAAAATCACTCCAACTTGGAGAAAGCAGCACCTCAATTGAAATAGATAGTTTAAGGTGACCAGACGTCCCGATTTTGGTGGGACAGACCCACTTTTTAATGCTTTGTCCTGTGTCCCGCCCGTCCTCTAAAAAGTCCCGATTTTTTGAAAGAATGCACGACAAGCTAGGGCATTCTTTCCAAAAATCAGCCTGAAGGGGGGGCATGCGAGATTGAGGGAGAGTTAAAACTCCGAGAGTTTTAAGCCAGCCATGTTGGGTCGGGCTCCGTCTAATGAGCCCCCGCTTATTCCTCCAGCCAGACGCGCGCCCGAGCGACAGGCTTCCGATTCAGTCCCCTCTATTCACAGGGTGGTGCGGGGCGGGGCAGAGCGAACCCTGGGGCGGGGGGGGGAGCGCCACTTTGCACTTGTCCCATGAGGCCATGCTAAGTGTGCCGTGGCAAAAGGGGCGGGGCAGGGCGGGGCGCGCGTCCTACCTGGGACTTTTCCTGGTAGCTCCAGTCGCGTTCCTTGCTAATAGCGTCCAGAGCAGAGCAGCCCCTCCCAGAAGATCGCGAGATGTTATCTTTTCGAAGAGGCTGCTCTGTTCTGGGCGCTAATTAGCAAGGAACGCGACTGGAGCTACCGGGAAAAGTCCCAGGTAGGACGCGCGTCTCGTGCTGGGGGTTGGGCGGGCGGGGCGGGGCGCGCGTCCTACCTGGGACTTTTCCCGGTAGCTCCAGTCGCGTTCCTTGCTAATTAGCGCCCAGAGCAGAGCAGCCTCTTCCAAAAGATAACGTCTCGCGATCTTCTGGGAGGGGCTGCTCTGCTCTGGGCGCTATTGCAAGGAACGCGACTGGAGCTACCGGGAAAAGTCCCAGGTAGGTAGGATGTACAGTGGCGGCACTGCCATCCCCGCGCCTCTCGCCCCGCTCACCGGGTGTCTGCTCCGCGGTCGGAATCACTTTTGTTCGCTCTCCTGCTCCCCCTCCGCCAGCGCTGGGCTGCTGGAGTGACAGGGGGAGAAAGGAGATCTGGAGCCAGCCCAAGCCACTGCCGGCTCCCGAAGCGGGGAGGCGGGAGGCGAGGAAAGGCCTCCCGCGTCCCCCCCACCCACCTGGATGCCGACATTTGCATCCTTTTGCCCTCTGCGGATGCGCAGCGTTCTGCGCATGCGCAGAGGGCAAACCTCAAATGACGGCGTCCAGGCGGCCCCGCCCCCCGTCAATGTCCCGCTTTAAAAAAAAAATCTGGTCACTTTAAGATAGTTCCAAAATTGAAAATAGTCTTCTTGAATGCTGGACAGTGCTACAATACAACAATTTTAAAGAAAAATATAATGGACCGGTAGTTTCTAACAAAAAGTTAGGTTGCGAGTATTGTGCAAAACATGACTTCATAAAAGAGAAAAGTGTTCATCTGTCAAAAGAATGGAAATATTTTCAGATTGAGGCATCAGGGAAAAACAACAAGTTTCTCTAAGGAAGGTCGCAAGTGTTGGGGCTCTCACAACCTCCGCTGGCAAGCTGTTCCACTGGTTGCTCGCTCTCACCGTCAGAAAGTTTCTCCTCACTTCCAGGTTGAATCTCTCCTTGGTCAGCTTCCATCCGTTATTCCTTGTTTGGCTTTCTGGTGCCATAGAGAACAGCCTGACCCCCTCCTCTCTGTGGCATCCCCTCAAGTATTGGAACACTGCTATCATGTCACCCCTGGTCCTTCTCTTCGCCAGACTGTCCAAGCTCAGTTCCTGCAACCGCTCCTTGTATGCTTTATTTTCCAGACCCTTTATCATCCTGGTTGCTCTCTTCTGCACTTTCTCTAGAGTTTCAGTGTCTTTTTTGTAGTGTGGTGAGACTGGTGAGGTCGTAACTTGTTTTAGATGACTCCATAAAGGAAATAAAGCACCTAAATCATTTTAAAATATTTATTGACAAGATATACACTATTTTTCATAAATCCAGTAAGAGCCAAATGGAACTTACCAAAATATCCGAACAACTTGGAATGGAAATTATAAAGATTGGTAGAGTTTTGGGACCAAGATGGGCTGCCTGTAGCTTAAAGTCAACCCTAGCTGTGTGGCGTGCTTATCCAGCGCTACATCAGTATTTTCATTCAAATGAAAAGTATTTAGGTATGGCTGCCCATCTTGAAAATATATATTTTTATGACTGATTTGGCATTGATGATTGACATTCTAAATGAAATTTATCTTCTTTCAAATGCATGGCACCGGTGCATCGCCTCCTACTCCATTGTGGCCATGAACAAGCAGCAGATGTGGGCCAACAGCCAGCAGGGTCCTGCTGGATGGGGCTGTTGGAGCTGCCGCCATGAGGTGAGGCAGGTATCGGGGCATGGGTGGCCTGGCTACAGGTGCCCTGAGGTAAAGCAGTGTGGGGCACATGGGGCAGCTCAATCCCCCTGCCTCTCGGTGGCACAACTGACACACTGCACAGCCTCCTGCACCGCCACGAGCAAGCAGAAGAAGTGGGCCTCCCATACATGGGGAAAAAAATAAGACATCCCCTGAAAATAAGCCCTAGAGCTTATTTTGGAGCCCAAAATAAAATATTTTGGGGGTAGTACACAAATGAAACTCCCTGCTAGTCCTGGCCCTGAAATGTTGCAAATAGTAAAAATTAGCAAGGTAGTTTCTGCTCAGTAAGATAGATGCTTATCAAATTTTATCTTAATTTTTCTAAGAAGTCTACAACTAATAATGAAAGATGAACTCCAAATGCATATATTGTTCTGCTGCATGTTTATTGTTTATGAATAATTTCATATGCTACATAAAAATATGATGGCGAGGAGGCGGCGAGGAAGGGATTGATGCTCGCCTCCTCTTCCTCGCAGGCAGGAGTGCATTTCAAATTGCTGTAGGCAGAGCCCAGAGGAGCCGAGCTAGTCCCGCGGGGTGTGCGCGCACCCGCCTCTCACTTGCTCTCGCTCTCCCGGCCAAAAGAGTGCCCGCCGCAAAAAGAGTGGCTCCCGGCATGTCCCCCCCTTTCCCTGGAAAGTAGTTGGGGGGGCTTATTTTCCGGGGGGGGGTTATTTCAATGCATGTCCTGAAAAGCCCTGTTGGCCTTATTATCAGGATATGTCTTATTATAGGGGAAACATGGTACTTATCAAATTAATCTCCCTTAGCTTCAAATGCATTATTGCTACTTATTTGTATAGATCAATTACTGAACTTATTAATGAGTTTTATTTACCAACACAATCCAAAAATATTCTAGGTGGTATAAAGATAGAAACAATAATAAAAACCACAACAATACAACATTATTAACAATCAGTTAATAACCAAATCCATTCAGGTGCCAGTGATTTCACATGGCACTCTTCCAATTGTGAAGCACAAATGTCTTTACACAGACATTAAGTTGCAAAGCAAGCCACTTACATATTTTAACATTTACATTATGTACAATTGCAGTCTTATCAGATATAATATATCTTCGCACGATATATTATTTCCTTTTATTATTTTTCTTCCATATTACAATTTATAGCATTGAATTCCAGTCTTCCAATATATATCACATAAAAGTATCTAAAATATACAGTAGTTACAATTCTTTGTAACTATATTTTTCTCTCTACGTACATTAAACAATAGCTTCCTCTTATCCAAATTTTTTGCAGAAATCATTCTTGACTATGCATTTCTTCTCCCCCACAGTGCAATGGAATATGCCTGGGAATGGGAATGACAGTTTGCAAAGTACTGTATTTCAGGGACAGAGCATTTGTTAAGTTCCTTATCAGACAAATGGGTAGCAGAATCTTCTCTGTGTCAAGACACAGGTACAAACTGGGTCAGAGGGACCAAAGAGGCCCCATCTTTGCAGCTTATTTCATAAATGGATGCTAAAATACCATAATCAGTTTTCAAGATTCTGCAATATTTTCTTTTTAATAAATCTGATTGAGACAGTGAGAATCTAGCTTTCTTCATTTTGAGCAGCTTTAGGAGCTTGTCAACCACCCTTTTCCAGTTATGCCACCATGCATCTTTTTATACTTCCTATTAATGCAAGTCCACAGTGTTCTGTGGTACTTTCTAACATTGTCATGGCTGTGATCAATTTGAGACTTTAAGATAAAGTTCAATGAGGTTAATCTGCATATCCTGCTAATCATGGTGCAATTTGCTCCTTTAACCATTTTTAGAGGACATTTAAAGTTGATTTTGGCTTCAATGCATCCCCAGCATGGTGGAGGCAACTCAAAATCATAGAGTTTTAAGTAACGGTTTTGGTATTGTTATAGAGCAGGGGTGTCAAACTTGCATCGTCATGGCATCATCATGTGACGTATCGCGACTCCCCCCTTCACTAAACCAGGGATGGGCGTGGCCATGATGCATCTGGCCTACAGGCCTGAGTTTGACATCTGTTATAGAGGTTGTGCCATATAAATGATCTGTAATGCATCACTGCTGATAAAATAGCCAGGGGCTGGAATCAGCCTTGCTCTTATTAGATACTTAGATTGTGATTGGCATGACCTTTCCCACCCAGTTAGTGTGTATTGCCTTTCATGCATTCTTAGATTCTTCTGCCCAAATAATACCTGACCCAAATTCCAAAGTTGCAAAAGTTCTATTATGAATTTTCTTCCGACGCGATGTGAACCGGTAGGGAAGGTAAGTAGAACCCACCCCTGCTCTGCAAGCTTCAGGAATAGGCAGTTTTGCCTATTACTGTTATGTCTCACCAATGTCCTCCTATTGCTCCTGGGATGACCATTATCTTAGTCTCTCTCCTCTGCGGTCATCAGCTAAGCTACTGTAGTGATAGGTGTCTTTCCATCAGGCTTCAAGCACCTTAGCAAGCAATAGTCAGTTGCTTGGTTGTTCTTTCAGCAGCAAACATCAATGTCAGAGTCCAGACTCTGTCATTCAGAAGGAGAAGGGGGGTTCTGGCTCTGTTTGATCAAAAGGTTATAACATATCCGGATCCCAGACACCTGAGAGCCTCTTCATCTTAAGATAAGGTTTTATGGGGGGTATCCGGATCCCAGACACCTGGGAGCCTCTTCATCTTAAGATAAGGTTTTATGGGGGGTAATTGAACGGAAGAGTGAGGCTGGGAAAACGGATCCATCTGTCAAACATTTGTGGATTGATTATGCTGAATGGGATGGGGTGTTAAGCTTAAAAGACTTGTCTTGCCCGAAGGCATTTTAGACCTTGCTTTGAATTGAATGGATGTATACAGATGCAAATAAAGGAAATCCTTTTGAAAACCTTGGCTTGGCTCAAAAGTTCGTTCCTGGATTGTGGCTGGAAGACATACCTTACAATCAAAGTGGCAAGATAAAGACAGGGAGACAGCATGATGCTATCTGGCAGTAATATCTTTTATTTTTTTGCATTTCTTCATGTTATTTATGAGAAGTGTTTGCTGGCTCAAACTTGAGTTTTTAAGAATCCTATGTGGAACTATTAGGCTATTCTGAGTCTGATTTTTGTGACTGAGGACAGCAAAGAGTGTATGAGCATTCATGCTTTTCTTTTTATATTATTTTAAAAGTGTTACATGCTCAGTTTTTTTTGAGTCATCATGCAGCCTTCAATCAATCAATCAATCAAATCAAATCAATCAATCAAATAAAGTAAGATGAGTGAAAACTGCCAGTGTGGAAGTGCCCCAAGTCTTCCCATACTGTACTTGTATTAGCTATGATCAAGCCAAGGAAGTCAATCTGCTTCTTACTTCCTTCACTTAGTATGCTGTATAAAGTAGGCCACCATGATAGCTTGTTTTACAAACCATAATGTAGGGTGATATGTAAACTAAGTCAATAACTTGTAGGTTGTTACTACTTATAGTTTAATTGCTTTGGAGAATAATTATAGGAACATTATGAATACCATCTTCAGTTCGAGATGAAAGGTGGGATATCATATTAACCTAGTAAATTAAATAAGCAAACGATTCAGTTAAAGACATAAACAAGTCTAAAAACAAATATGTTTAATTAGACTGAGTTTGTTGTAAATGGAACGAAAGACATTTCTGCCATTCAGAAATTACTTTTGCTTAAGGCTGCTACATCTAGCTAGAACAGTGTTTCCCAACCTTGGCAACTTGAAGATGTCTGGACTTCAACTCCCAGAATTCCCCAGCCTGCGAATGCTGGCTGGGGAATTCTGGGAGTTGCAGTCCAGACATCTTCAAGTTGCCAAGGTTGGGAAACACTGAGCTAGAAGACACTGAGTTGACCAATATGTAAAGCAGATTTAGAATTTTCTGTAACTCTGCTATTATTTATTGGTAGACCAGATTTAGCAGCAGATTATTTCTGAAAGATTTTACCTTAACTTTATTTCAGTTGAGACTACATGTTTAAAACAAGTAAGCCCCAATACACTCTATTTCTTACAGTAAATTAATTTGATACTGCCAAAATACATTGCTTCTCGTAATGTTTAACAATTTACTGTAATAACAGCAGAAAACACCTATTGGTTCGCAAAATACCAAATGACCACCAATTGACCGCAAAGATACACAGTACTCTAGTTCTTTGCTGCCCTCTAGTAAACGTTTGGAGTTTTGCAAGTCGTGTCTGCTAGTCGTACGGACGCATGTCTTCATGAAGTCTGGAATCGAATTCGAGTCGAGGGGGTCTTTACGGCTTATATAATGCAATAAGTTAAAATTGAATTATGACATCTACCTCGGTCTTATGATAACACAACATTACGGTTTCTTTTCTACCTTAAAATGGATTTGTTCTTGTTTTCGCTCCCACTTCTTGCCCCTGAATATAAAAACCAAAGATTTTGAACCCGGAAGCTTGGAACTATTGTTGAAACAAAACAAAAGAAAGAAAATGAGAAATGATCTATGATACATATAGAATCTCAGAAGGGATTATTTCCTGTCCGTCACTTTCTCCGGATCACTTCCGGTGCAGTGTTCAACCCCGCCCCTTTTAGCAATGGCGGTGTCACTGTCGCCAACTATGGCGCTGGCTGGGCAACGAAGTGCGTTGTGAGCACTTTTCTACACTTGAAGTTTTGCCAGCGGGTGCCTATCTTTGGGGTGCGAAAGGGCTTTGGAAGCGCGAAGGGGTTTGGTTGGTTTCTTCTCGTTTTGCAGCGATGGCGCCGGTGCAATTGGAGAGCCATCAGCTGGTCCCGGTGGGCGGTGGGCCCGCTTCGGCTCCGGCCCCACCGCCCCCAGGGACTGCGACCGCGGCAGCTAGTCCTGGATATCGACTCAGCACTCTCATCGATTTTCTGTTGCATCGGACGTATGCCGAGCTCACTGTCCTGGCCGACCTGTGAGTCCTGTATCCCAGCAATAATTCATTCTCCGGCTTTGCTTGGGAAAATCCTTGCTGCTTAGACACTTCTTGTTCCTTTTGGAGGAGGGTGGTGATCTATGTTAAGTTAAAGTTATGGAGAAAAAGAGCAGAAAGTAGTGAGGCGTAAGCTTCCGAGTTTGGTAACGAAACTGATTTTCACAATAAAAAGAAATAAAATGAGTTTCGCTGCCTAAGAGACACAGTCCGTTATGCTATAATGTAAATTTCAGCGTGATAGTAAAAGTTTATATTATGTGATTTATATTATGTGAAGCAATTATTGGGAGACTAGGAATAGGAATTAAAAGCATTTAAATTGCAGATCCCATACTGGGATTATATTTCATCAGTTTAAGTTTGTATAAACTTGGTAACAATATTCTTTTGCATAGTATATATATTTTAGATTCAATAAACATGTTTTCTAACGTGATGGATGCGTGATAAGATACTATAGGTATTCAACTGAAGATGTGCAGTATACCTTTTCTTTCAGTTTTATATATTCTGCATAGAGATTTGTCATAAGAAAATGACTCATTATTGAAGCTTTAACAATTATGCTTATCTGAAAGTATTGTATATGTGTTTATTATTTGTATAATTGAGATTTCTTTTATAAACAATTTAAATATCAAGCTTCAAAATGTAGGCTCATAATACATTGGCATTTGCATATATTTTGGAATGTAAGGCAATATACCGAGAGGCTACTTTTTATAGTCTAAAATTTAATATTCTTGCAATCTTTTATGACATAGTTTTTATTTGTTTTTTCTTTTTAAAACCAGATTACCAAGAAAAACTGATATGGAAAGGTGAGTAATGATTGTTATGGTGGTTGTACAACTCAATGAGAGATGGTTGAACTTTGTTGAGCTATAGAAATATTGCTATAGAGCAATATTTTAATGCAAAGTTTGAAAATCAAAATACATTTGACTGCTTTACACATATGACAGCTTGATTCTGTGGAAATAATCTATTTGCTTACAGTACAAATCCAAACTACAGTTTTGTATTGCTTGTACATCATAATGTTGATTTGTGCTTATACTCTATTTAAAGATTACTATGTTTAAAAAGTTTATGCAGCTATCGAGGTAAAAATTTACTGATATATTATTTTAAAAGAATCACATTTGATGAAGACTCTGTGGGTTTACAAGAATTTATCTGATGGGTGGCACAAAATATCTTCTTTTTGATAGCAAAATAAGTTGCTAGTTTTATTTTCAGGCAGTTTAAGTAGCATTTCATTACAGTAGCTAAATAAGACTTTCCCCCACTCTTTTGCTTCTCTACAACTGTTCTCATAAGCAATATAGAAACAACATAAACAATTATTTATGTGACTAGCCAAACATTTGAAAGTTAATTATTTCCTTATATAGTAGTCTTCGACTTAAGACCACAATTGAGTCAAAAATTTCTGTTGCTAAGCAAGGCAGTTAAGGGAGTTTTGTCCCATTTTATGACCTTTCTTGTCACTGCTGTTAAGTGGTCACATGTCTTGAACAGTGTTTTATTTAATCATTTGGGATAAAGTATTTATTTATTTATTTATTTATTTATTTATTTATTTATTTATTTATTTATTTATTTATTTATTTATTTATTTATTTATTATTGGGTTCTTCTATGTCACCTACTCCCTAAGGACTCAGGGCGGCGTACAACATTTTAAGAGAACACTAAACAATAAACTTATTTAAAAACAGTTTTTAAAAAGTTAAAAAACACATCCAACAACATACATACAGGGGGAGATCTCGGGTATAAAATTGTCTCAGACCCCTGCCTGCAGGAAGAGCCATGTCTTAATGGCTTTTCGGAAGGAAAGCAGGGTGGTGATAATTCAGATCTCTGGGGGAAGTTGGTTCCAGAGCGCGGGGCCCCCCCACAGAGAAGGCCCTCCCCCTAGGGCCCGCCAGTCGGCATTGTTTGGCTGACGGGACCTGGAGGAGACCCACTCTGTGGGACCTAACCGGTCGGAGGGAAGTATGAGGCAGAATGCGGTCCCGGAGGTAACCAGGTCCTAAGCCATGTAGGGCTTTAAAGATGATGATCAACACCTTGAATTGTACCCGGAGACCAATGGGCAACCAATGCAGCTGGCGGAGTATGGGTGTTACGTGGGTGTATCTTGACACACCCACACCCACCACAGCACGCGCAGCCGCATTTTGCACCAACTGAAGTCTCCGAATACTCTTCAAGGGTAGCCCCATGTAGAGCGCATTGCAGTAGTCCAATCGGGAGGTGACAAGGGCATGAGTGACCATGAGTAGAGCCTCCTTCTCCAAGTATGGTCGCAATTGGTGCACCAGATGAACCTGTGCAAAAGCCCCCCTAGCCACAGCTGTAAGATGGTCTAATTTTAGCTGTGGATCTAGGAGGACTCCCAAATTGCGAACCTGTTCCGAGGGAGTTAATTTTTCTCCCTCAAGAACCAAGGAGGGACAGTCGACATAGTCCTTAGGAGGCAATATCCAGAGCCACTCAGTCTTGTCGGGGTTGAGTCTGAGTCTGTTTCTCCCCATCCAGGTCCTAACGTCGTCCAGGCATCGGCACATTACATCGACTGCCTCCCTGAATTGAGACGGGGTGGTGATATACAGCTGGGTGTCATCAGCGTACTGTTGAAAACTCACCCCGTGTCTACGGATGATCGCCCCCAGCGGTTTCATGTAGATGTTAAACAGGATGGGCGAGAGGACCGAACCCTGAGGCACCCCACATGTCACGGGCCTAGGAGACGACCTCTGCCCTCCTGTTACCACCGACTGCATCCTGTCGGCGAGATAAGAGGAGAACCACCGCAAAACGGTGCCTCCCACTCCCAACTCGCTGAGACGATGCAGAAGGATACCATGGTCGATGGTATCGAAAGCCGCTGAGAGGTCAAGCAGCACCAGGATGGAGGAATTTCCCCCATCCCGGGCTCGCCAGAGATCATCCATCAGGGCGACTAAGGCAGTTTATGTACTGTAGCCGCGCCTGAAACCAGACTGATAGGAATCTAGATGATCAGTTTCCTCCAATAGCCGCAGAAGCTGAGAAGCCACAACCTTCTCCACAATTTTACCTATAAAGGGTAAGTTGGAGACCGGATGAAAGTTCTTCAAGTCCGCTGGATCCAGGGAAGGCTTCTTAAGGAGGGGTCTCACCACCGCAACTTTTAACGGCTGCGGTATGGATCCCTCCCTAAAAGAAGCGTTGACCACCGCCTGGATCCAGCCGTGTGCCACCTCTCTGCTGGCCGATACCAGCCAGGAGGGGCACGGGTCCAATAAACAGGTGGAAGCACTCATCGCCCCCACGGCCTTGTCCACATGCTCAGGAGAGACAGGCTCAAACTCCTCCCACAACGCTGTACTAAGACTTGCCCCTGTCAACTCAATGGACTCTGTCCAGCCAGAGTCCAGGTTCGACCGAATCTGAGCACTTTATCCGTCAGAAACCGCGAATTCCTCAGCTCTACCTTGCAAGTGTTCCTCGCTCCCCCCTTTTGCAAGGAGGGTGCGAGTCACCCTAAACAAGGCGGCTGGGCGACAATCTGCGGACGCAATAAGAGCGGAAAAATGAGATTGTTTTGCCGCCTCTATCGCCACTAAATAAGACTTGATGAAAGTTCTTAGAAGTGTTCGATCAGATTCGGTTTTACTGGCTCTCCAGCGTCGCTCCAGACGTCTCTTGTGGCGTTTCATCTCCCGGAGCTCCTCGGTAAACTAGGGGGCTTTCCGGGATCCACTGCCGCGGAGAGGTCGCAAAGGCGCAATCCGGTCTAATGCCCCTGATGCTGCGGTGTTCTAGACAGCCACCAGGGTCTCAGACGAATTGTGTACCAGGGTTTCAGGTATTTCCCCAAGTTCCCTCTGGAATCCTTCCGGCTCCATTAGGCGCCTGGGGCGGAACCACCTAGTCGGTCCCGCCTCCCTGCGGGGGAGGAATGGGGCTGCGAAATCCAACCTCAGTAGGAAATGATCTGACCATGACAACGGGGTGGTGACTATATCCCCTGGCTTCAGATCATCTCTCCACTGCCCCGAAAGAAACACTAGGTCAAGCGTGTGGCCTCCCTCATGAGTCGGACCCTGGATTACTTGGGTCAGGTCCATGGTTGTCATGGAATCCATGAACTCCTGAGCTGCACCAGAGGTTTCGCCAGCCGAAGGCAGGTTAAAGTCCCCCAGCACCATAAGCCTGGGGAACTCCACCGCCAGGCCGGCTACCGCCTCAAGCAGCTCAAGCAGGGCCTTATTAACGTAGCTGGGAGGCAGGTATGCTAACAAAAGGCCCACCTGGACCCCTAAGTCCAACTTCAGAAGGAGCGTCTCACACCCGACGATCTCCGGGGCAGAGATCCTACGAGGATGCAGATTCCGGCGCGTTATAATAGCCACTCCTCCTCTCCTTCCCTGGGGTCGTGAATGATGCTGCACTGAGAACCCGTCTGGGCATATCTCGGAGAGAGCTACTCCTCCCTCTTGGCCCAGCCAGGTCTCATTTATACATACCAGGTCCGTCCCCTCTTCTGTGATTAAATCACGTATCAGGGGGGCTTTGTTGACAATTGACCTGGCATTAAGCAGCAGCATCCTGAGCCCAGGGCCCTGAAGACCCTGGTTGCCAGGTACTCGGGTTGAGCAAGATGGAACCACATCGGAGGGGCCGGAACAAGGGATCGCTTGTAGACAGCGAGGTCTTATTCCCCGAGAGCGGCCCACCCCTCTGCTCCCGCCATATCTGCCTCTCCCCTTTATGACCGAGATGCTCCGGCTCTCGTCCCCTCCAGAGATCCTATCCCCTCCCCCGCTGGTCCCCCTCCCTCCCTGCAGGCCATACATACCGTTCTCACTGGGCCAGGTAGCAGAGCCCGGCCCCCCTCCGCTTCTGTTTCCACACTCATTGTAGCTCATTCCAATCCATTTGACATTACTCATTCCTGAAACAAACAGATAAACTATATTTCTGCTTTGACAATTTCAAGTTCTCTTTTATTTATGCTTCTCATATTCCATGTTCTGATTGGATATGTCTGATTCCACAGTACATTTTCATAATTTAATATGAAACCCTTGTTTAAGCAGCCCATATATTTTGAATGTATATTGCATGTGGCATTTTTTATTTTTTCAATGTACAGGTTCTTAGCTAATAAATTTATGGGTATAATTAAAATATGCTTTTTTACATCAGTAGCAGGAGTTTCTGTGTCCTGAAATTGCACTAGGGTTGTCCAAATCAGTATATGTTAAGATAAAGTTGTTAATAACATGTCACTGTGAATACTTGTTGATGTAATTTGGTTTTGAAGTTGGTCCCTACATTTTAGTTTAGTACTTTAGGGCATGTTTTAATTAAATAGTAAATGTCATTGGTGTCTCCAATTCTGTAGGAGCATTGATTAGACCAGGTGGGTCCCCAAACTTGGCAACTTTAAGACTTGTGGACTTCAACTCCCAGAATTGAAGAGAATTCTGGGAGTTGAAGTCCACAAGTCTTAAAGTTGCCAAGTTTGAAGACCTCTGGATTAAACACTTAGGCCAGAAACTTTCTAAAATAAAAAATATTATTATAAAATATTATAATATTATTTCTTTTTAAAACCAAGACCAGGAGGATTTAAACTTTAGAATAGTAGTATCAAGAAAATGGAAAAATTCAGCTTAAAGTTTAAACTGTTTATATCTTGGCAAAAGAAAAAATCAAATATATTTGTTTTCTACTATAGTACTAATGAAACATTCAGCAATTCTGGGGACCTAGTTTAAGAGATGTGGTGTCACTATGGAAAAAGCTTTGTCTTATGTCCTGAAGATTTTACCTACCGTATTTTTCGGAGTATAAGACGCACCTTAGTTTTGGGGGAGGAAAACAAGGAAAAAAGGCCTCTGCCTCCAAGCAGTTTGCCAAACAGCAAACAGCACAGATGATATACACTGTTTGCTGTGTATTTCTGTGCATGTGTGCCTGACCCATAGAAATAGCAAAGAATTGGAGAAATGTACATTATGCCAGAAAGTTTTCTTAAATGTAGTCACACTAACTCCTCCCAATTATTTAAATAGATCTACTCCAAGGTAAGTCAGGATTTAACTCTAATACTAAACAGGACACTGTTACATTTCAGACTATACTTGTACAGAGCTGTTAAAATTAATTAAAATTTCTGGAAGTATACATTATTCTCTATTATTTAAAAGAAGATACAATAGCACTGGGCCTCTTCAGAGCAAGCATTTATTTTAAAAAGCTTCTTTATTTTGTTAAGTTGTCTAGATTACAGGGGTCTCCAACCTTGGCAACTTTAAGACTTGTGGACTTCAACTCCCAGAATTCCACAGCCAGCAAAGCTAACAAAGCTGGCTGTGGAATTCTGGGAGTTGAAGTCCACAAGTCTTAAAATTGCCAAGGTTGGAGACCCCTGGCTCTAGAACAATAATAAAGCAGTCTTTAAAAAATAAGTCTAATAATTTGAACATTCTACAGACATTTATCTACAGAATTACAGAATTACTGTAATTCACTTACCCCCTTGCATCCAGTTCAGCAGAAAATAAAAATCTGCGTGTCTCTCCCAGCTATTTGCCTCTTTGCAGCTAGTTTCACTTTCATTTTAGCACGTGGCAACTCAGCTGTAGGTCGGGAAGCTGCTAATGACTTGCTTGGCTTTACAGGCTCTTCCCTCTTTGCTGCAAACAGGTAAATTGCTGGAAGACAGAGGCCAAAGGGTGGGGGTGGGTGGGTGGGTGGGGGTACATTCGGTGTATAAGACACACCCAAGTTTCACCCTCTTTTGGGGGGTAAAAAGGTGCTTATACTCCGAAAAATACGGTAAGAGAAACAAGAGAAACATCAATTCCAGTTGTACACAGAAACTATTCAGAGAAACAGGCATAGCTAATGCAGTAGTGGTAATAGATTCGATGTGTTTATTTTCTTGATACTTGTGCTTTTATATAGGAGAATTGTTTAGGTTAAAATGTAAACATAAATATATGATGCAGCTAACATTTTGATGTTAGTGGCAAATAATTCTTGTTCTGATTTATTATAGAATACCTGACAAACATATTACTTTTGAAAGCAGTTTGCTAAACCCAACTTTGCAATAAAGTTGTAGATAAATAGATAGATGGAAGATAAAATCAAAAAGAAATCTTTTTAACTATATATAATAGAAAAATCTTTTGGGACAGTTTATTAATACTGTAATTCAGTCTTTGAACTGAATTAATCCAGCAATGCATTTACTTAAAATGCTTATTGTATTTTACTGCAATTACATTCCCAGTCCAGTGATGAGCATTAATTTTATCTGGTCATAATTATTTTCTAATATGTCCTTCTACAGCTGTTGATAAACAACGTATTTGATCTTTATTGTTTTTCAGACTAATTTAACTACATAGTTTCTAAGTAACTTTTTGTGGGTTTTTTTTTTACAGGAAAATAGAAATAGTGCAGTTTGCAAGTCGTACACGGCAGCTGTTTGTCCGATTATTAGCCTTGGTAAAATGGGCAAATAATGCTGGGAAAGTTGAAAAATGTGCGGTAAGTTTGAGTGTCCATGAGTAATGTCCAATGAAATAATGGAAGCAATAATGGCATTCTTCTAGTTAAGATAGCTGTGGTATATTGGTTACCAATATTTCAAATGCTAAAATACCATGGACATTATTTCTTTAAAAAGAAGATTTTAGCTGGTGTCACAGATAGATAGGAAAATATTACTTCCTTTAGATGTTTTGGATTTCAGCTGATGTTTGAGGAGGTCTTGAAAGGTGTATCATTCCAAAACACTTTTTCAGATGTCCAAATGTTGCACATCCTGTAATTGTGAGATTGACCTTGGGAGACAGGGCAACTAGATGTAGCCAAGGGAATGACCAGATAAAAGGCAGCTTAGTCCACAGCAGGAATGTGGGTGGGACAAGAGACTAAGAAAAGAACCCTCCCAATTTTCTTGGGCTGTAAAGGAGGGGGGAGAAGATAAATACTTTCAGAATTGCAAGATTTTATTAATGTAACCTTAGTTCATTTGGTGGTGTTTCCTGTCTGGTCTACCTTCTAATGCTGACACATCCCTACTTATTTCAAACCCTTGAAATGCTTAGGCTGACTTGATTTTTTTTAAGTCAGTTAGAAATAAGTTATTTAAATAAATGTACTTCCTGGAAATGTCAAATCCAAATTTCCCCGGGCAATGCTTCAGATTCCTAAGAGTTATCAAACACCCTCCTGTAATTGGGTCCCCATGTAAGTTTGGCTTCTTTAACAATCTTGGATAAATTTCATTCAGCCTGTAACTAGACTATTTGGATTATTAATTGCAGGTCTCTGGTTTTGCTTCGGATGGTTTGCTTTCTGTAGGTTATGACTAAATTAGAATGCTTCTTAAACAGAAAATTATGCCTCTTGCATGGGGAATGAGTTGAACCTGGCTCCTGTCAGCTTCTAGTCTGAATCTGTGGCTAGCCAAATGTTGCCATTCTAGGACTGTATTGCTTACAACATTGCAGTAGCATTTCTTGCTAGTATCCTCCAATCTTTTCTGCTGAAAGGCAGATTTAGTAAGATGACCTATAAGGAATGTGTTTAAAATTGTGCTTAAGGGGTGGTTGAAACATGGGAGTGGGTCCTGCTTTTCTATGAGTTTGGTAGTGATCTGAACAATATTTATTTATTTATTTATTTAAATGGATTTATATGCCGCCCAACTCCCACGGGACTCTTCTTTTTTCCTACAAGTAAACTTTCCAGGTCATTCAATGATAAATTCTTGCTTGTGTGTTTACTATTACCTGTAAGGTGGCAAAATTTTGTATAGCATAGAGTGTGCCAACAGATAAGGAGCAGTTGCCAAAATTGGTTATCCATCTCCCTTAGCATTTGTAGCAATTAATCTCCCATTGCTTTTTTATAACTATTTGTTCTACTATATTATTATGTTGTCTGGATGTTTTAGAGGTTATTTTAAATTACTGGTTTTTGTCTGTAAAAAAAGCATTCATTCATTGTTCCCAAGTGATCTGATTTTTTTCTCAGGATTTCCCACCCCCACCCCTAGTTTTAGACTAATAACATATGTGTTGGCAAAGGTGAGGAACTGGGCACTGTAATATGATGCAAACAACTCCTCTTGGGTATGTTTGTCACAGGCTTTCATGCATGCACATAAGGACAGAAACTTTAGGAATGTTTGTTTTATCCTGATAATCAGATTCTGCAGACACATCTTGTAGTTTATATCTACTCTTAAATTGTATACATGTTTGTCTATAATTGCACTTTAAACAAATTCTAGAGTAATGTGCAATAATTAAAACTGCAAAATAATACATACAGGTAGTCCTCGACTTACAACAGTTCATTTAGTGACCATTCGAAGTTACACCAGCACTAAAGTGATTTACGACTGTTTTTCACACTTACAACCGTTGCACCATCCCCACAGTCACATGATCAGAATTCAGATGCTTGGCAACTGAGTCATATTTGTGACGAGTGCATGTCGCCGCCCTGAGTCCTTCGGGAGTTGGGCGGCATATAAGAACACCATAATAAATAAATAAATAAATAAAAATGTCCCAGGGTCATGTGATCAGATTTTATAACCACCTGACAAGCAAAGTCAGTGGGGAAGCCAGATTCACTTAACAACCATGTTACTAACTTGAAATTCTCCATAGTAGGTGGGGCTAGCATCCAGGCATGGGTTGACCTCGTCTGTTCAGCCTATAGGAGTGAGTCTGTGAAAGTTGAAAGGCTCCGCCTCTGTCGCTAGGATCCCCAGCTTTGACTCAGTCCTCAGTCTGGGCAGACTTGTCAAGGTTTTCTCCCATCCTGGATTCACCATTATTCTACTGTATGAATAGTTCTTCAAAACTGTAAGTTTTCCCCAGCTGATCCACAGCCTTTGGGTAGGCTCGCTGGGAGGAGGTGACAACGAGCTTCGGCTCTAGTTGTTCACAGCCGAATTGTGGCATTGACTTCTACAGGGGCTTGCCCTTTAGTCTGCCACAGGGGCTATCGCGCTCCGTTTTATCACTGATACGTAAAGAAGAGGCCATTATTGAGGTTCCCAGGCTGACTGTGATAGCATTGTGGCCAGGAGCTATCACGCTCCTTCTTTCGGCTGGTAATTGCTCCGGGGGGGGGGGGGAAATTGCCGGTGAGCCGTGCTGCCCGCCATTTTGGAAACCTGCCGACACCGCTGAACACTGATAGTCGCTGGAGTTTCTCGCTCCAGCGACGGAGGGCCGCAGAAGCTCGGCTCCACTAATTTAAGTAGATCGTGAGCGGGCAGTGAACGGAAAGTCGCAGGAGCTTTGTGCTCGAGCAGCTACAGCCTCGATTGAGCTGGGACCTCCGGAGGAGTGAGCAGCCACATGGGCGGCAGCCATTTTATGATGGAAGCGACCAGCATTTCCGGTTTCAACCCGGCGGCCATTTTGTTGACACAGCTTCTTTGCAGAGTCACCCAAGCGGTTTCAGCAGCATGGCGTGCCTTTCCGAAGCCATGGTTTCTCCTCCTGTATTATTGTCTTCCTCTGGTGATCGCTATTGAGAGCCTTCAGCTGCCCACTCACTAGTCAACCCAGGGGGTGGTGCAATACAGGCCGATTGGAACCGAGGCTACTAAGACCTTATTACTGTTTCATCTTAGCCAGTGATTGCAGTCCTATCCAGCCCTAACACTATGGCAGGCAGGCATTTGAGCTCTGGTAAGGGGAAAAGGGCCTCCAAGTCAAGGAGTCATTCCCAGTCTAAGTCTAAAGCCCAGGACTCTTCGAGTAACAGGAGCGAACCAGAGGACCAAGAGCTCAAGAGCCTTTCAACTTTCACAGACTCAGTCCTATAGGTCAGTGGTCCCCAACCTTTTTATTGCCGTGGACCGGTCAACGTTTGATAATTTTTCTGCGGCCCACTGGGGGGGGGGGTTTGCGACGTCGCGTTGATTATTAAATCAAAACAATCTCAAATATAAACAATTTTAATTTAATTGTATTTAAACATGGCATCATGGACCCTCGGGTATATTGTACATGTCTTCTGCGGGACTCTGTGGCTATGTGTTGGAGTCCCCTTTACCTGCTGCACCGCAGACAGGCCCTCCTGTACACATTACTTTCAATACTGATGAGCTGCGCACAGAAGCCCCGCCCCCACGCTGATCAGCTGGGCCGGGGCACGTCGGCAGACGCAGGAGTCCCGTCCCTGCGCTTATTATTGGGACTCGCAGGACTCGCAAAAGTCACAGGACCCGCCGCCGCTGCTGCACAGAAGACGCAGTAGCAGGGCGGCCTGGTACCATTTGTTCTGCGGACCGGTACCGGGCCGCGGACCGGGGGTTGGGGACCACTGCTATGGGTGAACAGACGAGGTCAACCCATGCCTGGATGCTAGCTCCACCCTACGAGAAGGAGCGTATCAGGTAAGACCAACGCCCCTTCACTTAACAATTGTGGCAAGAAAGGTTGTAAAATTGGGCAAAAGTCATTTAACAAATGTTTCACCTAGAATAGAAGAGAATAGAATGGAAGGGGAGGGGAAGGGAGAATTGAATTGAATTGAATTGAATTCTTTATGGTACATATGCTCTCAGTGTACATAAAAAGAAAAAAATACGTTCATCAAGAATCATAAGATACAACACTTAGTGATAGTCATAGGTTACTAAATAAGCAATCAAATCATACTAGGAAACAAATAAAACAATATAAATCGTAGAGATACAAGCAACAAGGTTATATTCATAAGTGGGAGGAGATAGGTACCGTATGTTCCGGCGTATAAGACGACTGGGCGTATAAGACGACCCCCAACTTTTCCAGTTAAAATAAGACTACCCCTCCTACCATCTTTCTTTTTCTTTCTGTCTTCCTTCCTTCCTAACATCTTTCTTTCTTTCTCTCTTTCTTTCTCTCTCTCTCTCTCTCTCCCTCCCTCCTTTCTTTCTTTCTCTCTTTCTTTCTTTCTCTCCCTCCCTCCCTCCCTCCCTCCCTCCCTCCCTCCCTCCCTCCCTCCTTTCTTTCTTTCTTTCTTTCTTTCTTTCTTTCTTTCTTTCTTCTGTCTGAAGAAGCACAATCAGGAATGGTCTTTGTGGATGGGTAGCAGCCAAGGCACCACGCTTGCAGAAGGGTAACACAGTGAAAAGGCTAAGATATGCTGAGGCTCAAAAAAATTGGACTAATGATCAGTGGAAAAGAGTATTATGGAATGATGAACCCAAGTTTGAAATTTTTGGATCCAATTTGTTGAAACTATGTGAGAAGAGTTGGAGAGAGATGAGTGTTTGTCGCCTTCAAGGGAACATGTTTGGGGCTGCATTTCTGACCTGTTTGGGGCTGCATTTCTGCCAGTGGTGTTGGCAATATTGATGGGATCATGAATGCTGAAAAGTACAGATAGGTTTTAATTCATCATGCCATTCCTTCTGGAAAGTGCCTGAATGGGAAGGGAATGGGTTCCTTTCTTGTGAATAAACAAGCAAAAGGCTTATTTAATAGGCCTTTTGGATTTCTTTGTAAAGGAGCCATTCCACTTTTTCCTCTTGTTATTTTTGCTTTAAAGCAGGGTCCCCGAACTTGGCAACTTTAAGACTTGTGAACTTCAATTCCCAGAATTCTCCAGCCAGCATAGCTGGCTGGAGCATTCTAAGAGCTGAAGTCCACAAGTCTTAGAGTTGCCAAGTTTGAAGACCTCTGCTTTAAAGGCATGTTTTGCAGCAGTAGAGTTCCTAAATTACGAGCAAGCTGTCAACAGAAATCCTGATTTCTGCATTGCTCAGCAGCACCTCAGCCCCCTCCCCGCAGTGGCTTCAACGAAGAGGTTAAGGGCAGAGAGCTTTTATGCCTAGAGGGGAGGTAGGAAAGGGGAAAGAGGGGGTTGGGAACCAAGTTTCCTTTCACTCCTGTCCCCCTTCGTGGTCTCCGGATGTCTTTTACACCAAGTGCTGTGGACGCTGCGAGTGGGGGAGGGGAGCAGGGGGACAAGGAGGAGGAGGGGGAATCCCCAGGTGCAGGAGGGAAGGAGAGCAAGGGGAAGTTTCCCCAGTTGCGCCCCCTCCCCTTCCGAGACTCCGCCTTTCCTTGCAAGGTTTTCTGCTCCGTGGGAACTGCTGCGCCGCCACTTCTCCTCAGTTGCTGCATCTGATAACAGCTCTCTGATCCCCTTAAAATCCTCCCTACGAGCCCCCCTTTTCCCCCCGAAGCCCAACATTTGATGCAGCCCGGCTCCCAGTGGGAGGCTGCCTGATGTTAAGACAATACCCGGCGTATAAGACGACCCCCAACTTTTGAGAAGATTTTCCTGGGTTAAAAAGTCGTCTTATACGCCAGAACATACGGTAATATAAAGGATGAGAAGAATAATGGTAATAGAGTCTTAGTAAATAGTTTGACAGTGTTGTGGGAATTAGTTGTTTAGCAGAGTGATGGCATTTGGGGGAAAACTGTCCTTGTGTCTAGTAGTTCTGGTGTGCGGTGCCCTATAGCAGGGGTGGACAAACCGTGGCGCATGCGCCAAATGTGGCGCATTCTACGATTTCAAGTGGCGCATCCACCGTCGTGTTCCTCAGTATTGTGTCCAGGGCAGCCCGTTCTAAAAGAGATCGTCTCGCGAGTTTGAGAAGTTTGAACTCGCGAGACTTTCTCTTTTAGAATGGGCTGCCCTGGACACACTACCGAGGAACGCGACGGAACAAGTCCCAGGTAGGACACGCGTCACGCAGCTCTCCCCGCCGTGCGCAGAGCCGAAGGGGCGGTGGGAGGCGAGGAAAGGAAGCGACCGGCAGAGCCGAAGGGGAGGCTCTGCCAGCCGCCTCCTTTCCTTGCCTCCCACTGCTTTTCGGCTCTGCCGCCGCTGCTGCCTCCTCCTTTCCTCGCCTCCCGCTCGCCCGCAGGGCGGCTGGCGGGCCGTTCGAGCGAGGCTTTGGGCGGCCGGGCGAGCGAGGCTTTGGGCGACGGGCGGCAGGCAGGCGGCGGCCGCATCCGGCCAAGCGCTCGCTCGCTCCCCCCGCCGGCCCTCCCAGAGCAGCTCCGGGGACATAAAGGAGGCGGATGGACATCTTGGAAAGCTGCAGGCGGGGGAAGGGCGCCGAAGGAAGCACTACTTACGGTTCCTGAAGCCGCCTGGCAGAAAGCGCGCCCGGGGAGGCGGGCATGGAGGAGCGGCGAAGGCGAGGCGCTCCGGCCCGGGCGAGGGACGGTCGCCGAGGAGGAAGGCCTGCGCCTCCGCCTGCGGAACTTGGCCCCAGCCCGCCGCTCCCCAAAGCCCAGTGCTGCAGGTGCCTTCAGGAGCCCTGAAGCTCTGCCGGCCGCCTCCTTTCTTCGCCTCCCGCCTCCCCTTCGGCTCTGCCGGCAGAGCTTCAGGGCTCCTGAAGGCACCTGCGGCTCTGGGCTTTGGGGAGCGGCGGGCTGGGGCCAAGTTCTGCAGGCGGAGGCGCAGGCCTTCCTCCTCAGCGACCGTCCCTCTCCCGGGCCGGAGCGCCTCGCCTTCGCCGCTCCTCCATGCCCGCCTCCCCGGGCGCGCTTTCTGCCAGGCGGCTTCAGGAACCGTAAGTAGTGCTTCCTTCGGTGTCCTTCCCCCGCCTGCAGCTTTCCAAGATGTCCATCCGCCTCCTTTATGTCCCCGGAGCTGCTCTGGGAGGGCCGGCGGGGGGAGCGAGCGAGCGCTTGGCCGGATGCGGCCGCCGCCTGCCCGTCGCCCAAAGCCTCGCTCGCCCGGCCGCCCAAAGCCTCGCTCGAACGGCCCGCCAGCCGCCCTCCGATGGAGGGAGCCAAGCTCGGGAACGGAGCCCTGCCAAATGGGGAGCTTTGGGGTTCTCTGGCAACACCGGGTTTGCATGAAGAGTCAAAGCGGGGGATTCCCAGTCCCGGAGGTGAATGCGGTGCAGGCGGGCCCTTCGTGAGTGTGAAGGTGACCCTGCCTCGTTCTTTGTCGTAGGTCCGGGGCTGTTGCGGCGACGGAGCCTCCCCTTCGGCTCCCACCGCTTTTCAGCTCTGCAGCCGCCGCTGCTGCCTCCTCCTTTCCTCGCCTCCTGCGGCAGGAGGCGAGGAAAGGAGGAGGCAGCAGCGGCGGCAGAGCCGAAAAGCAGTGGGAGGCAAGGAAAGGAGGCGGCCGGCAAAGCCTCCCTCCCGCCTCCCCCCCGCCCACCTGGATGCTGTCATTTGCGATCTTTTGCCCTCTGCGCATGCGCACAGCGGTCTGCGCATGCGCAGAGGGCAAAACTCAAATGGCGGCATCCAGGCAGGCCTGCCCACCCAGGACGCCTGGGCCAATTGGCGCATGGGACGCTTCAGGTTGGCCACCACTGCCCTATAGTGTTGTTTTGAGGGTAGAAATTGAAACAATTTATGTCCAGGATGTGAGGGGTCTTCACAGCCCTCTTTTTGACTCGTGCAGTATACAGGTCCTCAATGGAAGGCAGGTTGGTAGCAATTGTTTTTTCTGTAGTTCTAATTATCCGTTGAAGTCTGTGTCTATCTTGTTTGGTTGCAGAGCCAAACCAGACAGTTATGGAGGTGCAGATGATAGACTCAATAATTCCTCTGTAGAAGTGAATTAGCAGCTCCTTAGGCACTTTGAGCTTTCTGAGTTGGCGCAGAAAGAACATTCTTTGTTGTGCTTTTTTGATGACATTTTTGATGTTAGGTATCCATTTTAAGTCTTGAGATATGACCTAGAAACTTGAAGGTCTCTAATGCTCATACTATGTTGTCTAGTATTGTAAGAAGTGGTAGTATATGAGGGTTTCTCCTAAAATCTACCACCATTTCTACAGTTTTGAGTGTGTTTAGTTCAAGATTGTTCCAGTCGCACCACAGGGCTAGTTGTTCAACCTCCCGTCTATATGCAGATTCATCGTTGTACAACAAATCACTGTTGTATCATCTGCAAACTTCAGTACTTTAACAGAGGGATCTTTTGAGATGCAGTCATTGGTGTATAGAGAGAAGAGAAGTGGAGAGAGCACACAGCCCTGGGGGCCCCCTGTGCTAATTGTACAGGTATCTGATGTGATTTTGCTTAGCTTCACTTGCCTGTCTGTTAGGAAGCTTATGATCCATTTACAAGTGTGGTCAGGTACAGCAGAAGAAATTTTGGGCTCAATTGTGGTCGTAAGGACTACCTGTACTCTAATTGTGGTCGTAAGTACTACCTGTACTCTAATAAAGATACCACAATAGCATTGGTTTATCTAGGCTTTTGTTTTTTATTTCGACTTCATCTCTCACTCACTAGACACACTTTTTATTTCTTTTCACGCTTGGGCAAACTCTCATATATTCCCTGGTTTGGCTGTCTGTTTTGGTAGAAGCCAGGGTTTTCTCAGTATGGGGTTCCCTACCTTTCTCAGTTTAAGCAGTGAGCTTGTCACCTGTCACAATTCTGTGCCACTGCTTCCTTGATTTCTTAGACAAGTCAACCCATACATGAATAGTAGCAGTAGTACTGCTTGGACAAGCTATACTGCCAGATAACTATACAGGTATTTCTTTAATAGGTTGTTATTTCTCCTTCTTTTTACATGGTTCTTCAATAATTAATTCCCAAATTGTCTTGCAAATGCATGATCTTGTGCATCCAACTACTGCACTTTCTTAATACGATTTGTGTATTTACTTAAGAAATATAATGTATACGATTAATATTAATTGTAATGTATTTTCTTATAATGACTCCAATATTTATTTCACCATAAATCTTGGCTTTTGGAATAGGCGACATACAAGTAGTTGTGCTTTGTAGGAACTTTAGAGATAAGTTAAGAATAAATAATTAGAGAAAGATTTATCTCTCTCTCTCTCTCTCTCTCCCTCCCTCCCTCCCCCCTCTCTTGTATTGTATTGTATTGTATTATTATATTATATTATATTATATTATATTATATTATATTATATTATATTATATTATATTATATTATATTATATTATATTATATTATATTATATTATATTATATTATATTATATTATATTATATTATATATTATATTATATTATATTATATTTATTATATTATATTATATTATATTTATATTATATTTATATTATATATTATATTATATTATATTTATTATATTATATTATATTATATTATATTATATTATATTATATTATATTATATTTATTATATTTATTATATTATATTTATTATATTTATATATTATATATATTAACAGATGATATCAAGCTTTTTAGATCAACAAGCTATTCTGTTTGTGGATACTGCTGATCGGTTAGCCTCACTAGCCCGAGATGCTTTGGTTCATGCCCGTCTGCCAAACTTTGCTATCCCATATGCTATCGATGTGCTGACAACTGGGTCATATCCACGATTGCCAACATGTATACGGGTAAATTAGTTTGCAATTTTAAATGGCTTTAAATACCCTTCCCACATTATTGCAAGTGTAGTTTTCTTCATAGCTTTGTGTCATTTTTGAATATAGCCTTTTTGAAATAGTTTTAATTATTAGAATGTACACTAATTGAAAAATATATGCTAAATATTTCTCATTGATCTTAAGTCACCTTGCTGAATACATGCTAATTGCTCACTATCAAATACAACATTAATATTGTTATTAGGCCAACTTAAAAATAAGATAGTTTTTAATTTTTTAAAACTATTTTAATGTTGTAAGCTGCCCAGACTTACTGTATATAAGTTAGGCAGCCATATAAATTGTTTAACATATAAATAAAATAGTAGTTTGTAAATTTCTCCAGAACTTTGTATTAGGCTAGATTTAAACAATATTTTCTGGTTATTGTGGATGAATAGTTTAAAGTAGCTTCATTTTTAATTATGAAAGCATTTGAATAAGATTATTGCTTTGAGTGTATTAGTATTCTATTAAACAATCATTCTATTATTATTTAATTGTTAATTATGTTGACTGTGATTAGTTAATTTCTAATTAAATGATTCAGTTTTATGATATGTACTTTGTACCAGTTTAGTTGGGTTTACAGTTCTGTAATCTCTCAGGCTCAGTATATCCTAATTTCTGTATTTACTGGTTCTAATAACAGTTCACTGAATTTCTCTTGTTCATTTCAAAATTGCATGAAATTATTGTAAATATTTTAGCTAAGCCTAGTATTAGACTCATGACTAATATTAGCCTATAATATGAATGCCAAGTTGATCCTTGAAGTTTTATCATATGTGTTTCCTACTGAAATGCAGAGTAAGTTGAATTGGTATGGTTTTAAAATTCACTTATCTGCAACAGGATAAAATAATTCCTCCTGATCCAATAACAAAAATTGAGAAACAAACAACGTTGCATCAGTTAAATCAGATTCTCCGCCACCGACTAGTAACCACAGATCTTCCACCACAGCTGGCTAATCTTACAGTAGGTAAGAACTGAAATTACTTATTTATGACTATACAGGATTTAATCTCTGAAACATCCGAAGATTCAGGAGACTGAAGGATATGGGAACCTTTATTGATATCTGTCTCCAAATTTTTATGTCAAAAAATAATTTGTTTCTTTCTGAGTTAAGTTCCTAAATTGATTGATTGCCAGCTGATGAGCTTTTTTAAAAATATTTTTTTATTTTAAATACAAATAATACATAGTACACATACATCTAAATAAAAAAGAAAACAAATACAAATATTACAGTGCACCCCCTGAGACCATTTTTTTCCTTATATTTCTTCTTCTATTACAACTAAAAGATATACAATATATTCCATTGTGCCCTCATTCCCTCCAAAACAACATATATTCTTGAGTAGGTTTATTCCCTTTGCCTTCCACCAACACTGTTTTTATAAAATCCCTCCATATTTCATTATAATTGTTTGCTTTAATCATTCCTTTTTAAAATTTAATTTCTGTTGTTAATTTATCATTTGTTGCCATACTCCAAATTTCATTATACCACTCATTTCTTTGAATATCTCAATTTCGTTCCCAATATTTAGCCATCACTAATCCAGCTGCCATTATCAAATTTACAATCAATTCCTTTTTTGTTTCATTTATATCCCGTTTTTCCACCAGCAACAGTAATGCAATCCTCGGTGACATATCTAAATTTACATTCAAAAGTGTTCTAATTTCTCTAAACACCATGTCCCATATTTTTTGTGCACTATCACAATCCCACCACATACGTTTATATGTTCCAACCTCTTTCCTGCACCTCCAACAAATATTTGTATATTTACCTTCTATTTGATTTAATTTATGTGGTGTTAGGTACCACCTCCATATCACTTTATAACCATTTTCCTTAACTCTAACTGACATATTGTTATATACTCTTCTATTCCAAATATGTTTCCAGTCATTATCATTTATTTCTCCTAAATCTGATTCCCAAATTAATTTTAAACCTTTTGCCTGCTCTTCTAATTCAGTTAATATTCTATATATTTTCCCAATTCTTCCTTTACCTATATATTCTTCATTCACCTCACATTCTTTTATAATCATTTCAAATTTTGTTAACTGTCTATCTTTCTCCTCGAATCTTTCTTCCACTTTTATCCATTTATCTAATTGTATTAAATTCAACCAATTTAATTTAATATTTGATAAAATGTTCTTTAGTTGTGTTACATTCTTTATCTTGTTCTTCCAGTCTTCCCATTTATATATCTGATTTTCTTTTAGTTTACTAATCCATTCTTTCAGTTCAATCTTAGGGATTTTCTCCATTTCCACCATCGGTGTTAAAGGAGAAATTCCTGGCATTAGCTGGTATCTCCATTTATTCCATAATTCTATCCATTTTTTAAAAAAGAGATTTTGAATCCTCCTAGCAATTTTTTAAATATCCTTTTTAAACCAATATGTTTCTATAGGATCACCTATTTCTCTTAATTCTTTCAACTCTGTATCCCTCCATACTAAATCTCTAGTTAGTGCTATAATATCTGGGACTACCTTTAATTGATTAGCTGCCCAATAATTTCTAACATTTGAAAGCCCCAGCCCACCCTTTTTAATGGTTCATACCATAATGCTTTACTTATTCTTGCTCTCTTACATCCATTATAATACACCTCCAGCAACCTCTGTATTTGCTTTAATTCTTGATCCGAAAATTTAATTGGGATCATCCAAAACAAAAAATTAATTTTTGGTAAAACTTTCATTTTTATCATTGCAATTCTTCCAAACCATGATAATTTTACTTTCTCATATTTATGTATTTTATCTTTTATATCTTTCTTTAACTTTTCATAATTTATTTTCTTTAACTCTTTAATATTTTGGGGGATGTCAATACCTAAATATTTAATACTATCTACTATTTTTAATTTATATTTTCCTTTCAATACCTCCACTTTGCTATAACATCATTTCTGATTTTCCCCAATTTATTTGTAATCCACTCTATTTCCCAAATTCATTCAAGTGCAAATATATCCTCTCTAAAATTACTACAGGATTTTGAAATGTTAATAATGTATCATCTGCAAATAAATTTATTTTAGTTTTCTTCTGTACACCAGTTCCTTCAATCAGTGAATCTTCCCTAATTGCATTTGCAAAACCTCCATCAATAATGCAAATAAAACTGGGGATAGAAGGCAACCCTGTCTCGTTCCCCGGTTTAAGGTTATTGTCTCTGTAACACCATCATTTATGGCTATACTCACTTTATTCTCTGAATATAATTGATTTATCACTTGTCTAATTTTTTCCCCAAAACCTAACTTCTTTATTAATATCTTCAATGTGGGCCATTCCACATAATCAAAGGCCTTAAATACATCTAACGCTAATGCTAAATACTAATACACCTGCCTTTAATTTTTGATTCTTTATATAATAACCTATGTTTAAACCCTTCTTACTATGTCTGACATTTGTCGACCTCTTATAAATCCACACTGGTCATTTTTAATATAGTCAATATATTCAATCTATTTGCCAATATTGCTGTAAAAATCTTAGCATCCTGATTAATAAGGGATATTGGTCTATATGATCCTGGGTTAGTATGATCTTTACCTGGTTTTGCTATCAATATTATCAAGGATTGTTTCCAGGAACATGGAATATTTTCCCCTTCCATTATTTTATTAAACATTATCTTCATCTTCAGCACCAATAGCCCTTTAAAATTTTTATAGTATTCTACTCCTAGTCCATCTAATCCTGGTGCCTTACCTATTTTCAATTTATTAATAACTTCCACTATAACTTTCCTTTTCTTCTATTTGTGATTCTATTATTTCTTTATCGTATTCTTGAATTTTACAATTTACATTCTTTTCTATATATGCCTGACTTTCATTCACATTTATGACCTTTCCCTTATATAGCTTTTCAAAGAACTTCTGAAATATCAACAATTTTTCTCTCATCATATTACATCTTTCCCCCTTATCATTCTTTATTACTCCAATCAGGCTTTTTGCCTTTTTAGCTTGTGTGGCTCTAGCCAGCATTCTAGAATTTTTATTGCTATTTTCATAAAATTCCCTGTTTAAATATATTAGATTTCTTTGAACCTGTTCTATCTCAATATTTTGTAACACTTTCCTTTTAGCTGATAGTTCTAACATAATCCTATTCTCTCTACTTTCTATATATTTAGCTGAAGTGGTGCAGTGGTTAAATGCAGCCATTGCAGGCTGACTGCTAGTTCAACAGTTCAGCTGTTCAAATCTCACTAGGCTCAAGGTTGACTCAGCCTTCCATCCTTCTGAGGTCGGTAAAATGAGTACCCAGATTGTTGGGGGCAATATGCTGAACTCTGTAAACCGCTTAGAGAGTGCTGTAAAGCACTATGAAGCGGTATATAAGAAAAGTGCTATTGCTATTACTCTCTAGTTCCCTAATTTCCTCCTCCAACCATTTTATATATTTCTTTTTGTTTTTTATATTGTAAGAGTATTTTATCCCTAAACCTCTCACTACTGCTTTCATTGCATCCTATATTACACCTGTATTACTACCTACCTTTATAGTCCATATTTCTTTTAATTCCCTTTCCATTTTTTTCTAAAACCCCTTTATTTTTAAAAATCCTCAAATACATCCTCCATCTACTTGCCTGTTTATAATCACAATCTATTTCTATATCCATAGTTACCATTGCATGATCAGATATTTTAATTATTTTTATCTCTGCTCTCATTATTTTAGATAATATTTCTGGTGTTACAAATATATAATCTATTCTTGTAAAAATTTTATGTATAACTCTTTTGTATAACTCTTTTGATTACCATGTAATTCTCTCCAAACATCTTTCAGTCTATTTCTATTAATAAATTTTCTTAAATCTGTATTATTATACTTTAGTTCCGCTTTTGATGGATTGGATTTGTCAATTCCGCTATCCATAACCATATTATAATCACCTGCCATGATCAAATAAACTTTTTTGACTTCTTCTATTTCTTTATATACCCTGTTATAAAACTCTCTTTGGATTATATTAGATGCAATACAAGTTTGCTAAGGTAACCTCTTGTCTATAAATCAAGCCTTGAATTATAAGAAATCTTCCCATATTATCACTTTTTATGGCTTTTATCATAAATTCACATCTTTTAGCTACAGTGATTGCTATCCCTCTTGCTTTTGATGTACCAAATGCCTTTTTATATACATCAGCCCAGTATAACTTAAGTTCATTCACCCCTTCTTTCTTTTGATGTGTTTCTTGTAAAAATACAATATTTATTTTCTCTTTGTTAATTGATTTTTCAATTTCTTACTCGTTTATATTTTTCCCCAAGCCATGCACATTCCATGTAGCTATCTTCAATTTCTCCATCTATTCCTCATATTACATATTCCCTTTGGTCTCTGTATGTGCTCTAACATAAATCTTACAAAACTAAAACTACACAGTATACGTATTACCCCAAAACATAAATGACCTCTTACCCACCCATAAACATATATAATGTTACCCTTCCCTTCTTCAGGAGATCTTCCTCCTCTCCACCACATAGGGCCTCCGGGGGAGAGAAGAGCCATCCATACACGGACTTCGGTCGCCCATTCCACCTCCCTTAACCATCTTTACCTACCACCTTCTCCACAACTTTACCTATAAAAGGCAAGTTGGAGACCGGACGAAAGTTCTTCAAATCCGCTGGATCCAGGGAAGGCTTCTTGAGGAGGGGTCTCACCACCGCAACTTTTAATGGTTGCGGTACAGAACCCTCCCTCAAAGAAGCGTTGACAACCGCCTGGATCCAGCCACGTGCCACCTCTCTGCTGGCCAAGACCAACCAGGAGGGGCACGGATCCAATAAACAGGTGGCAGAGCTCATGGCTCCAACAGCCTTGTCCACGTCCTCAGGAGAAACAGGGTCAAACTCCTCCCACAATGCTGGACCAAGACTTGCCCCTGTCAACTCAATGGACTCTCCCCAGCTAGAGTCCAGGTTTGACCGAATCCGAGCGACTTTATCCGTCAGAAACTGCGAGTATTCCTCAGCTCTACCTTGCAAGTGTTCCTCGCTCCCCCCTTTTGCAAGGAGGGCGCGAGTCACCCTAAACAAGGTGGCTGGACGAGAATCTGCGGATGCAATAAGAGCGGAAAAATGAGATCGTTTTACCGCCCTTATCGCCATTAAATAAGACTTAATAAAAGTTCTTAAAAGTGTTCAATCGGACTCGGTTTTACTGGCTCTCCAGCGTCGCTCCAGACGGCTCTTGTGGCTTTTCATCTCCCGGAGCTCCTCGGTAAACCAGGGAGCTTTCCAGGATCCACTGCCGCGGAGAGGTCGCAAAGGCGCAATCCGGTCTAGTGCCCCTGCTGCCGCGGTGTTCGAGGCAGCCACCAGGGCATCAGACGAATTGTGTACCAGGATTTCAGGTATCTCCCCAAGTTCCCTCTGGAATCCTTCCGGCTCCATTAGGTGCCTGGGGCGGAACCACCTAGTCGGTCCCCCCTCCCTGCGGAGGAGGAGTGGGGCTGTGAAATCCAACCTCAATAGGAAATGGTCTGACCATGACAACGGGGTGATGGCTATATCCCCTACATTCAGATCATCTCTCCACTGCCCCGAAAGAAACACTAGGTCGAGCATGTGACCTCCCTCATGAGTCGGACCCTGGATTACTTGGGTCAGGTCCATGGTTGTCATGGAATCCATGAACTCCTGAGCTGCACCAGAGGTTTCGCCTGCCAAAGGCAGGTTAAAGTCCCCCAGCACCATAAGCTTGGGGAACTCCACCGCCAGGCTAGCTATCACCTCAAGCAGCTCAGGCAGGGCCTTAGCAACGTAGCTGGGAGGCAGGACGCTAACAAAAGGCCCACCTGAACCCCTAAGTCCAACTTTAGAAGGAGCGTCTCACACCCGACAATCTCCGGGGCAGGGATCCTACGAGGATGCAAATTTTGGCGCGTTATAATAGCCACTCCTCCCCCCCTTCCCTGGGGTCGTGAATTGTGCTGCACTGAGAACCCGTCTGGGCATATGTCAGAGAGGGTACTCCCCCCTCTTGGCCCAGCCAGGTCTCAGTTATACACACCAGTTCCGCCCCCTCCTCGGTGATTAGATCACATATCACGGGGGCTTTGTTGATAATTGACCTGGCGTTCAGTAGCAGCATCCTGAGCCCAGGGCCCTGAGAACCCTGGTTGCCAGGTATTCGGGTTGAGCAAGATGGAACCACATCGGAGGGGCCGGAACAAGGGATCGCTTGTAAACAACGAGGTCTTATTCCCCGCGAGCGGCCCACCCCTCTGCTCCCGCTATATCTGCCTCTCCCCATCATGACCGAGATATTCTGGCTCTCCACCCCCCCCAGAGATCCTCCCCCCCAAGCTGGCCCTCGTCCCTTCCTGCAGGTCATCCATACCATTCATACCGAGCCGGTTAAAATAGTCCAGTCCCCCTCCGCTTCTGTTTCCACACTCAGCGTCGGGGGATCCAGCTACAATCTCCGGCTCACTCACTCTGTCTAGTCATACATCATATATAAAAACCTACACACACCTATTCTTCAATAATCACACCTTCATATTCTTCTGTCACAACACATTCATAACCCAAACCATCTTTAAAACAGCCACACCACTTCCGGGGAAAAATCTTAGTTCTTAGTCCTTGATATTTGATGTCCTTGCTGTTTTTGCCAGGGTCCACTGTGGTCATAAAAGCATCCAATTTACTCAATAGATGACCACTGCTTTTTCTTGCAAGATTAAAACTGCTAAGGCTCAAGATCAGGATACCCTCCAGACGTCCACTTCTCCAGTCTCTCAATAGATTTCCCAATATATATATATATATTTCTAAGGCTTTTCCCACTCGAATCAGGCGTAACTCTGAAGGTCTAAGGCTTACTTTGGGTCTTTGCCAAACACTTTCTACACTTTTGCTAGGTTTTGACATCCGACCATCCAAAAAGAGCTCTTGACCTTTTAAGAGTTTTACAGTCTATAGTCCATAAACATCACTTCCTCCTTTGTCTTGTCCTTATCAACTTATCTCACTAAATAGATCCAATGGCAACAGTTAACTTTATTACACACAACCTTATCAAGGCTCTGTCTTAAAAATATTTAGTTCTTCCACCTTCTCCAGGCCTCGACATTTCAACTGAAAGAAGGGAGTAACGGGCCTTCACACTATACACTCATAAATCAACTATTATCTTCTCAGCTGTACTCCTTTAAACTCTTTCCAAGTGCTTTCTCAGTCTTCAATCACAGGGTCCTTCCTCTCCCGTCTGCCTTCAAAGGCCTCTCAAGTCTCTTAACCAAACGTCCAAGCTCAGAGCTCCTCTGAAAAGTGTCCAATTTCTGAGTCAAATACAGTCCAATCTTCAGGAGAAAAAGCAAGGGAAATAACTCACGTTTCACAATCTCTTAAATTTCATAATCTTTAGATGGGTGTTACATTTCTTAAATCCATTCTCTGTGATGGCCTGGAGGAGGCAGAAATTCAGCCTCCCATCCATTCCGACTAGCTCCGCCCCCCACTGATGAACTTTATGAAAATAAAAAATAGACAAATTGGATATACCATATTTTTCGGAGTATAAGACACACCTTTTTGCCCCCCAAAAGAGGGTGGAAATGTCGGTGCGTCTTATATACCGAATACAGCTATTTTTTGCCTCCCGAAACCCCGCCCCTGCATCCCATTTTTGCGAAAAACAGGCCGGTTTTTTTTTTTGCAAAAACGGCATTTTTGCCTTCCCCCACCCTCTAGGAGTGCTCTGCAGGCTTCCCAAACCCTCTGCATGCCTCGCTTTTGCAAAAAAATGGCTGAAAAACTGGCCGGTTTTTGCAAAAACTGGGGTGTTTTTGCCTTCTAATTACCCCATCTAGCATGACTGGAGGAGGAATTCTGGGAGTTGAAGTCCACTAGTCTTAAAGCTGTCAAGTTTGAAGACCCCTGGGTTAGGGGTTAGGGGTGCAAGGGTCTTCAAACTTGGCAAGTTTAAGACTTGTGGACTTCAACTCCTACTCCTGAGCTAGCATGACAGGAGGAGGAATTCTGGGAGTTGAAGTCCACAAGTCTTAAAAGCTGTCAAGTTTGGAGTTTGTAAAAAGTGTACATGGTTGTAAAAAGTATACATGGTTGTAAAAAGTATTCTGCTATACTGGTATTTTATTAAATAATATATTACTACACCATTTGGTTCAGAATACTTTTTTCCTTGTTTTCCTCCTCTAAAATCTAGGTGCGTCTTATACTCCGGTGCGTCTTATACTCCAAAAAATATGGTAATTAATAATGGTTGAGGATGAATGGCCTTTGTGGCCTTGGAAAAGTAGCAATATATGCATCTACCGATAGCAGAATCTGTTTACTGGCTCTGCAGGCTTTTGGATCCAAACTTGGTCTCACGTGACCAAGTAGTGGATGTGAATATGTGTCTTCCGTAGTGACTATAATCTTGGAGAACAACATTATTCCACTCTAATTATTAGGACCTGTGATTTGGCTAGCTTTCCTTTTAATTTCAAAACAAGTTGGAACTGGGTTAAAGGGAAGTGATATCTACAGTGGTAAGGAAATTAAAAGAGAACAAAATTAGATAGAAGTTAGGTAAAGAAAGAAGACTAGAAAAGAAGATCTATTTAGGCATCATGAAAGAATGACATTGTCCTCAGTCTGTAGTATGATGTCGGCAATCATCTATACCTCTTCCCCAATCTTTCTTTTTAGCAGCCTTTTCTGTTGACCCTTCTCAATCTAGAGAAAACTATTCTTGGGTCTTTTTAATCTGTACTTTTTTTGCTTTGTATCTTATTTATTTATTTATTTTATTGAATTCTGTTTTTAGCTAATGGTCGTGTAAAGTTTCGTGTGGAGGGTGAATTTGAGGCTACCTTAACTGTGATGGGAGATGATCCTGAGGTCCCATGGCGCCTTCTCAAACTGGAAATTCTGGTTGAGGATAAAGAAACTGGAGGTAATGCCAAAAGACATTATCTGATTGAAAGCTTAACGAAAGGATTAACGAAGTGTCCCCAAGAGGTATACTTCATTAATCCTTCAATCAAAATAAATTTTGATGATTCCACAATCATCTCAAATGCTTCTGTCTCTGAAAGTTTACTCTTGGTTTTCTTGAAGTGTATGATGTATTGGTAGCCACTTTTCAAACACTAATGAAATTGTTTTATGTTCCTGTAAGATATAGCACTTAAAGCAACATTTTAAGTAGTATAAAGTAATCTTTTAAGAATATTTAGCCTTTTTATTTTATTTTAATGATAGATGGCCGTGCCTTGGTTCATAGTATGCAGATCAATTTCATCCATCAATTGGTCCAGTCCCGGCTGTTTGCTGATGAGAAACCTCTGCAGGACATGTACAACTGCCTACGTATCCTTTCAAGATACTTGCTCCCAATTGATATGGATCCTAGAATACTTTTAGTGGAAAAATATATTTTAAACACACAATTTAATGTTATAACAAAGAAAAAAGGAGTCCATTAAAACAAATTGTCATTCAGCCCAAAAGGGATTTTAAATATTTTTATTTTATCATTCATAAAATGGGAATGCAATTTTATATATGTGTAAACTGAATGACCAGGAGTGCTTAATATATAGGCAGATTTTACCAATTGCATCTGAATCCACTACATCAAGATCTGTAAAATGGAATAATTTGTCTATTATATTGTAGTGAAAAACTTGGTTAAGAACATGTAGTAAAATTAAATGAAAAAAAGCAATTCAGATATTTTAATCAATGTAAAATGTCTTGATATGAAAGTTAAAGAGATACATACCACAGAATTATGGTTCAGTAAAAAGAAAACATATTTCTGTGAAATTAATGAAAGAAGTACAACTTTGTAGTTATTCATTTGCTTAGACTCCATACATATTGAGGAGTCCACATGGGCAAAGACATGCAAATATCAAGATAATCTGAAAAGGATGTTTATTTCACAGAATTTTAGTTGTATTTGGGATTCGTGAAATATTTAAAATCAGTTATTTTAAAGCATATTCCCTCTATATAGATTTTTAATATACTATAACCTTAATAACAACTTTCTATTCTGTTGATCAAGAATAGTATTATGATTTAGAAGGGATAGCAAGTTTTAGCTACAATGTAAGACTGAATTTCTTTCCAAATTTGTAGCAATGCATTTTATTTATGCATTTTAGCTTTGATGTTGTTCTTTCTAAAGAAGCTCAAAATATTTACTTAACCAGACCACTTTAGATTCCTTCTGCCTATCCCTGCAGCTGGAAGTTTTACATTCACAGACTCTAATGCTGATCCGAGAACGCTGGGGTGACCTTGTACAAGTGGAACGCTACCATGCAGGCAAATGCCTGTCCCTCTCTGTCTGGAAGTAAATAAAAACACTATTATCTGTAGATAGTCTTACAATCAATACAAACACAATTCTACTTATAATTATTATTTGTTAAGCAATTTATATCTTTCCATGTAACAATATTATATTGTTGGAAACTGATATAATGAAAACTCAGGCACTCTTGAATTAGGATAATTTTTATATAGTATGTAATTTAGGTTGTATGGATTTCAAGGGAAGTACACTGTTTCTTAAATAAGTTGTATACAATTGATTTCTGGAATGAGGACAAATACTGTAGTCAACAAAATGAGAGCAAATATCCTGAACTGAAAATAATATATTAAGTTATATTAATGGGGGTATTTTAGAGTCACAACTTGCAGAACAGCTGCAAGGGTAGTTACAGTCGTCAAGTTCTGTTTCATAGGCAAAGATTTCACAGTAAAGTATTACTGCTTTAGGAAATGCATGCCCTAGAAAAGCTAGATCCACACCTTATATAATTAAATAGGCACACATTTGAAATCTACAAAATCTTCCTAATCTTTGCAGTTGGTGCAGAAATTGTGCAATTTTATGAGTCAAATTTCTGGAGGTTTATCACTGTATGTATGTATGTACGTACGTACGTATATTCAGTGTAGATCATAGTGAAAAGTTGCAACTATCCGTATCGGTGTAATGGAAATGCAGTTTGTGTGAATTTATTTAATGGTTGTTTTTTATTTAAGAAGTTAGGACCACTAATCACAGCTACTTGGATATATAAACATGAATATTTAATAGTATTATTTCATATACAATGAGAAGTGAAAGCAACATTTTGTCTTCTTTAGAAATGTATGAATATGGTATGGTATTTCCAGGGCAGCACATATATCTGAAATTTAAAGAAATTAATACTTTCCATCTATTATATTTGTTCTTTGTGTTTTGTGTTGAATGTAAAGTGTTGGTATTGGCTTTGTCCCTTGTTTAGGGCTTAAATGACATCTAACAAAAATTTTTAACCCATGTAATCTATCTCATGGTTTGAGATTAATCTTGGAGTTCAGGCTGCTTGTTCACTTGTCAGTAGGAATACATGACAATTTTAGGCCACAAACCTAAACAGTAATAAATAGCAGCATATAGCCATAGATCTTCAAATGACTTTTAAAATTTATTTGACTCAAACCATTCTTTTAACCAATGCTTTTGTGATACTGATCCCTGAGGTGGTTAAAAGTGCCTTATATACTCTTACAGTGGGTCTATTATTGGAAAGCAATGAGCAAAAGTGAACAGCAAAGCTGAAAATGATATATTAGACACAATTGTCAAGAATTTCAAACAACAAAGTATTAAGATTGTGATTGTGTCCTTGTTAGAAAAGTTTGAAAGAGTTTCTTGAACTTTATACAGAAAAGTTACATTCTTGTTTAATATAGTAATAATATTTTTACCAATTTTTCTGAATGTTCTACAAAAAATAGATTTTTATTTAACATAGTATTTCTTTATTAGCCAACAAATTGTTGGGAGAAAAACTGGAACAGCATCTCTTCATAAAGTTACCATTAAGATTGATGAGAATGACGTATCAAAGCCTTTGCAAATTTTTCATGAACCTCCCCTTCCAGCATGTGATTCCAAACTAATTGAGAGAGCTATGAAGGTAAACTTCAGCAATTTAAGTTGTCTCAATTTAAAAATACTCTTTTTTAACCCATATGTTTATTGTTAAAATATTGGGATATAAAGAAAATAGAAAAAAATAAATATTGAAATACAAAAAATATGTTACAACACCCCCCCTTTTTAAAAAGGCTTTTAAATGGTGGCAGCTTAGAAATGTAAAATTATTTTGCAAAATGGTTTGCCAGGGCTGGAAAGATATATTGTAAAATTTATTATTAGCATGAAATATAAAAATTTACATAAAATATATAAAAAGAGTTCTGACATGAACAGGTACTCTTGTTCCATTACCTGCATTGTATCAGTAATTCTTATATTGAAAAAAAATTTGCTTCATTTAAACCAGTGTTTCTCAAATAGCGGGGTGTGCCCCCTGGGGGGGCACGGAGCGATGCCAGGGGGGGCGTGTGTGACCCCGGGGAACATGCGTGGTCCCTCTCGATCGATTCCCCTGGACGGGGAGTGTTTTTCCAGTTGCACGCTGCTCCGAGCCCAGAAGAGAAGGCGTCCAGGCGAGGTGGGGCGGCTGCATGGGTTCTTGTTGTTCTCGGCGGGCGCCGCGGTAGCCATGAACGGCATGGCGAACCTGCTGCTGGACAAGGAGGAGCATCCTCTGCAGCTGGGCGAAAGCTTCAAACGGCACCCTAAAGCCTCCTTCCACACCATTAACTGTGAGTGCCCGGCAGAGGCGGCGCTTATGGGCCAGGCCGGCGACCCCAAAACATCGGCTTGATTAAGCTGGCCTGGCCCCGTGTCAAAAGAGGGCCCTAACCACGGTAGCCTATGCCTGCCTAACCGAAAACAGGCTCCACTGAGTTCAGTGTGACTTACTCCCAGGTAAGTGGGTAGAGCAGCCTTCCCCAGCCAATAGTTTGCTTGCAGCTTATAATAAGTAAAATAATAAATATTAATAAATAATAAAATTCCATTGGGGCCCAGATCGGAGAGTTGGGGGGAGGGCGAAATGTTTACTTCTTCCTAGGGGGGGGCGTAACAGAAAATAATTGAGAAGCACTGATTTAAAGTAAGATTTTAGAAGATATTTACAATAAACCTGCTACTTAATTTAGATGACACTAAATCATAATACCAATGCTTGAACAGCTGCACAATATCCCCTTATAACTGCAAACTCTTCAGAAAGTTTTGTTTTTTAATAACTGATTTCACTTTGATTTTTGTAGATAGACCATTTGTCAGTAGAGAAGCTTCTAATAGACAGTGTCCATGCAAGAGCACATCAGAAACTCCAGGAATTGAAGGCCATTCTTAAGAGCTACAACACCAGTGACAATTGTATGTGGCAGTATCTCTATACTCCTTTCTTATCTTACTTCAAGATAAAAGACTTGATTCTGAAGTAAATGAAATTACTCTGCCAATTTGCTTATGCCTCATGTGATAATACAGTAATAATAATAACCATAATAATTTTAATTATTTAATTAAATTATTTTAATTAAAATAATTTAAAAAATTTAATTATACTGAACTGAAAGCTTTTTTTGGCAATCATTGCCTTGAATATGACATAGAGAAGTAATTAAAAAAAAATAAAATTTGGATTTTGATATTTTAACAAATTGTATTTTTTTTGGTGAGGAAAGTGAAATGATACGGATATTATTCAGTATTTTTACGTTAGATGTTATTTCTTATATTTTTTTGAATTGGTTTTGAATACTTTCCAAATTTTTATCAGCTAATGAGCCACGGTGGCACAGTGGTTAGAGTACAGTACTGCAGGCTACTTCTGCTGACTGCTGACTGCAATTTGGCAGTTCAAATCTCACCAGGTTCAAGGTTGACTCAGCCTTCTCTCCTTCCGAGATGGGTAAAATGAGGACCCAAATTGTTGGTGGCAATATGCTGACTCTGTAAACCGCTTAGAGAGGGCTGTAAAGCACTGTAAAGCGGTATATAAGTCTAAGTGCTATTGCTATAACACACATTTTCAGGGTGTAAAATATTTTTAACAATTGTTATATTTATTTTAATGTGCTTATTCAAGAGGGGCATACATGAAATTATACTAAAAATTACCTAAATCTGATTTTGAGGGATCCCTTCAGGCTCATATACACAAGTCCTTTCCATTTTCAAATTTGCTAACCTTTTGGGAAGTGTTTTGGGATGGATTATAGAGAATAAGAGAGAATACTTTATTGTTATAAAATATGCAATGATTTTTTTGTTTAAAATGAAGTATTTTGATTAAAAACTATTACTGGAATCAGGGTTTGTGCTTACTTGTTTCATACAACAAGCTGAGTTTCTATGCTTCCTCCTGTACCTAGTTCTCTGTAGATAGTTTGGGTCACTAATATTCATTTATGGTTCTTTAATATATAGATTTAAGCTGTTTTAATCATTTAATCTATGAGTTAATGAACAAAAAATATTCCAGAAGGATTGAATGAAAAGTAATGCCTCAAATATTATAAGTAACCAGATGGCAGTATTGATGCACTAGAAGCTGATGTGTTCTTTATTATCTTATATTTCACTTCAATTGAGGGGAATTTGCTGTGGAAGAAGATTGTGTTACTGATTATGAAATGGTAGCCTGCAATGAAAACTTGATGCATGAAAATACTTTAAGCAGCACACCAGATTGAATTTCTAATTGCCAAAGGACTTGCTGCAGTTGAAATTCACTCTGGAATTCATGTTGCTTATGGTGATGTTTATATTGAAATGTATATTATGCATTGCTGGGCCAAAAGATGTAAAGATGCTGATCCAGTAAGAGCTGGCTTATGTGATCAAGACTAAAGTGGATGACCTGTAACACAGTAACAATTTTCATGTGAGAACAATTGGGGAAATGATTAACCACAGTTGGGTGATCTTAAAGGGAGATTGCTGTCATGTTTGTCATTTCATTGGAATATTTATGTAAGGTGGGTTCCTCACATGTCAATGGCAAAAGTGAAAATTTCAAGAGTTGATACTTGCCAGCACTGCTTGTTACACTACAAAAATGAAGTTGAGGAAAAAAAATTCTTAGCATTGGGATGGCCAGTGAAACATTATTTTGTGAGCCGCCCAGAGTCTCCTGGGAGGTGGGCGGCATATAAATCCATTTAAATCCATTTAAATAAATAAATAAATAAATAAATTATGATGCAGAAATGAACTGTTAGCCCCTGGAATATCATTACAAGACTTTGCCTATTTGGGGGGAGGATTCAGTTTCCTGGCTTTGGTAGCAAAACTCATGGTTGTACTTTTGGGAATGGAGATTGTGTTCAGGGGTGGGTTCCACTTACCTTTGCCACCGGTTCGCATCGCGACGTTTCGCACGCGGCCCCTTGTGCAATTCTGCTTCCGTGCATCCTCAGTAGCTATAATCAGCCCGAAACACACCTGAGGAGCTGATCAGCTGTGCTTCGGGCGAAGGAATAAAGGTAAATATAAATCTGGGGGCGGGCGGGAGGGCCCTTTTTCAAGCAGCAGCAGAGGAAAAAACTTCCAAACAGTAAAAAATTCGCAAAAAAATAAATAAAAAAAGATGGCGGCACCCACGGACTGGCACCGACCGAACTGGATCCGTGACGCCATCGTGACGTCACCAGCGGGTCACTACCGGTTTGGGCAATCCAGTCCTAACCGGGAGGAACCCACCCCTGATTGTGTTAGTCATTTCTTTGAATCTGACATCACTATCAACTCGGTACATTGTAATTCTCAAAAATTTGAAACAATGATTCAGCAGATTTCAGAAGGAAATTATGCTGCAATGGAATAGGCCTTACAGCTATCAAGCCGACCAAGAGTCAATTTCAAAGTTGAATCCCATCATCTTACTCCATCTTCCATGCAGTTCATACTTGGTATCATACAATTACTACTTTTTCCAGACATGAAAGTATACCTTTGCAGCTATATCTGACTCAGATGACAAAGTCAAGAGGACTATCAGGACCTGATTGAATAGAGAAAATGTAGAATTCTTTCATGATGGCTTTAAGAAGTTTGCCAATCTTTGCCAGAAGTATATAGCAAATGGTTGCAATTAAATGGAGAAGTAAATACGGATAACATTTTAAGGATTGTTTTCCTATTTGTTTATTAAAATACCCCCATTTAGACTAAAGTTATGGATGGAGGCATTATTTTCCATTCAATTTTCATATGTAGAACTAGTGAAAGAAATGTTGGTAGCAAAACGACATTCCTTGAAAATACAATTTTATTAATGCTCATTAAGCTGAATGTAATTTTACTAAAATAGTTCTATTGAAAAAGGATTTCTTTTGATTTTTTTTCTTATGATTGAAGCCTGCAGAGGTCCAAAGTTGCATTTAATCTTGAAATTTCCATAGTTAAAATTCCATCTCATCTCATGACTTCTCAATTCTTTAGCTTTTATAGAAACAGCTCTCCCCACACTTGTTATTTCTATTCTGGAGCCTTGCGGGCGATCTGAATGCTTACACATATTTGTAGACCTTCATTCTGGGATGTTTCAGTTAATGCTTTATGGAATTGGTAAGTAAATAAGAGCTCTATAGTCATTTAAAATTCACTTCTAATGATTATATTACAACTTGCAGAATTCAGCTGTTTTTCTTTGGGCTAGAAATTAAAAGTAAAGGTTTTTATCATAAAATTTGCCAGTGTATTAAAAAGTGTTGTGATGTCAAATATAGGTCATTTGGTCAGTTAGCATGTAGTAACTTGCAAGCACAATGCAGTGAAAATTGAAAAATTATTTGCCAGAGAAAATAATGATTATTAATACCAAAAAGAATGGGGAAAATTTTGTTTAACATATTTTACAAATGAAATGGCTTGGTCATGATCATTGTTTGGCATAATACATTGAACTTAATATAAGGCTTTTCCTCCTAATAATATTTAAAATATTTTAAAGTTTCTATTAGATATTTCTTTCACATCTGGGTCTTTAATATTTATCTTTCTCCATGTATCCAATTGCCGCTTTCTTAACGTTTAGAGGTTATTTTTTAAAATTCTTTTACTTGGGTTAGGTCTCTAGATAAAAGTTGGAAGTTGTCTCACCCAGTTTCATGCTGTCCACGAACCGCTCCCGCACAAATCTTATTGTCCCAGTTGTCACAGCTTGTGACTTGCCAAAAAAGGCCGTTGTCCCTGCTGCCATTCGGGAGAGCTTTCTTTGGACCTAATGAGGAAATTACAGTTTCCTCATGGTCGACAAAGCACCTATCCTTCCTTCACTGGCCTTCCAGAGCGGCTTTGACCCCTTAGGGTCTCCCAGCAAGCAGATACTGGCAGGTTTTCATGGAGCTCAGTGGAGCTCCGCTATTTCCAGCTGTTCTCGCCATGACGCCAACCAGTTTTCCACAATTACTACAACTTAGCAATAGCAATAGCACTTAGACTTATATACCGCTTCATAGTGCTTTACAGCCCTCTCTAAGCGGTTTACAGAGTTCAGCATATTGCCCCCAACAATCTGAAACTGAATCTTGGTTATTTGGAAGTATATTGCCTGGTCTTTCCTGTCTGTCCAAAAAAAATAACCATTCAAAACATGAAATATGTCAGCTCTTAACAATCCAACTTTTAGAACTTACCAGGCACACAAATTTCCAGGATCGCATAATCATTATTTTTGTGATATAGATAGTCCTCGACTTATGACTGTAATGGAGCTTGGGATTCCCATCATGAACAACCTGATCATCAACTTTGAACTGAACCTGGCTGCAGCCATCTTTCTGTTCCTCAGTTGCCACACAGAGGGGAAGGGGGGAAGGAGTTTGGAATGCATTACTAGACACAACAAAGAGCTTTCTCGTGAGAACCAAGGTCATCTCTACTGGCAACAGATAAGGTTGGGGAAGGAGTGCCTGAAGAGCCCGCCAATTAACCCAATTGGCCAACATGACCTGTGACACTTGGGGATTGGGTTATTTCCTAGTTTAATTATACTGTAACCACGGGAAAGATTTAGATTTGGTTTTCCATTGAAGCTGTGCCGATATGATGTACTCATTAAAGAAGACCTTTGAGAATGAGCCAAGTCTCAGAGTTCTGATTTGCTTCAGTTCATTAGTCGGAGCCTTGACACTGATTTTATGATATTTTTTTAGTGATTAAATGCAGTGGTCGTAAAATGAATCAATTGTCCACAATAGCTATTTTTCCCTGGAAACTGAAAGTAAACACCCATTTCAAGCAAAAAACATGTCCTAAATCATGGTTACATGATTGCAGGATGCTGCAAATGGTCATAAATGCGGGCCAGTTGCAGAGAACCCAAAATACAATTACATAACCTCGGGGGGGGGGCAGTCAGGGGAACTTTGAATCCAGGTTATGTGTCTTTTGGGGGCCCTGTTTTACTTGACCAGTTGCTAAGCTAATTCTAAATTTAAGGGATATTAGTTGCCATTTTGTAATACAGTACAGCATACCTAAATTCTCTTACAAATTTGTACATTTTTCAAATTTATTTTAGTAATTCTTTAAAAATGATTGGTATTGTTATATTGTTAATTTAGCCTCTATAAAAGCATTCAAAGTTACTGGAGCCTCAGTGGTTAGTAAAGCATCTGATTCAATCAGAAACTTTGTTCTTGCAGGTCCCCATTCACAGAATAACTTCATTAGCCAAGTGGTGGTTTAGACAAATTATACAGTAGTAACTAACTGGGTTCTTAAATCCTATTTTTAAAAATTATTGAAGAAGAAAGATGGAAGGTTGAAGAACAGGGAACACTGTCTTCTGCACAGCAATCAGTGAGAAGTCCTTGCAGTTATTAAAGTTTTGAAATACTGGACCATGGGTTCTTAGCAAAATAATTCTTTCTTCCCATGGAGTGTTTTAAAATCTGTTAGTAGATTTTATGGTTGGTGCACATTTGAGAATCTCACAGAGTAGAGTGGAAAAAGTGGAAGCTCAATTATACTTGATATTGGATAGAGTCCATTGAATTGGATTAGAGCCTGATTTAGTCATGCTTATTACTTTTTCTGACATTAATGAGAATTAAAGTAGATCTAATTGATTTTCCATGGGTCAATTTGAAGCATAATAATATTTAATTCTAACCTGACAATACATGGCTTGGGACCAGGTTATCTGAGGGATTACCTTTTTCCAAGAGTTTCTTCCTGTTTATCTTGATCTAGAAGAATAGGCATGCTGCAGATCCCATCAGCCAAAGAGTTTGCTGTCAGAGACTGGAAGACGGTCTTTTTCCGCAATGGCCCCTGTTCTACTGAACATCCTCCCTTTGGATATCAGAATGACCCCAACCCTATTAGCCTTTTGTAAGGCCCTAAAAACCTGGCTGTGTTCCCAAGCTTGGGGTGCTGAATTGTGTCAAGGGCCCTGTTTCCTGGCTCTATTGCTAACTGGCCAAGTATCTCGGCTGATATGTATATTTTGGATGTTTTTAATCATTTTTATTTGTTTTAAAATATTTTAATGTCTTGATTGTAGTGTATTTTTTGAAGCCGCCTAGAATCATAGACTGAGATGGATGGCTACAGAAATTGAATATCAATTTACTTCATATAAAACAGATGAATGCAAAACTTTCGGTTAAGAAACACACAGAATCTTTGTGTTGTATTTGTGTTGTATTTTGTGGTATTCTAGGAGTCTGAATATAACACAAATGAAACAATTATATTTTGTTTTAATTGGATCCTAATAAAAATAGAATATAATTGATATTTTTACTCCCATACAGCTATCCTAGAGTGGGATGGAGGGGGGATGGCTTTAAGGAGGTCCATGCAGTCCTAAGGGTATAGAATTCCAGTACAATTTACAAAGAAATAGCCTTCACTGATTTCTGTGGTAAACGTTTGCCTCCTGTGATAGAGTTACCATGTCATGGTGATCCTCTCTCTAGTAACCTTCAGATTGTATTCCAGGAGGATGCTGTTAATTAAGAGGCTTTCAATTCATTACCATTTTATCTAGGTAAAACAAGGCTACTATAGACCTTAAAGTACAGGCTTCTTGTTTATTCCCACCCAGTGCAAAATTCTGTATTTTAACATCCTCAATACATTTGAAAAAGTGATGCTTCTTGCATTATGCTACATTCATTAAATCTTCATAAGAGAACTTTCTTCATGTACAATCCAGTAGGAAAACTTCACTATTAATTTATTAAAGAAAGGCTTTTCTATATGACATTTCCCATTATTGTCACAAATATACTGTAATGATTGAATTGAATAAATTGAATTAAAACTTTGAATAGTTTTTATACTACTACTGTTGTTTGATTAAAAAGTATTTGTCTTTTTATAATATATGTATTACTCTGGAATCCCTTCTGTATGGAGATTGATTTATGGGTTGTTTAAAATAACAGAATCAACAGAAATCTATTTTGACTTAATCCTTTATTTTATTTAAATATATGTAAATAATTATATTGTAAATAATAACTAATATCTTTTCTTTGTAGATCAGCAGACCCTGGATGATGTAGAGAAGTCAATCAATGATGATATGAAGCGTATCATTCCTTGGCTTCAGCAGCTCAAGTTAGTAAAAAGCAATTCCAGGAAATGCACTTCTTTGTCATTATAAAAACAATTTCACTTTTAGAATAATGTTTTATGATCTCTGCTTTGGTTGCCTTTTAGTAATTGCAACAGGGAAGCTTTATTGTTTATTGCTCGAGGCATTCCAGAGTTATGCTGGAACATACATACATACATCATATATATAAATAAATGTGTGAAAGGATTGGATCTATAGCTCCTAACATGTTGTACAGCATAGATTTTTATTAGCAAATATCTAGAAAAGTCACTTTTCTTTTGTTTAATATAATCTTGATTGGTCAACATGAATTGTGGTTAAAGCCTCCTTGATTCCTGAACACTATTGGGATCACTTAAAATATTGTCATACATGTGTATCTGAAATGCAAAGCTCTTGAGTGAAGTATTTAATAATGCATATTCATTTGCCAGTTTCAAGCTGCTAGTCTAGTAATTATTAGTGTAGTAATAATTCTGATTATGGATCAAAACTCATTAAGAAACAAAAGCAGAGAATAAATAAACTAATTGTCAGGCAACTCGAGAGCAGGCCAGGAATGCTTTATGAGTTGACACTGATCTCACAGTGGAAAAGTCAGTTCAAATTTTCATCACAACCAGAAACAAGTTTGGTAGCTTTTCACCCTGTATAAGGTTACAGACAAATATATCTTATTCCCATAACACACCACTTATCTATAAACAAATTGATAAAACTTTTCAATCCTGGTGTCAGCAAGAAGTCCATAAAGGATTACCAGAACTTTACAAAAACATTTTTATTTTAACCTTGATCAAATAAATCAACTTTATATTCCTTCCTTTTACTTCTGAAAATCTTTATCTTTAATTCATTCAAATATTGTTGTAGGATTTGATCCATTGCTAGAGTTTCTTCAACTCTCTTTTGTAAATTTAGTAAAAAGACATTATCCAGGTCATTCTCTTGGTATCACTTGTATTTTCCCTTTAATTTTTAAAACCTCAGCTAGCTTCTTTTTGAATATCCAGTAAAAAGTCCTTATCCAGATCATTATCTTGACCTTCCACTTTTATTTGCACTTTAAATGCCTGCTCTATCTTGTAATCCACACTTTTAAAAATCCATTATTTCTGATTCTACAGTTTCACACCTGTTATCTCTTCATTAACATCTTTGGACAGAGTTTGTCATACAAGCAATCATCATTACTGATATTATTATTGTGGTTACTAATTTTTGGCCTCATTTTTCGAAGCTCTTTAATATTTCAAATATTACAGCATATTGTATCATTTTGTAAATTCCAATACTAATCAAAAGCATGTTTACACTTTTTTTTCTTTTGTTCCCTCTAGTATCCAATTGAAATAACAAAGTCTCTAATCTTTGTTATGACCTACCTACAAAAAATAATTCTGGTTCCTACTATATTTTATATAGTTAGTTCCAAAATCCAAAAATATTTTTTTCAATATTCCAAATTTGTCTGGCCCTTAATTTGTTTATAACTTTTTCAGTTCAAAGTCTTATTTAGCTTTTTGCCATTTATTTCAAATTCTTTAAGTTCTTAAACTTAGTTAATTTTTCTTTTGTTCAGAAATAAAGGTAGATACACCAGATCAGAATTGCTGTTTGAAAGACTGTAATATCTTTAAAATACTTAGATAAGTAATTTCTGAAGGTGATCAGAAAGCAAGGTTAGTAAACTCAGTGTTCTTTAAAACTTTGCTGCAGTTGTGAGCTTGATGACTGAATCTCTCATCTCCCAGTGTTCAGACCCATAGAAGACTGTTGTCCTGCAATATCCTCACAAGCAGAGGTGGGATTCTACCGGTTCTAACAGGCTCTCTAGAACGGTTGTTAACTTTCTAAGCAGTTTGGAGAACAGGTTGTTAGAAGAAATCTCCTTTTGTTTTTTTCCACTTTACAGGGTTAATCCTGTAAGGAATTACAACATTCTGGTGTTGTTTCTATAGCCTAATCTTTATTGCCCTGCTTACAGAAACTGCCTCTCCCTTAACCCTTATGACATTCTCTGCAGTACGCCTAGACTTACTGTCTCCAGAGTTTTTTTTTCCTTTGCTTGACTTTCTTAGAGGGGAAGGGTTGTTTTAAGCTTTTTACACTGCTGTTGGGAGGAAATACTCCTGTTGGAGTTCTTCCAGCACAGAGCTGCCGGAAAGAAGCTTTTAATGACAAGGAACCAAGATGAGTGACATTCAGCAAGGCTTCTTGGCTAGCTATAAAGATTGACATTCAAACGTGAGTTTACATACCCTTTCTGACTTTTGGTCTAAAACTGGTTTTTGGTGAAGTTTAATTCTGTGCTTGGTAATGTTTAATCCTGTGTTTATTGATGGGATAATTTTCCCTATTCAGCTTTGTTTGGAAGGAAAAATGTTAATCTCTGTTCCTGAAAAGAAGCAGCTTCAGAAATCTGGCTAGTTCCTGTGTCTATTTGTTCTGGTAATTGGTTTAACAATAAAGTGACCAGATTTTTTTTTTCTTAAGCGGGACACCGACGGGGGGGCGGGGCCGCCTGGACGCCGCAATTTGAGTTTTGCCCTCTGCGCATGCGCAGAACGCTGCGCATGCGCAGAGGGCAAAAGACGGCTAATGTCGGCGTCCAGGTGGGGGGGAGGTGGGAGGCCTTTCCTCGCCTCCCGCCTCCAGGCTAAAATGCCCCATCTCTTTCGGCTCCTCCGAGGAGCCTCACGTCTGCGCTCTACCGCCCCGATCCATGAAAACAAAACGGAGAATGGGCCCAGTGGGGTTTCCCACCCCCTTCGACGTTTGTTCACAGTTAACCTAGCTAGATTGGAGCGCCCTAGAGAAGCCCACTTGCAAGCTGGGTACAAGCTCGATGGCCCTCCTCTTCCTCCCCCTTAGGAGAGCAAAGATGCCCTGCGTTTTCTCCTCAACCCTTCACCGGGACGGGGGAGGGGATTGGGAAACGCCTCTCTCCTTCCTCAGGCAGCGATGGGGGAAGGTCTTCCCGGCTCGGCCCCAGAGCAAAGAGGAGCTGCCGCGGCGGTTCCCTCCGCCGCCCCCTTTGTTTTTTTTCTCTGGGTCTCTCCTCGCCTCAAGGCTGTTAATTTCCCCGCCAACTCGCCGCGAAGGCTGGCCGGTCGAGAGCCTTTTAAGTCCCGGTGGAAAATGCTCGGGGTGATGTTCTTCCTCGCTTGCTCCCTGCTGGTAATTTGCTCCTGCTTGGCCGAAAGGGAACTTGCAGCATTGACGCAGGAGCAACTGCCCTACTTCTTGAGTAAGTTGGACAGGCGGCTGAGCCATTGGTCGGACCGCAGCCTTAAGGGCGACTTCGCTGCTGGCTCTCTCTCTCTCTCTCTCTCTCTCTCTCTCTCTCATTCATTCATTCCCTTCCTGCTATTAACCGATTACATACAGCGCGTTAGAATTTCCCTGCGGGGAGTAATACTTTTATCTTGGTACAACTCTCACTCCAACTCCAGGGAAGGGGAAAAAAAGTTGGAGCCAAATCCTAAAGGTCATTCGTTAGGAAATAAAACCCATTTAAGTCCAGAGGAATTTATTTCCTATTGCTGCCAGTTGTAGACCGCTCGTCTCCCCCTTTGCCGGCAGCCTGGACCGCGGAGGCGGCGCGCAAGTCGCCCTTTAGTAGCCCTGATGCTGAATTACACCTGGCTGTTGGAATGGCTGGTGGAAAAGGTGAGCAGCGGGATGGGAGACCACGAGCCGGCTGTTCCTCCCCGAGTGGCCGCCGAGGCAGGGACGGAGCTCGGGCAGCCGGGAAGGGCCCGGGCGGAGGAGGAGGAGGAGCCGGCGGAGGGGAGCGCCCTCCGCCAGGCAGGTGGGGCCGAGAGCCGGCCGGGCGGGCGGGCTTTGCAACCGGGCGCCCGCGGGGCTTTGCGAGAGCAGCTGCTCCCTTTGCAAAAGAGCCCCGGGATAGGGAAGGCTTGCCAAGCATACAACCCCCCACCCCCCCGGCTCACTTACCGGCCAGTCTCCCGCAGAAGTGCTCCCCGGACCCCGAGCAGGCAGTGGCCAGGAGGGGAAGGCGGGCAGGGAAGGAAAGGAGGGAGGGACGAAGGGAGGGAAGGAAGGAGCTCACAGAAGCCGGCTGGGCCTCCCCGCCTATCGCTCGGCGCTCCTCCCCAAGGTAAGGTGACCAGATGTCCCGATTTTGAGAGGGCCTGCTGCTGCTGCTGCTGCCCCTGCGGCTGGGCCCAACCTGGCCGTCCTCGAGTGCCTGCAGGCCGATTTTTTGAAAGAATGCCCTAGTCGGGCATTGTTTTAAAAAATCAGGACTTTTTAAGAGGGCGGGCGGGACGCGGGACAAATGGTGAAAAAGCGGGGTGTGTCCCGCCAAAATCGGGACGTCTGGTCACCTTATTTAACAAGCAACAGCTACTGTGTTTGCTCCTTTGCTTCATTCTAGTTAGGCTTATCTCAGGTGCTTTTTCTATCTGGGGAGGGGGTCTTCCCTCACTTCTTTAGTGGTTCTTGGCACTGTCCTTTTGGGGTGTACTTCCAAGAGGCAGGATGCAAGCTTGGCACTGATTTTTTTACTGCCTTTCTGGGGGGCATGTGATCTTTCCTTAAATCTGGATGATTTCCTTAGGGTATCTTATGAGGTGAGTGAGACCAGCTGGTATCTTTAAGTGATGCAAATGGATCTAGGATTACTTCTCCTGGGTGCGCTCTTTCTTGAGAGCTTAAATGATCTCTCTGTTAAAGGGTTTCACTTTATGAGCAAGAGTTGGCTGCTGATAGTTATCATTGTATTTTAACTATTTTAATTCCTCAAGGTGCTCTGGCACCCTGCCTGATTTGTAACTCCAACTTGCAGGTATTTGTAATCTAATGATTGGTATTTAAGGCAGCTTTTGGCAAGCAACGAAGCTTTTTGTATTTTTGTACAGGTAATCCTTGACTTAAAACAGTTCATTTAATGACCATTCAAAGTTACAATGGCACTGAAAAAAGTGACTTATGATCATTTTTCACACTTACGACCATTGCAGCATCCCCACGGTCACAAGAGACCAGGAGTGGAGAAGCGCCCCTCGACGTGAGTGATGTCGAGTTGGCCATGCCCACCCAGTCACATGACCACCCGGCCATGCCGGGTGCACATAGGGACTGCTCAGAGGGCTGAAAAAGTGATTTTGATCGGTCCTTGCACTTAAGACTGTCCTCACATTTTACGTTTTACGCCCTATCTTGTCACCGTGGTGAAGAGAAGCACCGCAGTTGTGAAATGAGTGACACGGTTGTTAAGAATGCTGCAACGGGCATAAATGTGAGGACGGTCGTAAGTGTGAGGACTGGTCATAATTCATTTTTTTCAGCCCTCTGAGTAGTCCCTTTGCACGTAGCCATGCCCACCCGGTCACATGACCAGCTAGCCATGCCCACCCGGTCACATGACCAGCTAGCCACGCCTACCCAGTCACATGAACACAAAGCCACACACCCCAAATAAGCCACGCCCACAGAACCAGTTGTTAAAAAAATTTGAATCCTACCACTGCTCACAAGGATCTCCCATCTGGAGCACATGTGAGTGATCTCATTTCCTCTCTTTGTCCAGAAAGGTTCCAAAGAACTGGTTCTTTGGAACTTTGCCCAAGTTACCATCTCCACTGTCCTGGAGATGTGTTTAGCTCACCATGCCTTAGAAGTTGCAGCCAGACTTCATTAACAAATTAACATATTAATTTACTCTTACATGTTTTTTTTTATTTTTATTCAAAAAGTTTTATAAGTACAAAGTACAAGCATTTTTCAATTTTTATCCCCCCCATCCCCCCTACCCCCAACCCACTCCCTTCCCTTCCCCCCTCTCCCCCCGGACTTCCCAGAGAAAGTACAGGGCATAATATTCAATAAAATAAATTTAAATTAAGTTAAAACAACTTCTTAATTTCCCCATTTTTTGGAATCTTTAACTCCGAATTTTTCTAGACTATTCAAAACATAATCGGAAGAAGCATAAAAATAATAAAAAATAAAGAAAATAAATAATTAAAAAGAAAGTAAGCAATTAAAAAAACATCACACAAAATCTCATACTATAATTCACATCTCTAAACCTCTATCTTTTACATAATCTATATTAATAATTATAAAAGAGAAAAAAGAAAGAAAAAAAGAAAAACAAAAATAGAAGAGAAACAAAGATGAACCTCAAGAACTAAACTTGATCATAAAATCAAACAATATTAATAACATAATATTACAATATATCAAAATATTAACTTCCCAATATATATAATATATATATATATATATTAATAGTGATAAGAAAGAAAATAAAAACTAACCCCTTGTACTTCAAAACCCTTAAACTTAAACCTAAAGTCCAACAACTTATTAATAACATGATATTACATATATAACATTTCTTCTAAGCATAAAATCATAATATCAAACACATTAATAACAATATTTCTATACCTTGAGGTATCGACTTCAAAATATAATATAATATAATATATATATATATATATATATATATATATATATATATATATATATATATATATATATATATATATATATATATATATATAATAAAAGTATATAATAATAATAAAAAAGAGTAAGAACCAACCCCTTATTCCTCAAAAACCTTGAACTTAATCCCTAAATCCTCAAAATATTGATAACAAAATATTACACTATATCAAATTTATGATTCCAAAATATATGATATAAACATATAAAATAATCTAAAAGAAAAATACCATCAAAAAACAATATTAATTAAAAAAGATGAGAAAAAAAATGTTTACAATCTTGTTCATCTTTCCAACCATCCTATAAGTTTCAACACCATCTATCCTTTGGCCATTTCAAATCTGTCGATTCAGCTCTCATCTCATCTGATCCCAATCCTCCGTCTCCTTTTCCACGTCACAAACATCAATCTGGCTCTGCCAATCACTTTGAATCTTTGGAATTATTTCCTCTTGACCACGTATGTCTGGATTTTTCTTCTCCTCCTCCTCTATTTCCATGCTTCTTTCTACTGGAATTTTAGAAATATCAGCCTTTAAAACATTGATGTAAAATTCTGTAGCTTTCTTTATTGTGTTAAGTCCATATCTTTTTCCCAAAAATTTCACAATTACTCCTGTTGGTGCATTCCATTTGTATTGTAAATTTCGTGTTTTTAGTTCCTCGACCAAGAAGGAATATTCTCTTCTAGCTTTAAGCATCTTGGAAGGGATTTCTTTCAATATCCTTATTTCTTGACCATTTGCCTGAAGATTATTCTTAAAAGTCGCCTGTGTAATTCTGTTCCGCAGAGCTCTGGTAGTGAAATATATTACAATGTCCCTTGGCAAGTGGTTTTGTTTTGCATACCAAGAATTAGCTCTATATATCTTATCAATTTGCGTAGCCAATTCATCTTTAGACAATCCAGACACCTGCTCCAGTGCCTCTGTCATTCTTCCTTTCAAATTTTCAAATTTTTCCTCCTTCAAGCCCCTAACTCTTATGGCAAATTTCATCTCTCTAAATTGGGACATCATCACCTATGTTTCCAAATTTAGTATATCATTTTGTACCTTAGTTATGTATTCCTCTGAGGTTGTTAAATCTTGCTTATTTTTTTCCAAATCCTTCTCCAAAATCTCCATATTTACTGCTAATCCTTTACAAACTTTCACCACATCCGCTCTCAGTTGTAAATTCATCTTCTCCATAGCAGCCTGCATTTTTTTATCTATTTCAGCAATTTTTGAATTAAATTCCAAAATCAGCTCATTTTTCATTACTTTCAAGGTATTAAGAAAACTCTCAGGTGTTAAGGACTTTGATGATGTTAAATCAGGCATAGATTACTTCTTTAAAATATGATCAAAGGAGTACTCAGTTCTTTTATTCACTACAGTCTTTTCAAGTTTAGAAGCCATTTCAATGTTTTCAAAAAAGAAAGACAAAGAAGAGAGGAAAAAAAGCCCAGATCTTTACTTAAAAAAATTCTTTCCAAGTCCAAAGCCAGTTAAATTTTATCTTTTATAAAGCTATAGATTAATTCAGAAGAAAAAAGAAGAAAAAATCATTCTTCAGATCAAAGATTTCCAGAGGAAAGGGCTGGTAACAAAGCGGAAATAACTTTCTCTTCTATACCCAACGTCTCCAATCGCCATATTGTTGCCACTCCTTGTTAAGCTACTTTGTTACTTCCAAAATAAAATCCAGCAATGGAGTTAAAGATCAAACTAATGCCCTCCTGGACTGTCTTTCTCTGGCTGATCTCTATAGATTTAAAATAATTGTACTTTCCTTTGCAGCAGCAGCGGTGGTCGCGGCATCTTGCTCCGCTTTTAAAGCGGAGGCTTCCAACTTCCCAGAGCAGCAGACAGGCTACCTGGGGAGCCCTCACCCTACGCGCCCTAAGTTGGCTTTTAGGGCACTAGGGGGGCTCTACCCCACCTATCTCGCTCTCATCTCTCCCCTTCGCCCGGGGAGAGATTTTCAAGCCACCAGACAGCTGTTCTGGCGGCTTTTACAGAAGGTCGGAAGGACACCCTGTGAGGAGCGCTAGCGACGCCGTCGGAGCCAAAACCGGAAGCCATGTATTTTTATGTACATGTGTACACATACCCACACACATGAGTATATGTATATTCCAGGGGTGGGTTGTGGATCATTTTGCTGCCGGTTTGCTCAAGGTCGCGCCAGGTGCGCGCCCCCCCGCAGCAATAAAAAAATAGCTTATGCGCAGAAGCAAAAGTTAGCTTCTGCGCATGCGGAGAAGCAAAATCCAAGATGGCGGCGCCCACGAACTGGCACCGACAGAACTGGCTCCGTGACATCATCACCGCTTTACTAACGGTTCTAAAGAACCGGTTAGAACCGGTAGGAACCCACCTCTGGTATACTTGATGTGTGTGTATTTTGTGTGTATGTAAGCCAGTTTGATATAGTGGCTAGAGTAAGGCCCTAGAACTCAGGATAATGTGAGTTCTAGGCCTCCCTTAGGCATGAAAGCCAGCTGGGGGACTTGGTCACTGTCTCAGCCCAACTTACCTCACAGAGTTGTGGGGAAAATGGGAGGCAAGAATACAGGTATGTTTGCCTCCTTGAGTTACATATAAAAAGATGGGATAAAAATACCATCATTGTTCTCTTGGATGTATATCTAAATACAGGAATTTGTACAGTGGCTTTTGAAAATGTTGCTTTTTAGCTGGAAGTTCTTACTGTATCTGCGTAGTTGAAGCCAAGACTACAGAGTAAATGAGCTTTGTTCTAATGAATACCACTATTCTTGCATGTCCTGTTTGCTCGTGTTCACTTCAGGTTTTGGCTTGGGCAGCAGCGTTGCAAACAATCAATAAAACATTTACCTACAGTAAGCAGTGAAACATTGCAGCTAGTTAATCATGCTACTCATCCTGTGGGAAATCTTTCCAGCCACAAACTTTTCATCAAGCTTACCCGACTTCCACAGTATTACATTGTAAGTAAATGAGATTTCATCATAAGAATGTGGTCCTCTGAATAAAAAATTGAAAGTTTTTGTAATGTGAAGAATGTATTAAGATAGGATCAGTGTGATGGCTATCGTCATGCTTAATTTGATGAAATAGTTGCTCCATTAAAATGCAGACAGAAAGTTAACTGGCCACTTACACTTGGAAGGAAGGCAACTAGGAAACAAAGAGAAGTTAGAGAAGTTAAGAGAAAAAGAAATTGCACAAATGGAGATGGTAAAAAGGAAAGAAAAATGATGTAATCCAATCCTTCTCAAACCTGGATAAATTATTCAAAATTGGGTAAAAATGATTTTTCTTTGAGTAACGACATATAAAGCCATTATCCAATCATAATAGGATCATTTAAATTGTCTTAACTATTTTACCTTTTCTGCTAAGCAGTTGTGGGGTAACGAAGGAAAATGTTTGAGAAGCATTGATGTAACTAGTAAATATAAAGCAAAAGAAAGGTAATAATGTACTCTTTGCGACAATCATTAAAGAGTTAAACAGTCATTCTGTAATAAAGCCATGAGATGTTTTGAGGGTATATCTGTTTGACAGAACCCAACTTTCATCCTATGCTCTCTGTTCATGCAGTATTATTTTAAATAAAACCTTAACTGCCAATGATTACTTTCTGTAAATAAATGAGAGACAGTATATCATAATCCTTTTCTACATCTAAGATACTAAGCTATCATAACAAATAACAAAGATGTTAATATAACATTGAATCTCAATATAAGAACTCCTTAATTTAATTCTTATGGTGAAAATGAGATTTTGAAGAATATTTATATCCCAAATTTTCTAACTGTTGCCCAGTTAAATTCAGGTTTCATCATGCTTACTGCTTTAATATAAAGGTGTTTGCAGCTTTTCATTATCTGTGTCTCTGAGCCACTGGATTTCTACAATAAAAAATGTTTTGTAACAGTCTGTAAGACCAGGAGCCAGTAGATGTCTATGTTCTTTGTTGAATGACGGGACGATTCCATGGAAACCTAAATATATATATTTTGAGTAGAGTACAAAGTGTATACAAATCAAACATTGAATAATCATTTTAAAAGACGCTTGTGCCAAAATTGAAAAAGGAAAATATATGCATTTGTGAAATACACCAAAAGTTACTTTAGTAAGAATTTTTATGATTCTTACAATACTTTGATTACTTTTGATAACATCATTAGGGACCAGAATTTACAGAGGTTGAACTTGCTTCAAGGATATCAACTGGCCAAGTAAATATGATACTCAGTGAATGATATCTTAGGTTGACTATGCCTTAAGAAGGTTATTTTTATGACATTGGTTTTTATGTGTATGATTCTAGATTTTTAAATTTGTAATTTTTTAAAAATTAGCAGTAAACCTTACATTTTAGAATGCTCATGTCGGTTTCAAAAGTGTGTTAGTATGAAACATTGGAATAGAATACATATTGACTACTGTTGAAGAATCTTAAGCTCAAATATTTTTAATATAATCTGCTTCATGTTTCAATAATTGATTTGCTTTTTCTTCAGTTGTTTAAAAAAGGTTTCAAAAAATAATTGCTGACTACATTGTAAACATATCATTTGATGTGTTATGTAGTTTGCTGTACTTGTGATAATAATATTCATATATTGAAATTGAAATTTAGTTTTATTTGGATGCATTGATGTCAGTGAAACTCAATTTAGTCTTACCTAACTTACCGTATTTTTCGGAGTATAAGACGCACCTTTTTACCCCCCAAAAGAGGGTGAAAACTTCATTATCTGTGTCTCTGAGCCACTGGATTTCTACAATAAAAAATGTTTTGTAACAGTCTGTAAGACCAGGAGCCAGTAGATGTCTAGACCCACCCACCCAGCCACACCCACCCTTTGGCCTCTGTCTTCCAGCAATTTACCTGTTTGCAGCAAACAGGGAAGAGCCTGTTAAGACAAGCAAGTCCTTAGCAGTTTCCCGATGCCCAGCTGATTTGCCACATGCTAAAATGAAACTGAAACTGCAAAGAGGCAAATAGCAGGGAGAGACACGCAGATTTTTATTTTCTGCTGAACTGGATGCAAAGGGTAAGTGAATAACTATAAATGTCTGTAGAATGTTCAAATTACTAGACTTATTTTTTAAAGACTGCTTTATTATTGTTCTAGAGCCAGGGGTCTCCAACCTTGGCAATTTTAAGACTTGTGGACTTCAACTCCCAGAATTCCACAGCCAGCTTTGTTAGCTTTTCTGGCTGTGAAACTCTGGGAGTTGAAGTCCACAAGTCTTAAAGTTGCCAAGGTTGGAGATCCCTGTAAATCTAGACAACTTAACAAAATAAAGAAGCTTTTTAAAATAAATGCTTGCTCTGAAGAGGCCCAGTGCTATTGTATCTTCTTTTAAATAATAGAGAATAATGTATACTTCCAGAAATTTTAATTAATTTTAACAGCTCTGTACAAGTATAGTCTGAAATGTAACAGTGTCCTGTTTAGTATTAGAGTTAAATCCTGACTTACCTTGGAGTAGATCTATTTAAATAATTGGGAGGAGTTAGTGTGACTACATTTAAGAAAACTTTCTGGCATAATGTACATTTCTCCAATTCTTTGCTATTTCTATGGGTCAGGCACACATGCACAGAAATACACAGCAAACAGTGTATATCATCTGTGCTGTTTGCTGTTTGCCAAATTGCTTGGAGGCAGAGGCCTTTTTTCCTTGTTTTCCTCCCCCAAAACTTAGGTGCGTCTTATACTCCGAAAAATACGGTAAATCTCACTTATTTCAGTATGATCTGCTCTGAGTAAGTTAAATCCAAATTTCTCTGAAGTTTCTCTAAATCTCACAAATCTCCCAAATAAAGTTGTTTTTAGAAAATCTGGATTTCTTTGAGATTTGTATTAATTATGATATATTAATTTGGAGTATATTTCCAAGCTTAGTGTGACTTTTCAACATCCTAGGTAGTGGAAATGTTTGATGTTCCCAATAATCCCACACAACTAGAATACAAATACTACTTTCTTTCTGTGAGTTATGCTGAAGGAGATGATAGCCCTGCCACTGCAGTTTTACTCCAACAATATAAGCCAAATATTGAAGAATTGGTTTTGGACACAAAAAGTAGCAAACAAGCAAAAAGTGGCGCAAAACGCAAGGTATGGATTTGATCACTAGCATTTACTACTTTCAATGGATAAGAAATAATTTATTTCTTTTAGCTGAAAATAAAAGGCTCAATACTGCAACATTTTGCTTAATTAGATAAATGAGTAGCTTATGATGACAAAGAATAAATCTGCTAAACTGTATATCTCTTGTTCTGAGACAAAATAGAGAGAAAATGTGTTTGAAGTAGCATCTTAAATATTACCTCATGTAATAATAAAGCTGCCTATACTTCTAGTGTTTTGCACTTTTTAAACAGAAGTTAATACTTTCTTTATGAAAGTGTACTTTCAGGTTATTTTTTTAGCACTGTTTGCATCTACAAAAGCTTATAATTGATTAGAACAGTTTACACTCTTAACTGCTGCTTGCTTACCTGTAATGTTCTTTCTAATATACTCAAGCTCAAAATGAGCACAATTGAATGGACATTTAAATTAATGTTTAATATTTGTTTCCAAGTAGCTGCACATATAGAAGTATAGTCTAAATATAGTGGCCATGAATTCTGAATAGTTTATACGAAACAAGTGAATTTCCTACTATGATGTCTATACTTGTGATTTACATTTTATTCTACCTTTGTGTTTGAAAGAATATGTATCTTTTAAATTATTTTTCTGCTCTTTTTTAGTTGTCTGATGAACTGTGTCCCACAGAACCCAAAAAACCAAAACAGTCTGGAGAAATGTGTGCATTCAATAAAGTTTTAGCTCATATTGTAGCAATGTGTGATACAAATATGCCCTTTATAGGACTCCGCATGGAGGTAGGTAACAAATTGTATTTGCTGAATTGGAACAGTTAAAATGGATTGTCTATGAAATACCCAACTTTAAAAATAGGAAGAAATAAGACTGTCCTGTCATTTATTATTAAACCATAATATGATTTAACTGTTTTTGATGTAGTATAATATGGAATCCAAACTTGGCAGTAAATCAGGCCATAGTGACTTGATAAAACAAACAAAAAGTATTTGTTCAGTATTACATGTGAATAAGGTTACAGCCGTTGTGACATGAGATGAGAGGGACCCTTGACTTGTACTTCTTAAATATGCTGTCTGTTGCTTTAAGGAAATATTTAGGTTTTGATCAGAATTTGAAGTATTTAATCACAGACTAAGAGTGTGTGTGTGAGAGAGAGGGAGGGAGGGAGGGAGAAGATGATTACAGTATGATTGGACAAGAAATCTTACTTCTGCCCAACCTTTACCAGCAGTTGCCATTGGAAACAGCTGTGCTTTCTTCTGTATAATAAAGTAACATGCTGTATCTATATATATTATATTTTTGTTCTCATCTATTGCTGTATCCATGTGTGTGTGTGTGTGTGTGTGTGTGTATACAGGAAAGCATGTTCTGAGTAATAGGATTGAGAGTTGGGCCTTCGAATGGAGGAGTCACCAGTATTCCAAGCTATTGCTCAATTACTTCTCCCATAGGGGACCATTGAGAGAAGGGGGGAGGGATTTCTTCTCAGCCCCCAGTCTCACCTAGCCTATTTTTTTAACTCTGTCTTGGTGGTTTGTCCCTCCACACACTGAATATGCACATCACAATTCAATAACCACAGTTCCTTTTCAATGTGCCTTTGTTTAGGTGCCCATCTGATTACATTAGCCTTCTTTGATATAATATTGTCTCATATTATAAATATTTTAGATGTTAAATGTTAGGTAACTATTTTATCCTATAGAGCAGTGATGGCGAACCTTTTCGGCACCGAGCGCCCAAACCAGAACGCGCGCGCGCGCACATGCACTGGTGCACCAGAGCGCCGGAAACCCGAAGACCAGCCAGCCAGCACGCGTGCCCACAGAGAGGGCTATGCGTGCCACTTCTGGCACGCGTGCCAGAGATTCACCATCACGGCTATAGAGAATTAAATACAAAATTTAACATTATTGTCCCATATATGCCTTGTTTCTGGTGTTATGTGTTTTTAGTATGAGATTGATTAATGCGCTGTAACAGAACTTGAAGCAATTGCGTCACTCATTTTATATATAAAGAGATGATCCTTTCTCTGGTTGGATTTTATTTCTTGCAATAGTTACTACAAGCTGAAAGATTCATATATATGACAAGTGATACTATGCAGCTTGAATTTTAATTTGCTGTGAAAATACAAACCTAAATTTATTAAGATTTTTTTTTTAAATTTCAGTTATCCAGTATGGAGATCCCACATCAAGGTGTCCAAGTTGAAGGAGATGGTTTCAGTCATGCTATTCGTTTATTAAAGTAAAAAAATTAATGTACAATTCCATTTATGCTTAGAATATTCTATACCGATCAAAAGGAAATTATGTAATATTTCAAATAATCATTTTTCATTATTTCCACATTAGTATTTATATTGTGAATTTGTTTTTATGATAATTGTACAGCAAAAAAACCTATTTTAAGAACAAGAATATTGTTTTTTTATTCCTGAGGAAAACAGAATATACGTACAAGCTTGGTACTTAGGTGTATATCTTCATGGAAAATATAGTTCTTAAGGAGTAGGTATTACTCAAAGATATTATTAAGCCTAATGACTTTCAGATTTTAGCTGGCCATTTTGACCGACTTTCATTCTTATATAAAAACTATACAGGAAAGCTAATGTTCCCAGTATCTAACTTCGTTTAGTAGATTGCAAATTCTGTGTAAATTACTTCTACTGTATATTGTAAACATTAAAAAAAATGAATCAGCTTGCATTAAATCTTCCAATTCTGGCCATACTTTATATATTAGTGCTATTCAGTAAAGTCATAAATGCGTTATTTAGATTGAAAAAACTAACTTGAATACTTGCATTTCTTAAATTGCATGCTTTCAGAGTTTGAAAGAATTAAATCTCAGTATATTGTTGTATCTTGAACTTTTTTCACAGAATCCCTCCATGTAAGGGTATTTGTGAGGAGACCCAGAAGGCTCTGGATCATTCTCTTCTTGATTGTACTTTCCGATTGCAAGGTAGAAATAACCGTACATGGGTGGCTGAACTGGTGTTTGCAAACTGCCCACTTATCAGCACTTCTTCCAGGGAACAAGGTTAATTTCTCAATTGTTCTGCATATTGCCATTCCTCTTATATTTTTTGAGTGTCAAATTGGCCTCTCCCTTTCATTTTGCAGGACCAACTCGTCATGTTTATCTGACATATGAAAACCAGTTGTCTGAACCAGTTGGTGGCCGAAAAGTAGTTGAGATGTTTCTAAATGACTGGAATAGCATTGCCCAATTATATGAATGTATGTTGGAGTTTGCTCGATCTTTACCAGGTATATAATGTCTTGTATACATTATATAATTGTTTCATTCTTGTATTGATATAGAAAAGAAGCAGGCCACTTTCTGTTGACCTATTGGCATATTTAGAATGAGAGTGTCCTGTGAGCAGTCACACAGATTGGCCATGAAGCAACTAATATATTCACAAAATGACTGCCATATAAGATATGGTCAGTCACCAATCCTTGATTTTTCAAAGACAGCCTAGTACATTTTTAGCCCAGTGAAAATTTCTTTAACAGTCTAAGTTACCTTGGTTGTTTTTATGAGAAGCAGATATGGACAAACTTCCAAACAAAGCACCACACTATGGTGATTAACTGCTTTTATTTTCTGAGAATGCCTTTGAGATCCTTGTGAGGTGTCCTTGAAAATAAAAAAAATTATTTAGAAGCTGTTAGTTGTAACAGGTGTTACCTCCTGTTCATTCCTTTTCTGAATTTGGAAGCTAAGTGTGATCAAGCCTGGTTAATACTTGAAAGGGACATGTCTGAGATATAGGCTAGAGTCTAGACCATGTGTCAAAATCACGTTACCGTCAAATGACGTTTGGCGATGTTTTTTCCCTTCATGAAGCTGGGCTGGGCATGGCCTGCGCATGACATATCCAGCCCACGGGCCGCCAGTTTGACACCCCTGGGCTAGACTAAGAAAGTGAAAAGTTAAACAACTTCTGTCATTGTCCTGCTGTCAAGAAAACTAAATCAATGTGCCTTTGAGTAATTGGGAATCTTACTGAACAGGATGGGAATTATAACCTCTAGAAACTACTGCTTTGTTTTAAATTAAAAGAAACTATCATTTAAAGGGCATCTACATTTTATTATTTTTCAGGAGTCATTCCATTCAGGCTTTCAGATAGGTTGTTAAAATGTTTTGATCACTACTGTTGAAAACCTGGCTCATTGTTTTACATGCTTAGAGTTAGAGAGTTCAGTGTTTCAGATGGGATTATGCATTTCAGAAACCAGATGTAGCCTAGAAGTACTTTTGACCTTCAGGTCTCAGTGAAATTAAATGTGGCAGTTCTGGTAAAGAACACCTCCATATTAGTGGAGACAGCATCCAGGAATGGGTTAACTATGTCTATTATCCAATAGGACTGAGTCTGCAAAAGAGATGACACGCCTCCTCCTCCTGTGTCTTCCGCTTTTTAGACTCAGTCTTATCTTGGACTAGACGTGTTTTTCAAAGCTCTTTCCTGGATACTTCTCCAAACATCAGAGAGAGGGGAAAAAAACCAATCCTTTTTCACACTATCATTGGATATTTTTCCCGGCGTGAAGGGCTTGCCTGATTCTGCCGAGGGCTGCTCTTGCAGCGGTTAGGCTGTCAGCCGACAGTCCTAACAGGGTAGCGCTCACGAGTGAATTCTCTGAACCGCTGACCCTTGGGCGTTTCCTCATCCCGGTGGCCTGATCGATTGTGCTATCAGCTGGCAGCACTTGCAAACTAGTGCGCACGAGCATAGCTCCGCAGCGCTCAAGGGGCAGATTGAACGCGGCAAGTGACCAGCGCGCTGAGGAGAGCCGCGCAGACATTGCCGAGGGGGGAGTTCTTTCCAACCCGCTCGGCCATGCCCCAGATCAGTGCCGGATAGAGCTCCCAGGGCTCCAGGACTCTGATTTAGCCTCTGCCCGTATTCCGGGCAAGCTAATTGCCATCGATTTAGCGCATGAGCCTAGCTCCAAAGCTAACGTTTGGGGGCAGGAAGAGGAGAGAGCCGCCATAATGGATCGTGGGAGCCGCAATGCCATTTTGTTTTTCCTCCGCGAGGGCGAAACTCTGCCCCAGATACTCTGCCACGCCCCAGTTTAGAAGCAGCAGGATCTCCTTAACCACAGGAGATTTATTAGCCCCTGTCCGCATTCCGGACAAGCTAATTAAATGCTAAAAACACTCTTCGCACTCCACGAGGCAAAGCTCTTTGAGCGAGCCACGTTGTTCGATCCTCAAAATGGCAGACACCATAGAGGAAGCTGCAGCTGACATGAAGGGTAGCCCAGCCCCTTCCTCCTCAGGCAGCGGGAGCAGAGCAGGTCTGTCCAGGACCAGATCCTCCAAAAGGAGGACAAGTTATGCTGAACTACGATCCAGCAGATCACTCAAGCCCTCCAAAGCTGATGCAAAGCATGCTGAACAAAGGCACAAGGCCATCAAAAAAGTTATTGCACAGGCCCAGAAGGCTTCAGCAAAGAGATCTAGTGGCAGCCAGTTGGAACAGTCATCCTGGTCTCCTATTCCCCAACAATTGAGACCTGCTGAGAGCCCTGGACCACTGCAGGCCTCTGCATGGTCCCCAGACGACCCAGGGGAGCAACCTTTATCATTGCCTGGCAACAGTGCGTTACTATTTGGCTCCGTGCCACCCTCCAAGAGTCAAGTGTCCTCCTGGGACCAACCCCCACCTCAAAGGTCATCCTTGGCTGAGGCGACCTTCACTCCTACCGCTGCAGGCCTTCGCTCTGATGAGCAATCTGAGCCGCTAATCCCGGCCAGCATGGGAGCTTTGATCTCCGAAGCCATTAAACAAGGGATTGCAGCGGGGTTACAACAAAGAGCTTATTCGGGATCTGAGCACCCCAGAGTGCATGGGCATCACCAGGGGCACCCTTCCTTAAGGGAGGAAATTCCCCACCAATGAGCAGGACCGGTTCCAGGCCTCATCCAGTCAAGACTCCTTGTCAGGAGAAGAGGGCCTCAGAGAATTTGATTTATCTGAGGAAGAGGGCCTTACACCTGATCAACCTGCATTTGTAGGTCTCTTTCGCCCTCAGCTTTTCAGGTCACTGCTATTCAAAGCAAAAAAATACAACTCGCCTGGGTTCCAACCCAGCCTCTTCAGAAGCGGCATCAGGTTCAGCTGACCCGGCAGATCCGCTCTTTGTTGAGCCAATGGTTGAGGCGGAGGAGATTCCGGCCCCTAAACTCTTCCTGGATATAGTACAGAGGCAATGGTCTTCACCCGGATCAGGGCCTAATCCCAGTGGGTTGGACCGACATTTTTATAACATTGGGCCAGAATTATCCAAGGTCCTTCAGATCCCTACAGTGGACGCCCCGGTGGTGGCATTAACATCATCCTCCTTAGTCACAGGGGTCCCGGAGGAAGTTCTCAGACCTGAGGAAAAGAGGGCGGAGCAATTACTGGTTAAGGCCCATCATGCGATGCCTGTGCCGTTAAGGCCTCTACTTTCTTCAATAGGGCCTCCTTTCTTCAATAGGGCCTCCTTGCTTTGGCTGAGGAAGTTGCACCACAGGATTCCAGCAGATGACATGAGGTCCCACCAGGATCTGAACAAAATTATGGCGGCCATGGAATTTTCCGCAGATGCCACGCTTAACGTGGCACGATTCGCGGCCAAAGCCATTGGGTCATCTGTGGCCTCCAGACGCCTATTGTGGCTTCGCCAGTGGCAAGCCGATACCAGAAACAAATGGCGCCTGGCTTCAGCTCCCTTTTCCGGGGACAGGTGGTTTGAGGACTCTCTAGAACCCTTTTTGGTGGATAAGCAAAAGGATAAGCGAAAGATTTTGCCATCCTTGTCCCGGAGACCAGACTCCTGTCCTGTTCCTTACTTTCGTCCCTCGCCCTTTCGGGGACAGGATAGCGGTTTCAGACGACCACGCTATCAAAGATCCTTCCCTCCCAGGCAAGGCCAGCTACAGGACAGACCGGGCAGACAGTCACAAAGGTACCTACCCAAAAGATCCTTTCGGGGTGGGAGAAGTCGTTCCTATCGACGCTCACAATAACTGCTCATCCGGTCCTCCCATCAGGGGTCGCATAACATTTTTTGCTGACCGATGGAGGAGACTACCTCGGACGCCTGGGTCAGGGAGATGGTAAGGTTGGGCCTCTCCCTAGAGTTCCTGTTCACCCCCCCCCCCAAGGTTCTTCCTCCGTTGCCAGGTCTCGAAAGATCGGACAAAGTGGCTCCTCATGGAATCAGCCATAAAACATCTTTTGGATATTTGCGGTATCCAACCGGTTCCGGAGGAGCAATGGAGGCAGGGGTTTTATTCACTCCTGTTCCTCGTTCAGAAGGCCTTGGGGGGCTGGAGGGCAATTCTAGACCTCAAGACTCTGAACCGTCACATTGTTTATCGATGGTTCAAAATGCAGTCACTCCAGACCATCTTGGACAGCGTCAGAAGGGGCGACTTGCTCACGTCAGTGGATCTGATGGAGGCATACTTTCATGTACCCATCCTTCCCGCCTACAGACAGTTCCTTCGCTTCTATTACACAGGGAAGCATTATCAATACCAAGCCCTATCGTTTGGCCTCTCCTCCGCTCCATGGGTGTTCACCAAACTGATGGCCGCCCTGACGGCATCTCGAACCCTACCCATAAGGATCCAGTTCTATCTGGACGACATACTTATCCAGTCCAACTCAGAACACCAGGCGAGAAGGGACCTAAATACCACTCTGCTAGTTCTTCAAGCCCATGGCTTTTTGACAAACAAGGCCAAAAGTCATCTGACTCCTACGACTCAACTTCTCCACTTGGGGGCAGTCATCGACCCAGTGGAATCCAAGGTATACCTTTCCCAGGAGCGCCAATCTAGCCTGAGAGATCTGGCAGTATGAGTTAGAAGAGAACGCATGGTCCCTCTTCATCTTCTCTCCCAACTCCTGGGAAAGATGATCTCATGCATTTCCATCACTCCGTGGGCACGGCTCCCCTCCAGGAGTCTCCAGTGGTTCCTTCTTCCATATCAGAGGGAGGGAAGCAGCAACTCCAAAGAAAAGTCTGGCTACCAGCAGAGGTGATCCGGTCTCTACAATGGTGGACCTCAGAGGCCATCACCAAGGGCTGCATGTTCCGAGAGCCAGAGCGCCTGATCTTGACCTCTGACGCCAGCCTCTTCGGCTGGGAGCTCATTTTCAGTCCCACATGGCCCAGGGACAGTGGACCCCGGAGGACCTGAAGCACAATATCAATTGGTTAGAGCTCCGGGCGATCCACTTGGCCCTCATAGAGTTCCAGGAAGTGGTCTCGGGCCGGGATATCTTAGTCCTAACAGGCAACATGTCAGCAAAGGCCCATATCAACCGCCTGGTAGGTACCCATTCCAGGGCCCTCATGTCAGAGGCTTATCAGCTGGGCCTCTGGGTGGAATCTCATCTGCAGTCTATACAGGCAGCCCACATTTCGGGAGTATCAAACACTCAGGCGGACTGGCTCAGCCATGCATCAGTGGACCATGCGGAGTGGTGCCTACATCCGGCCTTATTCAAGGACATCACAGATCGGTTCTGTCTCCCCACAGTCTACCTGTTTGCCAGCTGGGACAACAATCAACTTCCCCGGTTCTTTTCCAGATTTCTGACTCTGGGAGCAAAGGGAGTGGACGCGCTACGCAGCCCGTGGCCTCAAGGATTGCTATACGCCTTTCCCCCTCTTCCTCTCATTCCAAAAGTCATCAGGAAACTCTTGGAGGAGAGGGCGAAACTTCTACTCCTGGCTCCCCACTGGCCCAGGCGCTCTTGGTTCGCGGACCTCGTGAATCTATCCGTGGCTCGACCCTGGCGGCTCCCCCAGAGCTAGGTGCACCTCAGCCAGGGGGTGTTGGTCCATCTGGACCCCCAGTAGTTCCATCTGACCGCCTGGTGCTTAAGCGGCGCCTTCTGAATAGGGACAACCTTTCCGCCCGGGTCATCAAGACAATCCAGGCCTCTCACAGGGCCTCGACCAACAGGATTTACAACGCCGCCTGGAGGGTATTCTGCTCGTGTACAAAAAAGGGGTTCCAGACCATGGACATTTCCATTGCCCAGGTCCTGGAGTTCCTCCAGGATGGACTTGACAAAGGACTATCACCTAACACGATCCAACAGCAGGTGGCAGCCCTGTCCTCCATTTTGACTTGTGGATCCAAAGATTCCCTATCACAGCATCCTGTTGTTCGTCAGTTCCTCTGTGGAGCGACTAATTTGCATCCGCCTGTGGTACATCGCTTTCCTACATGGGATTTGTCAAAGGTCATCAATTCGCTCAGAGTCCATTTGAACCTCTTAGGGAAGCCAGTCTATGCTACCTGGCGTATAAGGTAGCGTTCCTGGTGGCCATAACATCAGCCCGGAGGATATCAGACCTGGCGGCTCTTATCAATCCGGTCAGATCTTTGCGTTTTCCATTCTGACAGGGTGGTCTTACGGCTAGATCCTACCTTCGTTCCCAAGATTAACACTTGGTTCCACAGAGCCCAGGAACTGGTCCTTCCAAACTTTTGCCCACAACTGGTCCATCGTGTTCTGACCTAGGCTTCCTGATAACCACATGGCACAAACAGCTTCTCACAAACCTCTTTTTATTGTGTAACGGCTGCTAATTGTTTTCATTAGCAGTTGTCCTAAATTCAAATAAAGTAAAGCAAGTCTTTTCTTTGTAACGGCTGCTAATTATTGTCATTAGCAGTCAGCATAAGTCCAAGCAAAATCAAACAAGTCCAACGAAAAGTCAGAGAAAGGCAGATAACCCACACGAACCTTGCTCTTCCTTGGCAAGCTGCCCAGAAACAGTTTGCAGGAAACTTTTGCCAAGTTCAAACAGGAACAAAACGGAGGCTTGAGTTGCAAAGACAAGATCTGGAAATGAACGGAGTTGCTTCCTGCAACTCACCTGTCCGTGTTCTTCACTTATATAGCCTATGGGTGGGGCCAATTAGCCCCAAGCCTTACTCCTGAGTAGTCCTTCTCCTTTGAAATCATTCTTGCCTTTTGGCAGCTCTGCGCATGTGCGCATTGAGAACAGGCTCCTCCTGTTCTTCTTCCTCGCTCATTTCAGCCTCTGGAGGTTCTGGAGGCCCTGGCTGAATCCCTGCCTCTGGCACCGAGCCTTCTCCAGACTCCAGACCTGGCCCAGGTTCCTCCCCAGCCTCCTTGCTGTCCGACTCTGCTGCCAGCTGCACAGGCTGCTGGTCGTTTGGAACATAGGTGGCATTCCTTGGATGTCCAGAGGGCTCTCAAGATTTATATCAAACAAACTTCATCTTTCCAGAGGTCGGAGTCCCTTCTGGTATCCTTTCAACCATCCACATTGGGGACTAAGGTCACCTCTTCCACCATAGGGAGGTGGATCAGGGCATGTATTGCCAAGGCCTATGAGATCCAGGCCTTGCCTCTGCCGAGACATATCACGGCCCATTCTACGAGGAGTGCGGCCACATCGGCAGCATGGGCGACACAGGCTTCCATTCCTCTTCATCCCCTTTCGTCCGCCATTATAAGTTGGACTCCTATGTATCGGCTGAGGCAGGCTTTGGTAGACATGTTCTTCAAAGTGTTCATTCAGGCCAGGGGACTCAGGACCAGGTCGCTCCCTCCCAATAGGACAGCCAGCTTTGGTATTTCCCGTTCCTGGATGCTGTCTCCACTATAATGGAGAAGGGGCATTAGTCTTACCTGATACGCTTCTTCTCATGGACGTGGAGACAGCATCCAGCCCCACCCGGATTTGCGTCCGGTCCTGGATCAACAATGACACACTATGACAACTCAGAGCAACACGTCTTAGTTAAAAAAGCGGAAGACCCAGGAGGAGGAGGCGTGTCATCTCTTTTGCAGACTCAGTCCTATTGGATAATAGACAGAGTTAACCCATTCCTGGATGCTGTCTCCACGTCCACGAGAAGGAGCGTATCAGATAAGACCAATGCCCCTTTGCATAATTATCCCAGCTGCAACACATCCTGACTTGATCAAATCAGATCAGATCAAGATTTGGCAATGGTTACCCACAGATTTGAGTACTAGTTATCCACACTGTGGTCACTGCAATGCACTCCACATGAGAAGTGCCTGGAGTTGTAATTGATGCAAAATGCAGCAGCCAAAACTGAGCTGAAAGATCTGCTGCATTTTAAAATTGCTTACCAAGCACAATTTTAAGAAGTTGGTATTGAGTTAAAGCCATAAATGGCATAGAACCTAACTATTTAAGGGCCCTCTTCTTCCTTTATGAAACTATTCAATTTTTAACAAATCCTTACGAAGATGTTCCTGCTGTCAGAAGCCCTTCTTCTGGCATGTTCAAGAAGACTGTTTTCTTCTTTGCTACCAATCTATGGCACATTTAGGGCATGCATTTAGCTCTCACTCCTGTACTGTTTAGAAAATCTGTATATATGTATCTTTTTCACCAGGATTTTAATTATTGTTAAATAGTTTAGGGGCCTATTTGATTATTACTTTTAACCTGTATTTTTAATTTATTTGATTTGATTTGGTTTTTAAAAAAAGTTAGTATCCTTAAGTGATTATCAGATTAGAAAGACAGGATATGTCAACTAAAGTCAAGTGAGGAAAAAAGTTGCTGAATGCCAAAGAAAGTGTTCTTAGAAACATTACTTTCCAGAAGTGATAGAAACTCCGCTAAGTTTAATATTTTTTTAAAAAAAATATTTTGTCTCCCTCCCCACTTTATATTGTTAAGAAATACCAAGCCATCTAAATGTTTTCTCAGAAGTTCGGATCTATAATTATAGGAAACTAATTCTTTGTTATGGGACTACCAAGGGAAGTTCTGTAAGTATCTTTGATCTTTCTCTTAAAGCTATGTTAATATTGTATAGTTATTGTCTTTAAGTATAGTGTCTCTTATTTTAAACACAGTTATTAAGCTGCTACCATCCATGCTAACATATGTGTTCAGTATTATGGTCTTGTCTGTACTGTAGTGGTAATTGTCTCCCCCCCCTTTAGCTTATCATTAGATGTTTTCCCAAATTAACGTTTCATGATAGCTATCTATGTATGTTCGATTAGAATCTTGAATCTTCTTTACTGTATTTCCCTTAATAATATACTTAAGGTCAGGGGATTGTAAAGAAAAGGTGTGAGTTATGAACATGACTAATCATAAAAGAAAGGACAGAAGTGGATAATTGTTTGTGTGTTTATGAATAAACTTCAGTCTCTACCCTCATTTTACATATTCTTCTCTATTAAGTTTATGCCACAGGTTATATTTTAATCAAATCAGAAAACTGCTGTGCAACAGACCAGATATAGTTTACCATGCAAAGCATGGGAGGAAAGGAGTTTAGAGCTCATTCCTGTAGTTCCATAATGACATTCCATAACTTCTGTATTACCTAAGAGCCTCTGATGCATTAGTTGTACTGAATTTATATTTTACCAACAAAGAAATAAAGGTTGTCTTTGTTGGTAAAATATAAATTCAGCACAAAAATAGTTTGCCGTGAAAGCAACTGCCTGTGAAGGCTCCTGGATTGGGGCTGAAAGGCAAAAGCGGAAACAGTATGCTCCGTCCCATAGTTGGGTAGACCTGGTTGCCCTGACAGACCGGTCTCTCTGGAAAAAACACATTAGTTGTTGTATTTTTCTGGCGTTTTCCAAAAATATGGCAGCATTTGTTTAAAACCTTTTATGTGTTAAAATAGTTCAATTTTCACTGAACTAAACATTGACATATTTTGGGTACCTAGTAAATTGTTAGTAATCAGGTAGCAAATATTATAACAAATTAGAGGTAGACTTGCAAAAAACAGAAATACAGATATTTCCTGGGCTTGGTTATATTCAGCTTTAAATAAACCCAGCTGCTGTGGCCTAGAGGAGGAGCTCTTGCCTCACAATCAGGAGGTTGTGAGTTCAATCCTAGGTAGAGGCAGATGTAGGGTCTCCTGCTTGGGCAGGGAGTTGGACTAGATGACCTTTGCAAGGTCCCTTCCAACTCTGTTAATCTGTTAAAAAAACATGGAAATATTCATTTATTCTCAAACTTAAGCTAGAGAAGGACATGGCGTCTATAAGATACGGTTTATCTTCTATGTCCTCCCTATCTCTCTCTAAAGAGAAAAATATTAGAACTACAGTGTCCAAATTTTTCCCAACTGCAATTCCTTCAGCTTGAATGGAAGAAGATGTGTTTTTCTTTCTGCAACTTTGTTTTTCCTGGAGAATGCAGCATGTAAAGGCTAGGATCACCAGCCACATGAGTAGAAACACACAGTATTGACTGATTCAAACTGTAGTCCAGTCTTGTCCATTTTGACTGATAGCACCGTATTTTTCGGAGTATAAGACGCACCTTTTTACCCTCAAAAAGAGGGTGAAAATTTGGGTGCGTCTTATACACCGAATGTAGCCCCACCCAGCCACTCCCACCCTTTGGCCTCTGCCTGCCAGCAATTTACCTCTTTGCAGCAAACAGCAGCAGAGCCTGATTTGTACAAGAAACTAATTAGCAGCCTCCCGACCTACAGCTGACGGAGGCTTGCAAGCCACGTGGTAAAATGAAACTAACTACGGTGGCTGTAATGAGACAAATTGCTGGGAAATAAACTGCTGGCAATGTTAGACTGCTGAAATTGCAAGGAGGTAAGCTGTAACTGCTATGGCCTAGAGGTAGAGCTCTTGCCTCACAATCAGGAGGTTGTGAGTTCTATTCTAGGTAGAGGCAGATTCTGTTAATATGTTATTTTGTTAGATGTTTGTAGAGTGTTCAAATTATTAGACTTATTTTTAAAAGACTGCTTTATTATTGTTCTAGACAACTTAACAAAATGAAGAAGCTTTTTAAAATAAATGCTTGATCTGAAGAGGCCCAGTGCTATTGTATCTTCTTTTAAATAGCAGAGAATACTTCCAGAAAGCCACATCAATTTTAAAGATCTGTAAAAGTATAATCTGAAATGTCCTGTCTTAGTATTAAGTATTAGTATTAAAATAAGGCAGCTGAATTAAACCCTGACTTAGTCATGTTTGGAGTAGATCTATTTAAATAATTGGGTGGAGTTAGTGTGATTACATTTAAGAAAACTTTCTGGGATTAATATACTGCCATAATGTACATTTCTCCAATTCTTTGCTATTTTATGGGTCAGGCACACATGCACAGAAATACACAGCAAACAGTGTATATCATCTGTACTGTTTGCTGTTTGGCAAATTGCTGGGAGGCAGAGGCCTTTTTTCCTTGTTTTCCTCCCCCAAAACTAAGGGGCGTCTTATACTGCGGTGCGTCTTATACTCCGAAAAATACAGTAGTTCTCTAGGATCCTCTAGTAAGCAGCTTTATTAAGTGAGATCCTTTTTGTAACAGATTGAGCTCAGGATCATCTGTGTACAACAGTGGTTCCCAACCTTTCTAATGCCGTGACCCCTTAATATAGTTCCTCATGTTGTGGTGACCCCCAACCATAAAATTACTTTCGTTGCTACTTCATAACTGTAATTTTGCTACTGTTATGAATCGTAATGTAAATATCTAATATGCAGGATGTATTTTCATTGTTACAAATTGAACATAATTAAAGCATAGTGATTAATCACAAAATCAATATGTAATTATGCCACATCAGAAATTTTTGGGGCAGTCTTTGCAAGAGCACAAGGAATATCATCTTCCACAACAAGTCTACTTCTGTATTTAGACTTGAGTGTACAAGTGTACAGCAATATTTCTCAATCTCAGCAACTTTTAAGGTGCCTGGACTTCAACTGCCAGAATTTAAAGCAAAGCTGGCTAGGGAATTTTGGGAGTTGAAGTCCAGGTATATTCAAGTTGTTGAGGTTGAGAAATTGTGGCCTGCAGTGTTGAAAAACTAGAAATCAGATAAGCTTCAAGCAAAGTAATCCCTGTTTAGTAGCTTTCTCCCAGGACTCCAAAGTTTCAGGAGGCAAACGGGGCAAAAAAACCCATGATTGGTCCAAAAACATTGCCAGGCTCCCCAAAGCCAATTTCCTCTTTTAAGCTTGCTCTTCTTAAAACTGAGACTGAGAGATATTAGCACAGGGCTAGCCTGATCATACGGAGCAGGGCGGCGTCAATGGACCATGCTCCGGCACCACCTCCTCCAGTTCCCTCTGGCTTAGCTCCTGCCCCCGGCGGTGGCGCCCTCAGCACCGAGGCTGTATGATCAGGCTAGCCCTGCGCTAATATCTCTTAGTCTCTCTCTTCCCTCCCTGTTTGCCTCTTTGTTCACTGGGTCTCTGCGCAAGCTGAGAGCGAGAGGGCAGATAGACGATTCCGACCCAGCTGTCCTTCCCGCCGTCTTGCGCTGTGAAACTTAAGTGGTCGTTGGCTGGCCGTTCCCTCCTGTGACTCCCTTTCCCTTCGACACCAGCGGGAAGAAACTGCCGCTGCGAGCAGGAGAAGGGGTGGCCACAGATGTCTTAAACACTGCCTTGTACTCTCCAGTGCGCAATCTTGCGACTCCCCGTCCCTTAGCTGATGCCGTCAAAGCTCGGCCGCCAGGCATCACAAATGCCTCTCACTGAATGGCACCTCTCCCGACCAATCGGAGGGCTCGGGCGAGTTGAGCCAATATAGCCAGGCTTGTGGCGGGGGGGGGGAGCTGAGGATGCCGGGGCGACCCCTGGGAAATGGTCATTCGACCCCCAAAGGGGTCCCGACCCCCAGGTTGGGAACCACTGCTGTACAAAATCTGTAGTGCTGCACTGAGCTGTGATTTAACTGATTACATGCAGTTAAATATTTACTTGATAGAAAATAATTTGCTTGGAATATAGAAAATACATATGTTTCTGTATCTTCTCTCTCTCTCTCTCTCTCTCTCTCTCTCTCTCTCTCTCTCTCTCTCTCTCACACACACACACACACACACACACACACACACACACACACACACACACTTCTGGCTATTGTTGCATAATTTTCTGAAGCTTTTTGTATATGTAGATCAGCATTCAATGGAACTCTGTGCACCAAAAATTCCACATATCTCTTGGAACCGTTGGACCAAACTCAGGTTGCAGTAATTGTCACAATACTATTCTGCATCAGCTTCAAGAGATGTTCAATAAATCACCAAATGTTGTCCAACTATTACAGGTAACTTCTTTTGTCAAAAGACAGTTTTGCATTTGAAATAGGGAAAGCATTGAAAAGATGATGCTTTTGCATATGAGATCATAATACTTTATATGGGAATACAGTAAGAAGAATTTTATCAGCAATTATACTTCTGTTTAATTCTGCCTTCTTACTACTATAATATAGGTAGTCCTAAACTTACAACCGCAGTTGAGCCCAACATTTATGTTGCTAAGTGAGAAATTTGTTAAGTGAGTTTTGCCTCATTTTATGACTTTTCTTGCCACATTTATTAAGTGAATCACTACAGTTCTTAAATTAGTAACACGGTTGTTAAGTGAATTTTGTTTCCCCATTGTCTTTGCTTGTCGGAAGGTTGCTAAAGGGGAACACATGACTCCAGGACACTGCAACTGTCATAAATATGAGTCAGTTGTCAAGCATCCAAATGTAAACCATGTGATCATGAAGATGCTACAACGATCATAAGTGTGAAAAATGGTCATAAGTCACTATTTTCAGTGCCGTTGTAACTTCGAATGGTCACTAAATGAACAGTCCTCGACTTACAGCAGTTCATTTAGTGACCATTCGAAGTTACAACGGCATTGAAAATAGTGACTTCTGTAATGCCATTTCTTCGTTTGGTTATTATGAATAGAAGCATAAAAGCAACTGATCATATTTATTTCTGGAGAGTCAATACATGTGCCTACCTGTCATACAGTTTATTTATAACTAAAGAACTGTTGCTTTTATTTGCAGGTTTTGTATGATACTCAGGCTCCATTAAATGCTATCAATAAGCTTCCCACTGTGCCAATGCTAGGACTGACACAGCGTACTAACACTGCTTACCAGTGCTTCTCAATTCTGCCTCAGTCACCCACACACATCAGGCTGGCCTTTAGGAATATGTATTGCATAGACATTTATTGCCAGAGCCGTGGAGTGGTGGCAATTCGTGATGGAGCATATAGTCTTTTTGACAACAGTAAAATTGTGGAAGGCTTTTATCCTGCACCAGGATTGAAGGTAACTGTTCTTTATGTATTTATTCTGTAGTACAATTAGAATATTGACTGGAATCATTAATGTTTCAGATACCATCTGTAAGTGGTGAAATTATTTGGAAGGTGCTTTCAAATATATGTTTAATGTTGAAGCTTCTAACACATTCAGTGGTAAGGAAATAAAGATAATATTCACTTGTTATCTTGTGTTTGGTGCTTCAGAATTGTGTTCTGTCTTTCTAGAACCTTTGCCTGAGTAGATTATCGTTCAGTTTGTTTCTGGCTTCACAATTTAAACATTCTGGTAACAGGATTAGACAATTTTGTCTAAATTTTGAAGAAATGTTTCCAGGAACAGCACAAGGTTGAATAAATGAGTCTGTAATTAGAACTTTTTATTAATAATTTTATTAAAACTTTGTTTTTAAAAACTTTAACAAATATGAATTATGATAATGCAGCTGATATCACAATATTTTCAGTAACCTGGGCCAAGTCGTATTTTTGAAATGGTAGAATCGTTTATTGAAATGGATCTTCATAAATGAAAAAGATTATTGATGTTCATGGTAGTAAAAATCAACAATCACAGTAATATGTCATTTCTTATCATTTGTAACTTACGATATTAACCTTTGGAGACCTAGCAAGACACTGCTGTAAATATCTGAAATATTAATAATTTAAAACTTTAGCTATTGCTGTTGAGATTAATGTGTCTTGAAAGATGTAATGACAATATATATTGTTTTATTATATTATTGTAAACCTCTCAGAGTCACTCATGAGATGGGCAGTGCAAAAATTTAATAAATAATTAAATACATGTTGTCACAGGGTCCTTTTGTCTGTACCGCATTCAGTGGGGTCCCACATCCCAGAATGCCCACTCCAGCCTCCCTGGCCTTTAGGCAACCTACACACCAGCAGATCCTTGGCTAGTAATCCCAGTTTGTTTTCACATCCTTCTCAGGTCTACCACTGCTCTTTACTATCAGGAGTAAACTACAGTTCTTGTAATCTGAAGTTTCCTATATAGAATAGTGAAACCCACAACCCTTCTCACTCCCAGAACTCTTCAACACCAACTGCTCCACCACAGCAACTACAAACACCATCACGCTACCACCACACCCAGCTGCTTTGCTGCTGGTCTTTTATAGCTGCGCTCTGCTAAGTAGCTGGGCTGGCTGGGGAGAGGTCTTAAAGGGGCAGGGCTCCATCAGCCCAGGGGCTAACTAATCTCAAGCAGCCTGTCCTCCCACATACATCACCCCTTTATATATATATATATATATATATATATATATATATATATATATATATATATATATATATATATATATATATATATATATATATATATATATATATATATATATATATACATATACATATACATATACATATACATATAAATAATATAAATAAATATAAATATAAATAATATAAATAATATAAATAATATAAATATAAATATAAATAAGCGATAGCCATCACGATCTCTGGAACATTTAAAATTTTATTTAAAACTACTATTAAAAATGCTAAGCTTTAGCATTTTAAATATATTTTAAAAATCAGGTATGCTTTTGTGTCCCTCATCTTCTGTAACCATGTGAGGGGCTGGTGGTTGGTAATCACTATGGATTCCCAAATCCAGACGTACCCACACATGCATACACCTCTTTCTTTATGGTACTATAGTTCTGTTCTCATGGAATGAGTTTCTTTGATAAATAAATTACAGAGTGTCTGTCCCTTTGTGATTTTGCATCAGTGCTGCACCTAAACTGACATTGGACGTGTCTATTTCTACAACAAGTGGTTGAGTAAAATCCAGTCCTCTCAGCACCAGTTTTCAACATAGAGCATTCTTTATCCTTTCAAATGCCTCATGGCATTCTTCTGTCCACCTTATCTTGGAGGGCTCTGTTTTCCTGATTAGGTTCATTAAGGGCTGACAATTGTGGAGAAATGGGGGAATAAAGAGTAAAGAATAAAGAATATCCTGCCAACCCCAGGAAAGAATGTACTTCTTTCTTTGTTTGGGGGGATTCTACTTGTCTCAGGGTCTCCATCTTCCATGTTTGTAACTTCAGCCTGCCCTCTTATACGTGTCTTCTCATTAATTTGAAAACGTTGAATTCACAGACCTTCCTGAACATGTTCGTTGACAGCAATCAAGATGCACGAAGACGATCAGTCAATGAAGATGATAATCCACCATCTCCTATTGGAGGGGACATGATGGATTCATTGATATCACAACTTCGGCCACAGCAGCAGGTAGCATATATGCATGCACAAATTTAGTATTTCAGACTAAATATTGTTAAATTGATCATTTGGGACAAATGTCTATTCTTGCTCCAATCTAGTAAGATAATAAAAATGGAGCAACAATAAGGGGAAAACCCTAGCTTGGTAACTGAAGATAATACTTTTCAAACAAAAAGGTCAGAGGTTTGATACCATTCTCAAGAAGAGGATATATTAGATTTCAGTCTAAAATCCTGGAGAGATGACATTCAGTTTAGATAACAGAGTTGGTGATGGGTCATTGCTGCAATAGTATGTGGAATGACCTTAGGAGACAGGAGGAAAAGCTACTTGTTATGCTGCTCTAGGTTGATGCAAATTCTGTCTCAGCTATTATGTTATTTGTATCATGGTATTCTGCAAATTGGTAACTGTGTACAGCTACTTACTGCTAGTGTTGCAACAACACTGCTGCTGGCTGGTTGAGGAATTCCCTGAGGATTGGAAGCCATTTCCAAAACTCCTAGGAAGATTTTCTGCCAGTCTTTGGAAGAGAGTAGGAGATTTGCAAGATTAATGGCAGCCTTGCGAGGTAGTCCATACAAGAAGCACACCTAGAAGTACTAACAAAAACTTTTTTTGTAAAGTTACATTAACAGAATCTTTGCAATCTCGTTTTTACAGTTCTAGGGAGGGTCCTTTCTGAGATGTTTACTATGCCTCCATTCTTTTTGTAGATTCAGCTGCCACTTGTCTGACCATTGTCTAGTCTGGGCTCCTCCTCGTTTCTCCCAAGATCATTCCCACATACCATTACAATTGGGTCTGATGGCTTGGTATAAGACAGTTGCCTTATACCTGAGCTGGTACCTATATATGGTGTATCCAAAAAGCATTATTTTTAGAATAAATTTGAATGGATATTAATTTTCAATGTTCAAGCAGTATGTTTATTACTGATTGAAATGGAAAAGGACATGCCATATTAATTTGGAAATTAAAAGAAAAAATGACTCCCAAGAAGCAAAAGCAAGAAACAAAAGCTTCTTAGAAGCAAAAGCTGATGGGATTTCAAGAATGGTAGATATGATAAAGTACAGAATGTGATAAAATAATCCTTGATATTACAATAAGGAGGAAAATACTATTCTATAGAAATAGACATGCATATTTTATTTATTCAGCTGACTGTCAAAGTCTGTCAGTGGTTTATGTAAAAACAAATTTCATATCAAGCTATTACATGTGTGTAACAGTTTTGTCATTGGGTTAAAAAATGTTTGCCTATCAACCAAAACTGAAGAAAAGCATTCTGTTTCTTTCCTCAACCAGAGTGAGATTTATGTTCAGAAATATCTCCAAACTCTTCTTTATAGAATGGTGCAATTCCATTCATATTAGACAGATCTACCACCTTTCTGGATTATGGTTCCTCATAATAAACACCATCATTTCATCTGAATTCAGTTCCAAGTTTATTAGGGTGAGGATTAGCCAATTAATAACTGCAGAAAGGCATTCAGGGGAACTCAGTTATTGTCAACATACTGGTAACCCCCAGGTTCAAATCTCCTGATCATTTCCTACATATAAAAAGCACTGGAGACAGAATGAAACCCTGAAAGACACTGTATAATAATTTCCATTTTGAGGGTACCTGTTCTGGAGGCCATACTATCCAAGCAATGGAAACAGAAGATTACAAAAGCATTCTTCCTTTTCCCAAATCTCTCAAGCAATCCAGAAAGATAGCACGGTTGATAGTATTGAAAGCTGCCAGGAGGTAAAAAATAACAGTGGAGTCACACTCTATCAATCCCCAAATGTCATCCATCAGACCAGCCAATACCATGGTCCATCCTTAACCTACTTTGAAATAAATCAAGATAATCTGTTTCCTTGAGACTGTCAGCAGTTGAAAAATTCCCATTCTCTCTTTAGAATAACTTTTATTAAAGATGTTGGTTACACGACTAAAAACAAATACAAATTAAATTAAAAGAAACCACCTTATCCAAACATGTTAGTTAAAGACTGGCCTATAATTGTAATAGAAAGTATGGATGACCATGGGGGACAAGGGAAAGAAATGCAGTCTAGGGAACAATTAGACAAGAGGGAGGAGCTCGCAATTGCTTAATAGTTAGAGAAAACAACCCACCCGAAATGATCAGATAGTTAACATTTTCAGTGAGAGGTTTGGAAGATTCTGCTAATGTTACAGTAAAGCAGATTTAGTTCATCGTGTTTCCTTTCGGGATTACTGACAATAATTACTTATCTTTGAGAAAGAATCATTGCTGAGGAATGAATTGTTTCAAATATTAGATGTTGATGAAGTAAACATTAAATCTGTATTTTATTATATCTCTAATAATATGTTTATATCAGCAGTCTTCAAAACAGACAGGAGCACCAGCAGCTTATCCTTTGACATCCCCTCCCACATCCTATCACAACACTGTTACTCCTTCACCTTCAATGATGCTTACCCAGTCACCAGGTAAAATGGCTTTTTGGGTTGGCTGGATTGGTGTAATTGCAGCTTTGTTAATTAAGCCACAGGATAAGTGAACAAAGAAATTGTACTTACTAAAAATGTTTTAGTTGTTTATTCAACATAATGTAGCTTATTAGACAGAGTTATGATCATCCTATCACAGCTTTTGGCAATAGTATCGAATGACTTTTTCCCTTCTTACAGTCCTTAGTTAATGAAAAATGCCATATTCTGTGCTTATATAAATTATTATCTCTTCACATATTTGTAGCCTCAAAGTTTAAAAGGAGTATTTATAAAAAAAAACTAGCTGATAACCCGGCATTGCCCAGGTATTTATTTATCCCAATCCTGTATTGGGGGAAAAGAAGCACAGACATCGAAGCCTTTGTCTGACAGGGAGCCATTGAGAGGGGCCTTTCTTCCCCCTACTCCCATGCCCATGTTTCCTGCCCTTTCTACGATCCTGGCACCAAATCCACTGGGGGCGCCTGGGGGCGCTTCCCCATTGGTCCGCTGGAGGTCGAACGTCACAACTGGCTTTCCAGAGGAAACTGCGAAGGAAGTGACATCACAAACAATTGCTGCGCTGGGACACCGCACTCGCTCTCCTTAACGGCCCAGGTGTTCGAGCATTATGCTGGAACACACAGACACACACACCGATGGGTGTTAGGGGTGTCTTTCCCCCCCCTCCCAGTATTTGTTTTCAGAGGGTAAGTCATCTGTGTACCAAGTTTGGTCGAAATTGCTCGAGGCGTTTCAGAGTTATGCTGGAACATACTGTACATACATACACACACACACATCCATTTTTATATATATAGATAATTGCTTGTTTGTATATTATATTTAGGAACTTTACATGCTGCAAATTCTCCGAGTGGAGCATTAAGAGCACCATCACCAGCATCATTTGGCCCAACTCCTTCTCCTTCATCACTTGGAATCACAATGGGACAAAATGCAAACTTTGCCAGCCCCCATGGTAAGCCCATTATCTCTTCGAATAGATATTGATCAAAAGTTGATACTTCAGGTGTCACCAAATGAACTACATTATTCTTTGTTGGCTGGAATTCAGATCTTGAAAATATACCAATGTATTCTCCATCACACTTGCCCAGGTTTCCCTGAGTAAAAAAAGGTTTTTGTTGTTGTTTTTAGTTGCGAAGTCGTGTCCAACCCATCGTGACCCCATGGACAAGGTTCCTCCAGGCCTTCCTATCCTCTATCATCCCCTGGAGTCCATTTAAGCTCACGCCGACTGCTTCAGTGACTCCATCCAGCCACCTCATTCTCTGTTGTCCCTTTCTTCTTTTGCCCTGTCTTTCCCAGCATTAGGCTTTTCTCCAGTGAGTCCTTCCTTCTCATTAGGTGGCCAAAGTATTTGAGTTTCATCTTCAGGAGCTGGCCTTCTAAAGAGCAGTCAGGGTTGATCTCCTCTAGGACTGATCAGTTTGATCGCCTTGCAGTCCAAGGGACTCGCAGGAGTCTTCTCCAGCACCATAGTTCAAAGGCCTCAATTCTTTGGCGCTCAGCCTTATGGTCCAGCTTTCACAGCCATACATTGCAACTGTATTGCAACAAGAAAAGAAGGTTTTACCCAACTGTAAACATAAGCAAGGTAGAAATTCTAGAAGTAGACTTTTCAAGGAGTTAGTTTCCAAATCTCTTGATTCAATATGTGTTCCTATCAAACTATAGAACACTTACATAACTACTTGTATTACTCAAGATTATATTGCTTGGAACGTGTTGCATGTGAATACCTTTGAAAGGAGAACTACCCTTCCTCAGAATACAACAGCAATTTGCTGGAGTAGACAGGCTGTGCCAGTAATGAAAGTGGTTCTTACAGGAATAAAGGTAAAGGTAAAGGTTTCCCCTGTCCAGTTGTGTCATATTCTAGGGGGCAGTGTTTATCTCCATTTCTTAGCCAAGGCAGCCAGTGTTATCCGAAGACATTGCTGTGGTCATGTGGCCAGCATGACTATATGCTGAGGTGCACGGAGTGCTGTTACCTTCCCACTGAAGTAGTACGTATTTATCTACTCGCATTTGCATGCCTTCGAACTTCCAGGTGAGCAGGAACTAGGGCAAGTAACGGGAGCTCACACTGTTGCGGGACGCTCAGATCTTGAACCCAGTCTTTCAGTTTTCCAGCTGACAAGCTCAGTGTCTAACCACTGAGCCATCACGCCCCCTACCTCTTATGGGAATAGGCCTTATCAAAACTTTCCCCTTGTCCCCTCTTCTGACAAAGTTAAAAGTAGATAGAAGATTAGTGTAAACTAAGTTCAATTTGTCTGGCTTTTTTTTTGATGTTATCTACAAAATCTTGTTGTCTTTTCCAGTCAACAAAGAGAAGATTGAAAGCATCTGCTTCTATTTTCATTTGTATGCAGTTTATTGTTACAGCCAACATCTATGACTAGTACAGGTAGTCCTCGACTTACAACAGTTCAGTTAGTGACCGTTCAAAGTTACAAGATCACTGAAAAAAGTGACCTACGACTGTTTTTCACACTTACAACTATTGCAGCATCCCCAAGATTACATGATCAAAATTAAGATGCTTGGCAACTGACTCATATTTATGACGGTTGCAGTGTCCTGGCATCATGTAATCCACTTTTGTGACCTTCTGACAAGCAATGGGGAAGTCAGATTCACTTAATAACCATCTTCCTAACTTAACAACTGCAGTGATTCATTTAACAACGGTGGCAAAAAACGGTAAAATGGGGCAAAATTCACTTAACAAATGTTTCACTTAGCAACAGAAATTTTGGGCTCAATTATGGTGGTAAGTCGAGGACTATCTATATACAATTCTAACCCTGTAGCTTGCCTGAAAGAGATCATAAAACACATTTTGATATTTACATGTTCAGATAACCTAATTAAAAATAAAAGCAATGTTATTGTGATTTAGAATAATAAATTGTGAAAAATCAGGAGGAGACTGGTAGCACCTTTTCTAACTAACACATTTGATTAAAAGGCATAAGTTTTTATGAGCTGCAGCTCACTTCATCAGATACAAATGTATTACATCAGCTGCAAGTCACAAAAGCTTCTGCCTTTTAATCAAATGTGTTAGTCAGTTAGAAAAGGTGCTACCAGACTCCTCCTGATTTTCTGCCAACATAGACGAATGTGGCTCTCCATTTGCCATGTTAAATTACAGGAAACTGAAATAGATGTACTAAAAATGAGTCCATAGTTTTATGTAATGTTGGGACACTGATGTAATGTCCAAATAATTCAAACAATTGTTTGTTTTCATTAAGATCAGATAACAACCCCGGATAACATTTTTTTTCAAAAGTTTTGTTTCCTGAAAAACCTTTGTAATTATGGTAGACCCCTTCAAACTGAACACAAATATAATTTCAAAATGACTGCATCACATACTGTAGGAATCCCGAGAAACATGAAATTAGCTTTTAATAACTATAATGTAGTAATCACATAATATTTCCAACATGCTTCATAAGTTCAACAGGGCTAAAAGTGTTCTGCTGATTTTCGTTTGTACTCGGTGTCTGATACATCTCACTGCAGTGTCCAACAGTAGTCAGCCAGTGTTGATGGATTATAGTTTCCCTGATACCATTTTTCCATTGTGCCAACAACCTGGTGAAATCTTTCACCAGGTTGGTCACTGACTCCATCTAGGTTTTGAGGAAAGAAATCAAAATGTGAATGCAGAAAATGAATCTTCAGTGACATATTGCACTTCATGGTCTTGTATGCTGTAAAATGTTCAACCAGCTGAACTTAGTTTGATGGTCTGTAGTTGCCAAGAAAATTCTAAACAACATACTTGAATGTTTTCTGGGTGATTTTCTCTGACCCCACTAACAGATCTTTGAACTGCTTGTCATTGATGATGTATCTGATTTGTAGACCAACAAAAATGCTTTCCTTAATCTTAGCATCAATTATTCTTGGAAACATCTGTCTCAAATAACGAAAACCTTCACTTTTCTTGATCATTGCTTTCACAAAATTTTTCATCTGAGTTTGAGTTCATGTGAAGCAGAAGCAAAAATAACTTGCCAAGTCAACAAGTGGTTCATGTGCCATGTTTTTCTGTCCTGGAACCAAATTCTTTTGGAGTGGCCATTTCTTTTTCATATAATGTGCCTCTCATGTATGGCTGTCCCATTTGCATATGTAACAGCGGTACTTGGTATATCTGAAATGCATTCCAAGCAGCAGAGCCACTACTTTTAGATCTCCCCAAATATTCCAGTTGTTCTTGGTGTACTAGATGTGCTTCAACAACAGTTCCATGTTTTTGTAAGTTTCTTTCATGTCTACAGCATAGCCAGCAGGTACTGTTGTTGTTGTGTTGGAAGCACCCAGGAGCTTCTTGGGTGAAAGATTAGCTGGTGACATTGCCATTGCCCAGGGGACACCCAGTTGGGAACTTTTTTTTTATATCCATTAATGAGCCGACTAAAGTGGTACCTATTTATCTACTCACGTTTGCACGCTTTCAAACTGCTAGGTCAGCAGGAGCCTAGAGCAAATGATAAGAGCTCACTCCATCACATAGCAGCATTCAGGTCTTGAATATGGGCTTACAGATTGTCACTCCTAAGAGGGTACATTGCCATTGTGTAAAAAACAGAAGTTTTCTATAAAATAAGTTACATTACAGTATATTTTTGTGATCAATAGCCAAAAATCTATAAGATACACCCAATAGTGTTCAGGAAGCAAAATCTTTGTGGTCCAGTGTACCTTGTAGCTTATTTTTCTCCTAGCTTGTTTCAGTAAACCATAGTTTAAACAAACCTAAATTCTTAATTCATGTCATATGTGACAAATTGCAGTTAATTGAAGTAAGTGGGTACTTCCAATTTCTTCCTCTTGATTATGATAGAGTGAAAGCAGGCAAGGCAGGAGGTTTTATTGTATTTTGGTACCCAAGTTCAGATAGACTATGGCTGTACCATTCTGATATTCTTGTAGTTTCTCAATTCTTTTACCATATTACTCTCTGAGAAAGCTGTTTTCAAGATGTTGGAATTTTCACAGGCACAATAGACCCTAGTTCACCATACACAATGATGTCACCCAGTCAACGTGCCGGGAATTGGCCAGGTTCACCTCAGGTTTCTGGTCCCTCTGCAGCAACACGTATGCCTGGAATGTCACCAGCCAATCCTTCCTTACATTCTCCAATACCAGATGCATCTCATTCACCACGAGCAGGAACAAGTAAGTATGAGCAATAGCTGGTTGCATAAATACGGTAGCTATCTGTTGCATTAAAAGAAGTAACAATTCAATCGTACTCAGTATTTCTTTACAATCCACATCAATTCCCTTGCTGATGTCCATAACAATAGAATTAATAAAAGGCTGGTGGAACTTTATTTATTAACTTGTTAGCCAATTCCAAATAACTTAGCCTAGTACATTCATCAGTCTTCCTATTGAAATATAAGTAAGTTCCAAGGTATGTGTTTCTCATGATGTACCCATCTCTTACTTCCAATGGGCAGAAGCATGCTGTTACAATCATTTTCACTTCCCTTGACAAACATTGATTCATTGCAGTAGACCATATAATTCCCAAAGCTTTTCAATTTCATTTTCCCTGAAATTTCTCTATCCATTTTCCCATCTTCAAGTAAAGATTCTATCAAATTACACTATCTATTTGCTCTAGTTTTTTTGCCATTTATATATAGCTTGTATTTTGTTATTCAATTTTCTCTGTCAAATACAATTTCCTTGGACTTTTATACAGTAATTTTCAGATCCATGTTTGAGCCATATTTTTATTGTTGCATTGTACAATCCTAACATTTGCTGGAAATGATTCAGCCAGTGATGTCATTCATCTGTATATAAAATACACATGCCAACTATATCTGCAACTAACTTCTAACATCACCAATTTTCTATAAATATATTAGGCATATTAAGGGAACATCACACAAGCTTATTTTTTTTAGTGTGGAATCATTTGCTAAACATTCCATCTATTCTAACTCAGGTTTTATTAACATATTCAGCAGCCAGTCTTGAATTACATATTAATGCAAAACATTTAATAATCCACACCCATTCACATTATCATACACTTTCTGTAAATCAAAAAATATACAATCAACTTCCATTATCACATTTGTATATTTTTCAGTAATTTTCTAAAGAGCATAAATTTGATATGCACACTCCCTGCCTTATATAAAGCCTTATTCCTTTCCCCAAGTTTTGTTCATTATCACCTCTTGTCCTTTGAATTAAAATTTTGCCAAATACATTCCCAGGCATTGTTAACAAATTAATTTCTTTTTTTGCATTCACTCTTGCTATATTTCCCTTTATAATAGAAAATAGTAACATCCTTCCAGTTGTTAGGTGTAGATGCAGTTTTTGAATATATATTATATAATTTGCACTTATTTACTTCAAGTTAGAAATTGCCCAACTCTAAACTGACTCTGGCTGGCTTACAGTATATTAAGCAATTAAACATAATATGAAACAAAATAAAGGAATTGCTCACATAATATAAATACATATACAAAAACACATCCAACAAGAGGCTTCATCAATTCTAACCAACAGCCTGTGAGAACAGTCAGATTTTTAGGGCCTTATGAAATGCCGACAGAGTGGGATCTACGTGAATTTCAGAAGGGATCTCATATCAGACGGCAGGTGCTGCAACAGCAAAAGCACATTTACTGGATCTAGATCAGTGGTTCCCAACCTTTCTAATGCCGCGACCCCTTAATATAGTTCCTCATGTTGTGGTGACCCCCAACCATAAAATTATTTTTGTTGCTACTTCATAACTGTAATTTTGCTACTGTTATGAATCGTAATGTAAATATCTAATATGCAGGATGTATTTTCATTGTTACAAATTGAACATAATTAAAGCATAGCGATTAATCACAAAAACAATATGTAATTATGCCAGATCAGAAATTCTCGGGCCAGTCTTTGCAAGAGCACAAGGAATATCATCTTCCACAACGTCTACTTCTGTATTTAGACTTGATAACCAACAAGTGTACAGCAATATTTCTTAATCTCAGCAACTTTTAAGGTGCCTGGACTTCAACCTCCAGAATTCAAAGCAAAGCTGGCCCCTTAGCTGATGCTGTCAAAGCTCGGCTGCCAGGCGTCACAAATGCCTCTCACCGAATGGCACCTCTCCTGACCAATTGGAGGGCTCGGGCGAGTTGAGTCGATATGGCCAGGCTTGTGGCAGTGGGGGGGGGAGTTGAGGATGCCGGGGCGACCCCTGGGAAATGGTCGTTCGACTCCCAAAGGGGTCCCGACCCCCAGGTTGGGAACCACTGGTCTAGATAGATGGCATTGTTTAATCAAAGGAAGCTGGTGTGTATCAATTCTGATAGCATTCACCAGATTTGTAGAAACCATGAGAGCTAGGTGATTTTCAAATAATCTGGCCTTAGGCCATGTTGAATATATAGATCAGTAGTTCCCAAAGTGGGCGGTACCACCCCCTGGGGGGCAGTGGGATGACTTAGGGGGCGCTAAGAGGCAAGGGTGGTGGCAGTGGGGTGCTAAGAGGGGCCAGGGGGGCGGCAGGTGGTTTGCCATACCGGTAGCGACAGCTGGCTGGCCACGCCCCCAAACCGGTCCTGTCCCCGCACCACAGCCCATGTCCACCCAATCGCCCGCTCGCCGCTTTTCCCGCCACTCTTTTCCCAGCGGGGGCTGGGCGGACCACGAGACGGGTGTCTTACTGGAGTTTAACAGCTCCGTGTGTCTGTCGGCTGGTCTCTTTAGGGAAAAAAAGCTTGCAAAATACAGAAACTCTTCTCACAAGGGCGAGCAATTAACAACTTCTCGCAGCGAGAACAGTTTTTTCCCTAAAGAGACAAGCTGACAGGCACACAGAGCTGTTAAACTCCAGTAAGACGCCCATCTTGCGGTGGAACGCAGTTTGGGGGTGACAGGTCAGGCGGGGCGGGGGCTGGGCGGGCCATGAGATGGACACATCTCGCGGCCCACCCCACCCAGCCCCGCCTCACCTGCCACCTCCAAATTGCGCCCCACCGTGACACGCCCGTCCTAGATGCTAGTCCAGAGCGGCTGCTGCCCTGGCTGGGTTTGGAAGCCGAAGAACCGGAGTTTGGGGGAAAGAAAGAAAGACTTCTGCTGCTTTCCTTCCGTGCAGCCAAAGCAGAAGCAGCAGAAGTCTTTCTTTCTTTCCCCCAACTCCTGCTCTTCGGCTGTTGCGGGAGAGGATTCCCTCGATTCTGGTCGCTCTTTACCCGGCGGCTTCTGCCTGTCCCGATTGTCCCCCTTGCCGCGAGAGAGAGACAGAGTTAGAGCAATCGAGAGGCGGCTACGTGCACACCCCGCGGGACTGGCTCAGCTGCTCTGGGCTGCCTCCGGCAGCGTTTTCAAACACGTTCCTCTTCCTCGCAGACAGAAGCGCGTTTTAAATTGCCATAGGCAGAGCCCAGAGGAGCTGATCTAGTCCCGCGGGTGTGTGCACACCCGCCTCTCGCTTGCTCTCGTTCTCGCAGCCGGGAGCCACTCTTTCTGTGGTGGGTACTCTTTTGGCCGGGGGGGGGGATAGAGAGAGAGAGAGAGAGAGAGAGAAGCAATCGAGAGGCGGCTACGTGCACACCCTGCGGGACTGGCTCGGCTGCTCTGGGCTGCCTCCGGCAGCGTTTTCAAACACACTCCTCTTCCTTGGCCAAGCCGCCAACGAGACAATCGGCCGCACCTCCCCGCCCAGCCTTCCTCGCCTGTTAGGAAGGAAGAAAGACAGACAGACAGAAAGAAAGATGGTAGGAAGAAAGGAAGACAGACAGAAAAAGAAAGAAGGGAGGGAAGAAGGAAAGAAGAAGGAAAGAGAAAGAAAGAAGGAAGGAAGAAAGAAAGAAAGAAAGAAAGAAAGATGGTAGGAAGGAAGACAGACAGAAAAAGAAAGGAAGAAGGGAAGGGAGGGAAGAAGGAAAGAAAAAGGAAAGATGGTAGGAAGGAAGGAAGGAAGGAAGATGGTAGGAAGGAAGGAAGACAGACAGAAAAAGAAAGGAGGGAGGGAAGGGAAGGGAGGGAAGAAGGAAAGAAAGAAAGAAAGAAAGATGGTAGGAAGGAAGGAAGACAGACAGACAGAAAAAGAAAGGGAGGGAAGAAGGAAAGAAAGAAAGATGGTAGGAAGGAAGACAGAAAGAAAGAAAAAAAGATGGTAGGTAGGAAGGAAGACAAAGAAAAAAAGAAAGATGGTAGGAAGGAAGACAGAAAGAAAGAAAAAGAAAGAAGGGGGAAGGGAGAGAAGAAAGAAGGAAAGAAAGACTTATGACCACAATTGAGCCTAACATTTTGGTTGCTAAGCAAGAGCGTTGTTAAGTGAGTTTCATCACATTTTACAAGTTGGTCACGCCCACCTGGTCACCTGACCACCAAGCCATGCCCACCTGAGGGGGGCGGGGGTGGGGGGCAGTGAGGATGAGTTTGTAGCACCAAGGGGGTGGTGGACTGAAAAAGTTTGGGAACCACTGATATAGTTGATGACTATAGTCATCTTTGATTTGAATCTGGAAACATACTGACAACCAGTGCAGCTCATGAAATAGAGGGATCATGCGGACATAGCAAGGTATGCATACAACTACATAGCCACTCCATTGGTAAATCACACCCTGGTTTATTTCTCTGTGTTCTTGCAGCCTATCATTTTCAATGTTCCATAAATAGCATTTGTGGCTTTCTTTTCATCAGGTTTTTCTTAGGCCCTTTTATACTATTATTTTTTTCCTTCAAGATAGCACTATAAATCACTATAAAATGAAGTGAAGGAATGCTGAAAGGTTTTTTTTAAAAAAGAAATCTTTCCCTTACTTCATTTTCATCCCAAACTGCATCATTTGGGATGTCTAAAAAACAGTCCTCAAATATTTGAGAAGTTTGATTCGTTACAAATTTTCATGTTTTTCAGCTAAATAATTTAGATCACCTCATAAAAGCTAGAGCTTTTGTTATACGGTAATTGAGAAGCTGTTTGGGTATCCAAAAGCAGGTGAGATGACTGATAGGATAGAAAGCATTGCTGCTTGATCAACATGTGTAATAGCACATTCACAATGGGGAAGGCCATTGTGTGTTAAGGATCCAAAATATTTTATTCACAAATGGTTCTGTGCATGGTACAGCTGTTTGGTCCATGCCTGGAACAGAACATTGATGCAGTTTTCCTGTAGGTCCCCCTCCATTTTTTTCCCCAACGAACAATATATAGTTTCTGCACAAAGTATTGCCCAGGTCACATTTGATAATCATACATAGTTTTTTTGATACGTAATCAATTCCATTATCTCTATTTCAATTCCAACCCATAGTATTATCCATACATATTTCTTTATCTTAACTTATTTTATTCTTGTTACATACATAATTGACTAATTGCCCAAATTTCTAATCCCTTTCACTCACATCAATTAATTATCTTATTTACTGCATACATTTCTCATATTTTATGTTTCTATATTACAACTTCTTTCCATGTTTTAGTTAATTCAATTTATCTCAAATTATCTTTCAAAGTGAAGCAAATTTCCTTTTCACATTCCATCTACTGTTCTATTTTACTCTAATCAGTATTCATCATCAACTTCAAATCTTATATTAAAAACCTCTTAATTTAATTAACAATCCACAGTTAAATGCATCAAGTTCCTCATCCCACTTTTTCTACTAATTCTGTTTTGCCATAGGTAATATATATATATATATATATATATATATATATATATATATATATATATATATATATATATATATATATATATATATATATATATATATATATATATCTTAATTACTACTAAACCATTTTACAATAAGCCTTCCATTTATTCAACTATCCACCATTAACAATATTAATACAGTTTTCTTAAATCTATTAATATGGCCCTTATTTTCTTTCTTTCTTTCCATCCGCCTTTCTTTATTTATCCATTTTCCTTTAGTCCCTCAAAAGTTCCACTTCTTGCTAAATCTCTTCTTTTCCCCCCTTCCTTTAACTTTTTCTTTTTCTTATTCTTGTGTGTCTTTTAGCTTTTCTCTCGAGTCTTTTTTCTCTTTTTTAAGTTTATTGTTCGTGTGGTCCCCCCCAAGTTTCTCTAATCTCTTCCCACCATTTCGCTTTTTACCCTTTGATTGATTCTTTTTAAGTACTTTTCTCCTCTCTCAACTCTTTTCTCACCACTGTGAACCCCAGTGAAATCATTCAGTTTTTTGCTTTTAGTCCCTTCTTCTATTGTGTTGTTTTCTTGTTCCTCATTTCTCTTAGCCACCTTCTCTTCTATTTTCTGCTTAGTCTTCCGACACAGTTTCTGACTCTTCTACTTTCACACTCCAGCCAAATTTCTAATTTTTTGTCATCTTTTATAGTTTAACCCACATCTTTTAACATAGCAAATAATTCTTCATACATCCAAATCTCCATGTTGTCAATTTACGCTTTTTATGTTATATCACACTAATTTCAAACTTAAGATCCATATAGTCTTTTTCTAATTTTATTCAATTTCTATTAACTCCAATTCAAATAATAGTCCAATCCACTCCAATTTCAAAGTTTGTTTATCCTCCACCACCATCAAAGAACAAAGCCAGACAGTCTAGGCAAAACAGAACACTCCTTAAAATTTCTCAGGCTTTCCTCTTATCTTCTTTCAGCCAAGGTCAGACAGCTGCACTTTCTCTTTTGTAATCCACAAGTTGTTACAATTGTTGCAATATTTTCCTCTCACCAGTAGATGGCACTCTCCAATTCACATTGTGCTTCCAGCTGATTGTCAAAAATATCCAATAATAGCTTTAAATCCACAAAAACAAAGGGCTTTCTCACCAATTTCTTCTTTCTGTTATTTTTATTTCTCCAAATAAAGATTATATCCAAAGTGAAAGGGATCTTCTTGGGCTTTAAAGTTTTAGTCTCTGTTTTTTTTTTCTTTCCCCTTTGACAGTTCCTAGGTGCCAATTAGCTACTATTTCAGCTTAGGGAAATTCTTTAAAAATCCAAATTTAAAAATTGCCCTTACCTGTGAGTTGGTCTTTTTCTCGCCCAGTTACAGCACTTTGTCCATTCACCGCTCCTGCACCTAAACTTGGTCCAGTTGCCCCAGCTTTGTAGCAGTCATTTAATAATGGCCGCTCCTCCTGCCGCCGATCCGAAGAGCTGTCTCTGATCGCTCGAGGAACTTGCCTGCTCCTCTGGGTCGCCTGAGACACCTCTCCTTCTTCACCGTCCCTTCAGGATGTTTCCGGTCCGAAGACCCCCCGGCGGCGGTTCGTCAGGCTGGCTTTTCGACGAAGCTCGTCGGAACTTCACTTTTTCCAACCTGTCTCACTGCGACGCTTCCGGTCGAATCTTTCCTGTAGGTTTTGAGAGGCAGGGAGCAGGGAACATCCCAAGCTAACTGGGGCTAAGAGAAGGAAAGGCAACGGGAAATTGGAAAAGTGGTAGGCTGCTGGTTTATTCTGCCACCCAAGCCTCAGAATAGAGGCAGTGGTTGAGGCTATTAAGGGACCAAAAGGGCTGGGAAGGTGGAGAGTGCCTTTGCACTCCTGGCAAAAACAGGAGAGGAGAAAGAGTTTCCCTAGTTGCCCCATCCAGATTTTTTTTAAATTGGAAACCTAAGAAAAGCAGGAGCATTCTGGGTTTTAGTTCTGACAAATGTGTATGATCCAAACCAATTCAGCAGAACTTCTGGAGCCCAGTGGTTTGTTCAGAGTTCAAAACAAAACATTTCCCCAATTTTGTATACCTGCCTATATTATGGACATGCAATGTTTAAATAACAGCAGGGCTAAAATGCAGCCTTGTTTTACTCCCTTGGGTGTTGGAGTGACATTAGATAAAGGAATACCTTTAACATGTGGAATAGTTAAATGAAGTCACTAGATAAGGAATAAGACAGCATTGTGAATGATAATCCTCAGATTTTTTTCATATGTTATCTCATGAATATGAAATCAAAGGCGGGTTTTCATTAAAAGCAACCTACAATGCTCTCTCCACCTTAGCTATATATTTCTCAAGTATATGTTGTAAAAGAAAACATTGGTAATTGCCATAGCTGATTGGCTTGCACTGTGCTATTTTCCTGGTAATTCAGTTCAATTCAATCCAATCAGTTTTCAGTATAGATAACTTAAATAAATTTTGTTACTGGCACTAAATAAATTCCAAGCAATAATTATTTAGTTGGATTATGTCACTTTATGATAAGAGCAACAATACCAAACCCCTGGTGGTAATTCTTTGTTTTGGTTTTCCTTGTTTATTTTATTGTTCTATTATTTTACTTTCGCTTTGTTTAAACTTTTTTATTTCTTCGTTTTTTTATGGTTGTGAGCTGCCTAGAGTAGCCCCATGGCTAGATAGATGGCAAATTGTTGTTGTTGTTGTTGTTGTTGTTGTTGTTATTTCTTTTATTCATTAAACATGAAACTCAGTCAACTGAACATTTAACAATATATCACAAATATTATTGACTGGTGCTGATGGTTACGGCTTGCTGCCAGCATCCTAGGTATCGACCAAGTACCTTCTTTAGATGTACGATGTTCCGAGTAGCACAGTTTTTTGCAGTTCCATTGGTGTTATTGCATGAAGCTGCAATTTCTTGATGTGTTTTGTAAAATTCTTGGACATGGTACCAAGTGCCCCGATGACAATGGGTTTCATCTATAACCATGTAGTTTCGATGGCCAGGTTGCGATATTTCGTGATTTTTTCCAGTTCTTTTTCTTCAACTCTGGCATCCTGGTACAGCGATATGAATAAACTGTACGCGTGGGAAAAGACCGAGGATTAGTTTGAAAATGTTACAAGATGCAAGAATAAGAGGTGGTTTTGGCCTCCCTGATTGGGAGTTGTATTACCAAGCAACAGCAATGACATGGATTAAAGAATGGATTATGCTTAGAAATAAAAGACTTTTAATATTAGAAGGACATGACTTACAAATTGGATGGCACGCATTTATCTGGTATGGAGCAAATAAGATACATGGCTATTTCCAGAGACACAGTATAAGGAACTCGTTATTTTTAATTTGGGAAAAAATAAAGACTAAACATTATGCAAAAATACCTTATTGGATATCGACAATAGAGACTTTGATACACCCAAGTAGAATAGACTGGAATAATATTCCGAGATATAATGACATTTTGTTAAAGACAGATAAGTTGAAATTCGTAACAGAACTAGAAAATCAAGGTATAAAAATGGATTGGTATTTGAGGATGCAACTACAAGCAAGATTTGAAAAGGACTGTAAAATAGAAGGAATTAATTTGGAAAAAACAGAATTAGATGAAATAATAGGAACAGATGAAAAACTGATAAAGAAAATATATAACTATTTGCTTTATATTGAGTTAGAATTTGAACAAGTTAAAGAAACTGATTAAATGGATGAGATATATAGGACACACAATAGATATAGATATGTGACAGCAACTATGGGAAAGGAATTACAAAATGACAATGGCAACAGCATTTAAGGAAAATATGTATAAGATGTTTTATAGATGGCATATGTCCCCAGAGAGATTAGCTAAAATATTTAAGGATAAATCAATGAAGTGTTGGAAATGTAATCACATACCTGGTTCTTTTTACCATATGTGGTGGACTTGTACGGAAGCTAAAAAATATTGGACAGAAATTTGAATATGGATTGAAAAGATTTTAAAACAAAGTATTGATTTAAATCCGGAAATATTTCTATTAGGCATATTGCCAGAAAAATTTAACAAAGAAGAAATAAATTTAATTGTTCACATAGTCACTGCCGCTAGAATTGTTTATGCACAAATCGATGAAAATTAAGGACAAAGAAGACTCGGAGTTTTATAAAGTTTGGGGGAAATTTTATGAATGGGTTGAAAAAGAAGATAGATAAAATTACTTAATGTAAATTTAATAGATAAATTTAATAGATAAGAGATAGAGAAATGAGAAATATGAGTGTAATAACTCGGATGACAAAAAGAGAAAGGAGGTAGCATTAGATAAATAAATATACCAAAATTTTAGAATAGAGTGAGAATAGAAATTAATATTTAGCATTTAAGGATACAGATATTAGAATTTGAAAGTGAGTAAAATTGTTTAGTCTGTCTTTAATTGAATTAGCTACTGAAGTTATACCTTTGTTTCTATAAGACAGGCAACAAAATTAGAAATTTGAGATGATTTAGGATATTCTATTATTTTTTACTCAAAAGATAGTATAAATATATGTTTACTTATTGTTGGTATATATGTTTTTTATGTATTGTGTTTTATGGTGGAGAAAAATAAAAACTTTCAAAAATAAATAAACTGTATGCTTCAGCCCTCAATAACCATGATATCTGGCGTGTTGTGTTCCAAATGGCAATCCGTCTGTATTCGAAAGTCCCACAAGATCTTCACCATCTCATTTTTCCACTTTATGTTCCCATGACCAGGATACAGGTAGGGCATATTTTTTACATAATGATCAGTGTATTAATTTAGCAACTCGATCATGTCTAGCTTTGTAATCAGTTTGCGCGATTTTGCTGCACTCACATATTAAGTGTGAAACAGTTTCAATTTTGTCATTGCAAAGTCGGCAGTTTGGATTGTCAGTGGATTTTTGTATCTTCGCTTTCATGGCATTAGTTTGTAGTGCTTATTCTTGAGCAGCAAGTATTAAACCTTCCGTTTCTTTCTTAATAGTTCCTCTTTTAAGCCATGCCCATGTCAAGTTGTTATCACATTTTCCTTCAATGTTTTTCAAGTGCTGTCCATGCAAAGCTTTGGTTTTCCATCTATTTAATCTGTCATCCAGCTGTTTTTCTTTAAATTATGCCTTTGTTTCTGTTGTTTTTATAATGTTCTCTGTTTTCACAGCCTGCAGCAATCTTTCTGTACTTTGATTCACATAATCATTCAAACTTCGTTTTTCTTCTTCTACAGTTTGATGGATTTGCAATAGCCCCCTGCCCCCTATTCTTCTTGGCAGGTACAACCTGTCGATGTCACTTCGTGGATGTAAAGGGTGGTATATATTCAAAAGTTTACGTGTTTTCCGGTCCAGGTTTTCCAGTTCAGCCAAAGTCCAGTTGATGGATCCAGCTGGGTAGCATATCACTGGAACTGCCCATGTATTAATGACTTTAATTATGTTTCCAGCATTCAGTTTTGATTTTAATATTTTGCGGACCCTCCTGATGTATTCCTTTTGCGTTGACTCTTTGATTTTTCCATTCAAGATGTTATCTACTTCCAATATGCCTAGGTATTTGTAACTGTCATCCTTTGCTAATGCTTTCACGATGCTTCCATTTCCCAGTTCTGTTCCTTCTACCGTGTTTCCCTGAAAATAAGACATGTCCCGAAAATAAGCCCCACAGGACTTTTCGGGACATGCCTTGAAATAAGCCCCCCCCGAAAATAAGCCCCCCCCAACTACTTCTGGGGGAAAGGGGGGGGCATGCCGGGAGCCGCTCTTTTTGCGGCGGCACTCTTTTGGCCCGGAAAGAGAGAGAGAGATCCCTCAAGAAGTTTCCCTGCAAAGACCTGCCAAGCAAGAGAAGCGGCGAACTGCCAGACGCTGGTAAGATCGTCAGGCACAATTTGGGGGTGGTAAGGGAGGCAGGGGAGGGGGAGGGCCGGGCTGCAAGACGCTCATCTGCCAGGCGAACTGCCAGACGCTGATAAGATGAGCCTCTCGCAGCCCGGCCCTCCCCCTCCCCTGCCTCCCAGGTCTTTGCAGGGAAACTCCTTGAAATGAAACGTTATCGCGAGTGTGAGAAGTTAATTGCTCGCACTCGCGATAACTTTTCATTTAAAGGAGTTTCCCTGCAAAGACCTGCCAAGCAAGAGAAGCAGCAAACTGCCAGACGCTGGTAAGATGAGCGTCTCGCAGCCCGGCCCTCCCCCTCCCCTGCCTCCCCTGCCACCCCCAAATTGTGCCTGACGATCTTACCAGCATCTGGCAGTTCGTCACTTCTCTTGCTTGGCAGGTCTTTGCAGGGAAACTCCTTGAAATGAAAAGGAAAAGTTATCGCGAGTGCGAGCAATTAACTTCTCACACTTGCGATAACTTTTCATTTTAAGAAGTTTCCCTGCAAAGACCTGCCAAGCAAGAGAAGTGGCGAACTGTCAGATGCTGGTAAGATCGTCAGGCACAATTTGGGGGTGGCAGGGGAGGCAGGGGTGGGGGAGGGCCGGGCTGCGAGACGCTCATCTTACTAGCGTCTGGCAGTTCGCCGCTTCCCTGTCGCCGCTGCCTTCCTCACTCACGCCGTGCCATGCCCCATCCCCCGCCCAAAACCCTCAAAGTCCTTCGAAGTGTTTTGAAGGGATGCGTTTTGCCTGTGATGAAGGGAACCGATGTTCCCCGAAGAACAGGAGGCAAGCATCGGTTCCCTTCATCGCAGGAAAAACGCATCCCTTCAAAACACTTCGAAGGACTTTGGGGGTTTAGGGCGGGGGATGGGGCAGGGCGTCCCTGTCGCCGCCGGCTTTTTCACTCACGCCGCACTGCGCCCCATCCCTTGCCCGAAACGCTCAAAGTCCTTTGAAGCGTTTTGAAGGGATACACGCCACGCCACGCCCGCCCTGCCAAACCCCAGCACGAGACGCGCCTCCTACGGTACCTGGGACTTGTCCCGATACTTCTGTCACGTTCTTACGGTGTTCTCTCCACGGCAGCCCGTTCCAAAAGAGAACATCTCGCAAGTTCAAACTTCTCGAACTCGCACGGCGTTCTTTTGAAACAGGCTGCCATGGAGAGAACACCGTAAGAACGCGACAGAGGTCCTGGGACAAATCCCAGGTAGGACGCCCGCCACACCACGCCACGCCCGCCCTGCCAAAGCCCAGTGTGAGACGCGACTCCTACCTGGGACTTGTCCCGATACCTCGGTCGTGTTCTTACGGTGTTCTCTCCATGGCAGCCCGTTCCAAAAGAGAATGTCTCGCGAGTTCAAACTTCTTGAACTCGCGCGGCGTTCTTTTGGAACGGGCTGCCGTGGAGAGAACACCGTAAGAACGCGACGGAGGTTCCGGGACAAGTCCCAGGTAGGACGCCCGCCCCGCCCCGCCAAGAGAGACGCAGCACTTACTGGAGTTTTGCAGTGGTCTCTTGGCTTGTCTGTTTGCAAGTTTTTTTCCCTAAAGAGACTAGCCGAGAGACTACGGAGCTGGCAAACTCCAGTAAGTGGTGCGTCTCATGCTCCGCCCTGCCTGCACCCCGAAAATAATAAGCCACCCCCCCAAAATAAGGCCAGGGGCATTTTTGGGGGGTCAAAAAAATATAAGCCCCTGTCTTATTTTCGGGGAAACACGGTATTTTTTTTCCATTTTTCCTCGCTGCATGGATAGTATAGCACATTTTTCAAGTCCAAAGTTCATTCTGATGTCGCTGTTGAACAGTTGAACTGTGTTGACTATTGATTCAACTTCAGTGGGACTTTTCGCATACAGTTTTAAGTCATCCATGTATAGTAGATGGTTTATCTTGCCATGTTGGCTTGAGATTTGGTAGTCCAGTTTTGTGTTTCGTAGGATTATTGTCAGTGGAATTAATGCAATGTTGAACAGTAGTGGCGAAAGTGAGTCCCCTGGGAAGATTCCTCGTCTGATGACTTCACCAATTTTCTCCCCATTTGCTGTTAGAACTGTTTTCCATTTTTGCATATTTGCTTTCAAAAATGTACAAATATTTTTGCTGATTCCAAAGTTTTTCAGACAGGTGTTAATCCAGCTGTGGGGTAATGTGTCAAATGCCTTCTTGTAATCTATCCACGCCATATTTAAATTTGTTCTTCGTTTTGCATTTTTTAGTACCATTTTGTCAATGAGCAGCTGATCTTTTGTTCCTCTTGATTTTTTGTAATTTCCTTTTTGTTCTACTGGGTACAAACTGTTTTTCATCAGATGATTGAATACTGAATTTGCCAGTAGTCTTGTAAAAAAGTTTGAACGTTGTTGGCAGACAAGTAATTGGGCGATAGTTGCTTGGTTCTGTGCCCTTTTCTGGGTCTTTCATTATCAAGTATGTTCAGCCAGCTGTTAACCATTCTTCGCTTGTTGCATTTTGAAGCATTTCATCAAATTGAGTGGCCATGCGATGATAGAGGCTGATCAGGTGTTTTAACCAGTATCCATGCAGTTCGTCCAGGCCAGGTGCGCTCCAGTTCTTGACCTTCTTTACTTGTTGTGCAACCATATCAGTTGTTATTACAATATTCTGCATTTTGTTGCTTGTTGCTTGTTTTTGAGTATATTTGATCCAGGAGGCAGTTTTATTGTGTTCCACTGGGTTTTCCCATAGTTTTTTTCCAAAAATTTAAAGTTTTTTCTTTACATGGGTGAACATTAGTATGGTCTCGACTTTCAAGTGACTGGTAGAAGAGGTGTTGGATGATGATGATGATGATGATTACTGTTGTTATTATTATTATTACTGTTATTATTAATAGATCGATACCTAGGATGCTATTTGTGATACATTTTTTAAATGTTCAGTTGACTGAGTTTCATGTAATAATATTAATGATAATTATAATGATAATGATGATAATGAGACGCCAGAGTGGAAGAAAAAGAACTGGAAAAAATCACGAAATATCGCGACCTGGCCATCGAAACTACGCGGTTATGGATGAAACATGTAACAGTGATACCTATTGTCATTGGGGCACTTGGTACTATGTCCAAGAATTTTACAAAATACATCAATAAATTGCAGCTTCCTGCAATAACACCAGAGGGACTGCAAAAAACTGCGCTACTCGGAACATCGTACATTTTAAGGTACTTGGTCAATACCTAGGATGCTGGCAGCAACCCGTAACCGTCAGCGCCAGTCAATAATATTTGTGATACATTGTTAAATGTTCAGTTGACTGAGTTTCATGTTTAATGAATAAAAGTTTATAATAATAATAATAATAATAATAATAATAATAATAATAATAATAATAATAATAATAATAATAATAATAATAATAATAATAATAATAATAATAATAATAATAATAATAATAATAATAATAATAGCAGCTCTGCATTTGGAGTTTTCTCAAACTTAACAGAGCAATCAATTAGATTTTTTCTGATGGATAATAAGCTGCCAGTTTGGAAGTGAATCAAGAGTGAATTTAGAAGGCTCAATTGGTCTAGTGACAGCAACAAAATATAACAAATGTGCAATTTCCAAACACCTAGAGACAAATAATGTACACAAATTTACAGAAGTTGTGTGTTCATGTTTATACTTTTGGAAGCTAGAAAAATGCTAAGCAGTTTAGAATTTCAGAAATACTTATTTACTTATGTGTGTGACTTCACAGTCACCAGGAGTCAATCCAGCAGTATTGACTCCCAGTGATGCCTAAACAAGTCCCTACAGCTTTCTTGGCAAGATTTCAGAATTGGTTTGACATTGAGAATCTTAGCCCAAGGTGACACTAGAACTTATAGTTTCCCAGTTTCTACTCACTACACCAAATTGGCTCTACTCACTTAGTTACTTAGTTACTGGATTTATCTTCCACCATAGTCAACAAACTCTCAGTAACTTACAAGGAATACAACAGTGATAATCAAAATATCCATTTAAAATAACATAAATGGCAACAATAAGTAAAGGAAATAATATCATAAATGGTGTGATTTTTTTTAAAATCAAGAAAATGCTCATACAGAATAGCATTTGATTGTACATTTACATTCTGTTCAGCCTCCAAAGTTTAAAATTTGTTGATAAAGTTTTCATCATTTCGGTTATATACAAAATAATATCAGGCTGTTATAAATATGAATTTTTTAAAATGTCATTGCAATAATAATTACACAGTCATCCAGATTTTTATTATGTCTGAGTAAGACTGGGATCAAACTGAAGAAGAATTGCTGGTGTTATAGGACCCGAGGCAAAATCTTCTTGAAATTCACCAAGCACTGTGAGTCTGCCATTCCTCTATCTAAGGGCAGGAGGAGTAAGATCATCTTTGTTTTTACTAGGTTCTCAAGCAGTGCCAACCAATATGCCTCCACCGCGTAAACTACCTCACCGTTCCTGGGCTGCATCCATACCAACAATTCTCACTCACAGTGCCTTGAATGTTTTATTGCTGCCCTCACCAACCCCTGGACTCATGCCAGGACTTGCGGGAAGTTATCTTTGTTCACCACTTGAACGTTTTCTTGGATCGGTTATTATGAGGAGGCATCTCCAAAGGATTATTCAGCAGGAAACGGTACCAATAGGATTAAAAATTTTAATTCCATTAAGCAGTTGCTGAAAGGCAAAGCTTCATTTTTCTCCTAGCTTCAGTATGCATGGAAATAGAAATTGTACTTTTGGAAACCATGTTTTAATTGTTTAGAAGCATATGAAACAATATATGTTTATCCCAAATATGCCTCATCCACTATTATATTACCAGTCCTCTTATTGAAAAATCCCGAAGTTCCTAGGAATGCAAATTGGAAAGCATCTTGTTTAGTGTTTATACAGGTAGTCCTTGACTTACATCAGTTCACTTGGTGACCATTTGAAGTTAGAACAGCACTGAAAAAAGTGACTTATGACCATTTTTCACACTTATGACCATTGCAGCATCCCCATGGTCACATGATTTACATTCAGACGCTTTACAACTGACTCACATTTCTGTCCTGGGGTGATGTGATCCCCTTTTGCGACTCTGACAAGCAAAGTCAGTGGGGAAACCAGATTCACTTAACAACCATATTACTAACTTAACAACTGCAGTGATTCACTTAACAAATGTATTTAAAAAAGGTCATAAAATAGGGCAAAACTCACTTAACAGATTTCTCATTCCGCAACATAAATTTTGGGCTCAATTGTGGTCGTAAATTGAGGACTACCTATATTTGGAAACATTTGGTCCAAATTCTGACTCCTCCATGAACTTGTTTGTTGTCCAAGTCATCATAAATCTGTTATAATTAGTAGCAAAATAAGAATTTTATTGAAGATATATTTCATATTTGTGGAGTTGAGGAAAAATATGTGTTGCCTTGTTAAGATATCAAATAGACTATGTCCACTGCTGACTTGATGTAAAGTATTTTCTTGTGGTAGACGTATAAAGCAGTATGCAGTTCTTCACAGTTTAAATGTTCAGATAAGTTATTTTGTAAAGCTACTGTACTGATCATTAAGCAACTTACTAATTATTAATTATTGACAGAGAGGAACCTGTTAAATTTAATCAGCCAATAGAAATGATGCCTTTCATTTCCATTTAAATAAAACTTTCTGTTGTTCAGACCATAATAAAGCTTGGATAAGAACTTTCATTTCAATCAGATATTTTGGCTTTTTTTAAAACAGTTGCAGCTAATCAATTCCAATGAACCTGGAGTGATCATGTTCAAAACAGATGCTCTGAAATGCAGAGTTGCCCTTAATCCCAAAACTAACCAGACCTTGCAACTAAAAGTAGCACCTGAAACTGCAGGCCAGTGGAAGCAAGAAGAATTGCAAGTTTTGGAGAAATTTTTTGAAACCAGGGTATGTATTTGTCCCATGTTATTGTAATGCAGGGCTGTCAAACTCCCGGCCCACGGGCCGGATGTGTCACAGGCTGGCTATGCCCATGCCTGGTTTAGCGAAGAGGAAAAAAGTTCCAATACGTAATGTGACGCTGCCATGACGTCGTGAGTTTGACACCCCTGTTGTAACTGAGGGCTTAATGAACAAAGTAGTTAGGGTGCTGTGATTTTTCATGGTAAGAGGTCTTTGAACTAATTTTCATGGAAAGAGCAGAAGCCACTGTTCCATGATCAGGAGCAGAGAAACATTGAAAAAAGATTTTAAAAGCTGTATCCAACCATGGGCATCTGACCCAGCTTTTCCCAGTTTCGTGGTGTTCCTTTCACAATGTTACCAATTAGAGAAATTACAATTTATTCTGGAGATAAAGCCAAGGAAAATTTACCTAAGAAACATTATAAAAATACTGCATTTATTGCAGGTTGCAGGGCCACCATTCAAAGCCAATACTTTAATAGCTTTTACCAAGCTATTGGGAGCCCCTACACATATTCTTCGGGATTGTGTACACATCATGAAACTAGAGCTGGTAAGTCCATTTTGTTATCATCATTATTGCAAATATTTTCTCTTCTTAAATTGAAAGTGGATTATTTTCTATTTCAATGACATGTTTTATTAAATAGTTTCCTGATCAGGCAAGCCAGCTGAAATGGAATGTACAGTTTTGTTTGACAATTCCTCCAAGTGCTCCACCAATTGCACCTCCAGGAACACCTGCGGTTGTGCTGAAATCGAAAATGTTGTTCTTTGTAAGTAAAATAGTGGGTTCTAATGCTTATTATTCTATTTGGCATGGTTTTTAAGAACACATGTAATAAAGTTAATTCCCTACTGTACCTGACCTTAAGTATGACTAGTATAACCTATATTAACATCTTTTGAAAGAAGCATAAAACCTTTTTGGAACTAGTCTAGTTACTTAGATTAAAAAAAAATAGTTCCTATTTAATTTGTGCTGATAGTGCTGCCTTCCCTTAAAACTAATACATTTATGAACAACAACTTCCAGAATTCCAAGCAGCAGGAAAAAAAATCAGTTAAAAGGCACCAATTTTCTTCTGAAACATAGCCTTTTAACCTCGTATATGCAGACATAGCTATTACCAGCAACTATAGCAAGCGCTAACAATAGTAAAATGGCACCTGCATCATGATACAAGTACAAATGATACAATTACATACATAAATTGCATAAATTGCATCATTTGTATGAGATTATGGTGCATGTATCATTATTTGCTGCTCTTGCTTTTCCATGAACACCTCTAGTAATTCTTTACTAGAATTATTCAGCAGTTAAATATTCAAAATCAAATTTATGATCTTAAAAAACTGTATAGATGCAGAATTACTATGGTAACATTGTATATATTGTTCTGTTTGGCAGCTTCAGCTAACACAAAAATCTGCAGTTCCACAGGAAGCCATGAGCATAATCGTTCCAATCATTTATGACATGGCTTCGGGTACCACACAGCAGGCAGACATTCCGCGGCAGCAGAACTCTTCAGTTGCTGCTCCCATGATGGTTAGCAATATTCTAAAGAGGTTTGCAGAACTGAATTCACCACGGCCAGGTACTGTACATGTGCAGTAGGTCAAATCATCTGCATGCTTGAGTTGCCAGGGTCTCAACAATTGCACTTTATCATGACTCTTGCTTTGCCTTCACTGGTTTTATTAAAACCTGGTTCCAGTTAATTCATGTACGTGATAAACTGTCTGAATATACTGCTCTGTGGTGTCGGAAGGGTTGTATTATTAACTTGACATGGACTTTATATTATTGACCAAGGAAGTGTAATGCCCTTGATGACTTGACTTATACTACTGTGGTCATAGTTAACACTATTTTAAGCATTACCATGTGACTCGCTGTATATTCTTATGTAAAATATAGTACTTGTTAGTCATCCTGCACTATAGGAATATATCTTCCCATTTATTATAATTTATTTGTTATGAGGCTGGTTGCCTATCTTGTTTTCATTTGTACTCTTTCAAGGAAAGTCGGGGAGCCAGCAAGATGGACCGATTTATAAATTATTTATAAAGTAACATAGCTTTATTTTCTGTATTTCATAACTAACATCTTGTCCTGACTGTATCTTCTCTTCTGTGCTGCCTTGTTTCTGTGAGATACTTTTGTATTCAGTTTCTCTTTTTCCCTTAATAAAAGTGTTAGAAACTTTTGAAATGCACTTTTTTTCAAGTTTTATTCTTGGGTTTGCAATTTCTGCCCAAGACACTAATCTCTCAGACTTGGTTTGAAATTACAAATAATTATATTGGCTTTATAGGGTAGTATGATCATACTGATGAGCACTGATTCTAAAATTGCACTATATACACTACAGCTATATGCAAGCAGTTTATAGGATTGAGGTGGTATGGATGATGCCTCTTCAAATGCTTGCCTTTATTTTTGGTAATACTCCATCTGAACCTCTGATCATCATGGAGGTAAATGATTTTGGGACAGTAAGCCATATATTTCCACCAAGGTATATGGTTCAAGGTGAATTATCCAACATTCATGCAATAGTCGCTAGCATTTGAACTATTATGTGGGCTACCTGTAATTCATGCATGCTTTAGAGAGTAGCTTAACTGTGAGTTATTTAAGCAGTGATGCTTTTGGGAAGGGGAATGCAGTTATAATTTGTAATTGAACAATTAGTGGGGCATTGGTCATCTGACTCTACACTTGGGGCTTAACCAAAACTGGAAAAAAAATATTAGCATATATGGTTTTAAACTTGAAACATCTTTTCTTACATTGCTATAAAACATAATGGCATCAAAATAATTAATGCATGCCTTCTAAATGGAAGCTTTGAGACAACTCCATGGCTACTTTTTACTGCTTTGTCATTTTAAAATAGTAAGTTGAAGCCCAGTGTACATTTAAGTAACATATATACTCTGCTAGAAACCTTCCTGTGTTATAAAGGCTTCACTGATTGCATTCCTTAAGGGTAAACACAGCAGCACTTTCAAAAGCTGTAGGCATACAGTTTGTGGAGTTTTTGCCAGGTTAAAAATAAAAAACATTCTGCATGAGTTATTCCTTTTGAAATTGTGGATTTTCTTTTGTCTTTGAGTCGCTTGTCAAGAAAAGTGCTGGAATTCTCCTAGAGTTTTTTTTTATGGTTTGTATAGTGTTGATATACCGTATTTTTCGGAGTATAAGATGCACTGGAGTATAAGACGCACCTTAGTTTTGGGGGAGGAAAACAAGGAAAAAAGGCCTTTGCCTCCAAGCAATTTGCCAAACAGCAAACAGCACAGATGATATACACTGTTTGCTGTGTATTTCTGTGCATGTGTGCCTGACCCATAGAAATAGCAAAGAATTGGAGAAATGTACATTATGCCAGAAAGTTTTCTTAAATGTAGGCACACTAACTCCTCCCAATTATTTAAATAGATCTACTCCAAGGTAAGTCAGGATTTAACTCTAATACTAAACAGGACACTGTTACATTTCAGACTATACTTGTACAGAGCTGATAAAATTAATTAAAATTTCTGGAAGTATACATTATTCTCTATTTAAAAGAAGATACAATAGCACTGGACCTCTTCAGAGCAAGCATTTATTTTAAAAAGCTTCTTTATTTTGTTAAGTTGTTTAGAGGTCTCCAACCTTGGCAACTTTAAGACTTGTGGACTTCAACTCCCAGAATTCCACAGCCAGCAAAGCTAACAAAGCTGGCTGTGGAATTCTGGGAGTTGAAGTCCACAAGTCTTAAAGTTGCCAAGGTTGGAGACCCCTGGCTAGAACAATAATAAAGCAGTCTTTAAAAAATAAGTCTAATAATTTGAACATTCTAAAGACATTTATAGTTATTCACTTACCCCCTTGCATCCAGCAGAAAATAAAAATATGTGTGTCTCTCCCAGCTATTTGCCTCTTTGCAGCTAGTTTCACTTTCATTTTCCCAAGTGGCAAACCTAATCAGCTGTACGTCGGGAAGCTGCTAGTGACTTGCTTGGCTTTACAGGCTCTTCCCTCTTTCCTGCAAGCAGGTAAATTGCTGGAAGACAGAGGCCAAAGGGTGGGGGGTGGGTGGGGGGTGGGGGCTGCATTCGGTGTATAAGACGCACCCAAGTTTTCACCCTATTTTGGGGGGTTAAAAGGTGCGTCTTATACTCCGAAAAATATGGTAATTAATTACAAATACTACTGACTTCTTATTTTGATTTAATAATAACTTTTTCATTTGAAGATTGAAAAATATTACAGAGGTTAATAGTTAATGTTAACAGCAATGCCAGCAGTAGCTGTCCAATTGTTTTGCATTTTCTAATAGTCATCAAAAGTGTTCTTCAGTACTATTACCATGAATTGGTCATTCTTTGGCAATATAGTTTAGCATTCACATTTCCTTTAAGGAGCACAGGATAGTAGTATACATGGGAGACTGAGAAAAATATTTACAGCCAAATAGAATTTGGTTGCTAATCCACAACCAACAGTTTGGCTTTTGGCTCTTTTAAATGCATGATATTTCCTGCATATGGAAAATCTCATTAGCTTGGATGATATTTGTGCATATTATGTAGTAATTGGTATTTAAAGACATACTTATTATTTTCTATACAAACTGTACACTTTCTAGTAAGTTAGAACAAAGCAGTAAAGTAATATAGACAATTTGAATTCTGTTTATGGTGCATAAATTGTATATGTTATTGTTGTTTACATTTTGTATTTATCACTGCCATAATGTAATCCACTTCTCTAACTTCTTTTTCTTTCCCTTGTTCTAGGTGAGTGTACAATCTTTGCAGCTGTTCGTGATTTAATGGCTAACCTTACATTGCCCCCTGGTGGGCGCCCATAGGCTTTTATACAAAGGGTAAAAATGAGATGAAGTGGAAAAACTCTGAAATAAAGCCTTTGGTTACTTAGAATGGAAGAGACATTTTCACGTGTCACAATTTTAAAAGAGCTGATACAATGGATTGGCCTACTTTCAGGGATGCACTTTCATCAGTTCCCCCCCCCCCCTTGGTACAGCACTCTTAAAATGTTTTAAAACATTTCAGACTCATAATAAATTTATGTATCCACTTGCAAGTAAAGAGTTAATATTCTGTTTTATACTTCAAAGATTATGAAAATGCCAAATTTGTTTATTTAAATGTTTTTTTCTGATGTCTTGGTGTAATAGTCTTTTTTTTAAGCAGAGCTGTCATTTTTTGAATACTGTAAAACTATGAAAAACTTTATATTGAAAATGTATTTTAATATTACTGCTTTGAAATGTTAAAAATGAACTTGTTATAAACATGTCCGCAAAAGCAATATTTAATAAACTAGATTTTTTAAAATAAAGGGTTACTTTTAAAATGTGCATTTATATAGGAAAAAAACCTGGATGGCTGTTTTTTTCCTCAACTTGATTGGTTCTCAGACAGTACCTTGCTTTCAGCTATCTTGGGTTCTAGTAACCAGTGGACCTTCTGTCCAGCTTTTTAAATGTATGCATTAAATGACAGATGAATTTGAAACAGGTCCTTTTTAAATAGATGGATTTATTTTGATTGAATATGAAGTGAAAAGGTGAAAATCATATTCAGTATTGCTAAACAAGAACTAAAAATATACTCCGTATTGGTCATTCTTTATCCAAGGGGAATAATAAAGAAACCTGCTTGCAGTAGAATCTTAAAGTGATCATTCCATTTTGCAGCTGTATTTTGTCAGTTAATTTATAGTGTCCAACTGTTGAATATCTTAATGGCATGAAAATGCTGTGTATTGAATTTAGGTTTACCAGATATCTGCACAGACAAAGGAAGGCAGGGACAATTGAAAGATTGACAAATGGGAGGAGGCACACTCTTTCTTGCCATCCGTTACAAAAATTATGGTGAAAAACTGCAAAAACAAAATGTATTTAGGTCTACATGTATATGAATGTTTTCCAGCATCATAAAGCCTGGTTTTTGAATTGCAGGAATAGACGAGAGCCAGTTGGAGGCAAAAGCCTTCCGTGAGTAACTGATTTAGCTATCAACAGGGTACTAATCAAGCAATAAGTCAAGAGAGCTGAGTTTGTTAACTTTCAGTTTCTGCTTACTAGGGAAGCTTGCCTCACCAAGAAAAGCTGCTTACCAAAAATAAACCTGTTAAGATATTCAACACGCTGGACAATATTTGTTTTTAAGGCTGCCTGCTGAATATAGAACATGAAGACTAAAAAGAGGACATCTCCTGTTGCTAGATGTCAGATAACTAGTTGAACTCAAGAACTAAATTAAAACAGTACTGTAACTTCCCAAAAAGATGGAGGTGGACAAGATCTCTAACTACATCAGCCTGGTTAAGTGCTGGTGCAGAATGCAAAAAGAAAAGCCAGCTTTTTATATAGAGGGTATACGGAAGCCACATTCAGAATGGTGAAATGCTAAGCGTTCCTTTGCATTTGGAAATGTGCTTGGAGGGTTAGGGAAATCAAACATCCAAGGAGAGCATCGAATTAGGGAAGGCTGTGCTAAGTAACTTTGCTGTTCTGCTGTAGAGTGCTATTTTCCAGGCAATTACTTGGACGGGAAATTATCCTGAAAATGTAACAGTAGAATGCAGTCCCCCTATTAGGACTCATGCGAAAGAAAGATTGGATTGTGGTGGGATGACTTTGCTAAATCTTGAGAATCAAGTAGTGGCTATTTTATTGAGGAATGCTATGAAGTAACTATTCGAGGAAAAGGGAATCTGAGTGCGGATTGTTAAAGATTGTCGAAGGCTTCCACCCTTCTTCACGAAATGATGACAGAAATCTGTCCTGCTTTTTCACGGCTTAAGTCTGGCCACTCCCTGGCGACGCGAGTACAGGCTTACGATGGCGCTGGTGGAACTGGCTGCGCAGCTCAACGGTGCTGAATATAAATCTGGCTGAAGGCCGGGCACAGCCTCCTCCTCTTGAAAGCTGCTCTGCAGCACTTCGCCGATGAGCAAATTCACGCCTTCCACCGCCAGCTTATCGCGAGCGACTCCACTCGCTTAATCCCATCAGGCTTTCTGTGTGGCGGGCATTACATCCCTCGAGACAAGCAGGTGAAGCTTCCCACCCCGGACCCAGAGCTCTGGCCATCGCAGGAGCGGGTGACGTCACGCTACATGGCCTCTGCAGAATCAATTACTCCCAGTTTGTGCTAAACTTGCCCGGGTTGGATCCCATTCTGGGACGTAGACTCTTTCGGAAACGACACACGTTTGCTTATTCGTTCCTGAAGAATACTTGCAACTTTGTTTGCCACCATCGCAAACTTGCATCTTTCCTCCATCTGGTGCTGGGAAAGATGCAGATCCTGTCCAACAACATTGAAACAGCACAACGTAACCTAAAGCCTTCTTTATCTATTGGCCCTGATGGATTATGTGCCTACTTCTTTAAAAAGCTTGCCACTGCCTCCATGCACAATCTATGAAGTATCTTTCAGAACCAGCTCCTTGCCCAACTTATGGTCATTAGCCACGGTCATACCTATTTTTAAAAAGGGAGACCCTAGTCTAGTAGAAAATTACAGGGCATTCTCAGTGTGTTGCGTCACCTGTAAAGTCATGGAATCAATTATAAACCAATCCATCACCCTCCACTTAGAAACAAACAACCTGCTTTCTAACAAGCAGTTTGGTTTCAGGAAAAATTTGTCCTGTAATCTGCAACTCCTACACTGCAGAAACATTTGGACCACACATCTTGACCAGGGTAAAGCAATAGACGCAATTTACATAGACTTCTGCAAAGCCTTTGATTCAGTGGTGCAGGACAAACTACTGTTGAAACTATGTTCTTATGGCATCTCTGGATCCCTGCACCACAAGTGGATAGCCGCGTTCCTGTCAAACAGGCAACAAATAATCAAAATTGGGAGGGCCCTATCAAATCCGGCACCAGTTAACAGCGGTGTCCCCCAAGACAGCTTTTTAGGACCCACACACTCTGCTTTACATCAACGACCTATGCAATCATATTAAAAGCAGCTGCGTCCTCTTCACCGATGACGTAAAATTATTTAACACCACTGACAATGCTGCTGCCCTACAAAACGACCTTGACTATGTCGGAATGGTCGCGCAATTTGCAACTCCAAATTTCAACTAATAAATGCTCTGTCCTACACACTGGCAATAAAAATCAGAACACCAAATACAAGCTGGGCGGAAACGATCTCGTAGACGACCCTCACTCTGTCAAGGACCTAGAGTACTCCTCTCAAACGATCTAAGCCCCAGAGCTCACTGTAACAGCATTGCCAAAAAGGCATTAAGTGTTGTTAACCTAATTTTTACCGAAGCTTCTTCTCCGGTAACATTGTATTGCTAACTAGGGCATACAAAACCTTTGCCAGACCAATTCTTGAATATAGCTCGTCCGCCTGGAACCCATACTGTATATCAGACATTAACACGATTGAGCGGGTTCAGAGGTATTTCACGAGAAGAGCACTCCTCTACTCACAATAGAATTCCCTATGCCACCAGGCTTGAAATTTTGGGATTGGTCAATCTGGAACTGCGCCTCCTGCGGTCCGATCTAAGCATAATACACAAAATTGTCTGCTACGTCTTGCCTGTCAATGACTTCTTCAGCTTCAATCACAATAGTACACGGGCAAACAATTGATACAAACTCAAGGTAAACCACTTCAAACTCGATTGCAGAAAATACGACTTCAGCAACAGAATGGTCAACGCCTGGAATGCTCTACCTGACTCCGTTACAGCCTCAAACCCTCACAGCTTCAATCTCAAACTGTCTACCGTGGACCTCACCCCATTCTTAAGAGATCCGTAAAGGGAGCGTGCATAAGCGCACCAGCGTGCCTACCGTCCCTGTCTTACTGTCCCCATTTATCTGTATTTACTTCCTTTGTTCATGTTTATGTTCATACCTATACTTGTTATCTTGTACATGTTTGACAATAAATAAATAAATTAAAAAAAAACAACCTCCAGGAGGTTGAGGAGCCTTGAGGGAGGCTGCCTTAGCCAAACATTTTATAATAATAATAACAACAACAACAACAACAACAACAACAGAGTTGGAAGGGACCTTGGAGGTCTTCTAGTCCAACCCCCTGCTTAGGCAGGAAACCCTACACTTGTTTGGTGGCTTTCTTCCTCATCCTTTTTTCCTTGGCAGGAATATATTCTTCTCCCCAAGAGAGGGGGATTTTGAGCCCCTCGTCCTTCCTCCTCTGGCCTGCTTCATTCTCCTTAACTGCCTTCTCATGGCGCTACCCACGTCAACACCTGGGAAGAGGGGCGGGCTTGCCGGGGGAAGTCTGTGTGGAACAAAGAATTCGCCCCGCCAACCAGCGCTGTCTCGTGTGACGGGAAGGAGTGAAAGGCTCCATCCTGCTAAATACTCTAAATACATTTGGCCTTTCCTTTTACCTAGTGTATGATAGATTCTCCATAATTAATTAGAATGGAGGGCAGGTTCTCTAACTGGCCCCTGGTTTCTGGGCATGATTTCCAAGTTACAAAACTGAACTTCATTTTAATTTCTAGCCCTCATAATAAATATCTAGCTTAGCAAATTATATTTCAGGAATTCACAAATTAGCACAAAAGATATAATAAAGACATGAATATCTCTTATTTGAAAATATCAAAACAAATTATGTAATTGAATTTTTTTAGGTCAGAATTGGCACAACAAAACATGCACAACAGGAATACTTACTATTCTTTTAGCTATTGTCCTTTTTAAGGACCATTGAAATGATTAAGTTGTTACATGCCAATTTATATTCCATGACAGTTTTTCAAAGTTTTCTTAACTATCAGCATGAAAGTCTTCACATCTACTCTTCTTTATTCAGCAGAATCACATAAGCCTTTTTATACATTCAAATGCAGGTTATGATTTGTATTCAAAGGTGAGTTTGCAAGTGCAAAGATCAAACACGATTTGCTGAAGATTTTTTTCACAGTATGATGAATCGATGCACATTTTAAGACATTCACAAGACTCTTCACTGAGTTAAAGTTGAAAGGTCATTAGACATTTAATGGCAAATTTTTAAATCCAACTCAATTTTTGTGAAATAGTTAAACAATTTTCAACTGGCAGAGGTAACTAAGCTAGAATCCCTGCCTCCATTCTAGATTTCTAAACCTTTATGACATTTTCCACAGAAATATTCCCAGTCCTTCTTGCTATTTATATAGAGGATCCTATTGGATGCCAGACTGGAACACTTCTGAGCAACCCATTAAAATTACAGATGTTTGTTGCCTCAGCAGCTTTGCCTTTCTTTTTCTTTCCGAAATAATATTTTTTGTCCTTTCAAATTGAAAAAATATTAAAATAATTTTGTGATTCCCTTGGATAAAGGATTGTAGCGTATGAGGTTGGAGAGTTATTTATATTGGTGTTTCTTTTGCTTTGCCGTTTCAACCTAGCTGCTCCTTATGTAAAGAATGGAAAAAGGAGATTTTTGAGCCATCACACACATAAGATGAGGGAGATTTATTGGGGGAACTGCAGATCTTGGCTCTGACCTTCTAATTCATGGAAGCTGGCAAAGATAATGCAAGACAGTTATCACCATATAAAATAAATTGCAAACATGGAGCAATTGGGGTGTGTGTGTGTGATTCTTTTCTGATACTCTCAAGGAGAGATTAAAACACATGGGCATTAGTGTAAGATTGTTGTACAAATACATTATTAGCTGTGGATAGTATGTGCATTGCCATCTCATGCTTTGAAGCTTCATTCTATTAGAAGATGTAACAGCAGCCCATTTGTTTTGAAGTACCTCTTCGAACTGAATCCAGAGGGTTGCACAACTTAGTAATATAAATAAATCAGGAAATCCCCAGTCTTCCTGGATATTGCTACACTGATATCCTGTGTGTTTAGGTGGAGAGAGAGAAAAAGAAAACACAAATATGCTTGTCTGCCTCTGCCTACTGACCTTTGGAATATAATTATGTTGGATTTCAACCTCCCATAATTCCCAGCAATATGACAGGCCCACAAAGGCTGTCAGTAAGATTGTAAATAGGAAAATGACAGCTGCAAAAATAAATTGAGAGCCAAAGCCACTTTTCTTGTTCACAAGAAACCTAAGATTACAACCAGTTATTGCTATCTGCATTCATTTGATTAATCTTATTCTCTGATATAAAGTTCAGTTATGAAATAATGTTCTCTTGGTTTCTAAGACAGGAACAAACAGCACTGACCATGTATGTTTTTCTTTATTATTCAGGCTTATATGCCTCATGGGAAAGGCGATACTTATGGTCCTGACAAGTGTGATGCATCAGCACTCTTAAACCTTTTCATTTTCTGTGATCACTTGAACAATATTGATCCAAAGAAAATCAGAGAGGTATCCAACAATGAGTGTTTGAATTACATGTCTTTTATTAATTCTTAGCAGGCAATCAGAAACATATTTCCCGAGGCATAATTGGTGACTGCCGCCCTCTCTAAAAGACAACAGCATCACATTTTAGTTCATTGCACTTGAATTGAGGACTTATGTGGAGATAGCAAAACTTAGGGAGAAAAGTACCCATTCCCTTGTCCAAGTCTCTGCAATTCATAGAAAACTCAGATTGGCTAATTTTTCCCCCTTCCCACAGACTTATTCAGATCTTGTTATTAGATCAATGAGAGTTCTTATCCCTGCTACATGGACATTTCAGGATGTCTTTTAGGAGAACCTCCAAACTTGACTGTAGAAAATACGACTTTAGCAACAGAGTGGTAAATGCCTGGAACTCACTACCTGACATTGTGGTTTCATCACCAAACCCCCAAAACTTTACCCTTAGACTGTCCACTGTTGACCTCACCCGATTCCTAAGAGGTCAGTAAGGGGCGTGCATAAGTGCACCAGCGTGCCTACCGTCCCTGTCCTAATGTTCCCTCTTATCAGTACTCATTTTATGTATATAAACAATGTGATATCTATGTATATTACCAACACGTACTTGACAAAAATAAATAAATAAATAAATAAAATAAATATAAAAACCTACAGAGTTTTAACCACAATTAAAAACTCAGCTCTGTGACCTTAATTAGTTGATTAGAACCCTCTCCCAATGGCATTGTTGCCTGAAACTGACAAGACCTTAATCAGTTTCACACTGATTGTCAATGATAGGAAACTTAATCCTAAATGTGCACATTGATTAGAAAATTGCTAACTGAGGTAGCTACTAAGTGAGGAGTGGCTGTATTTCTCCCTAGTCCTAATATTTAGATATAAATAAATAAATAAAATAAGCAATACAATATAATCAAATCCTGAACTGAACTTTTTGAAATTAAAAAATCATCTTTTTGTGATATTATGGTATGGAATGAAAAGTAAAGGACTGTAATATGAACACTTTACTTTCAATCAGATAATTTGATTTGCTAGGTATAAGTTTAAATCTGATTGGTTGCAGGATTTTTATTTGCATGCTTTGAGTTGGGAATGTTTCCTGTGGAGTGCTATGCATATTTTCTTGGGCAAAGATTATTAATGCAGTCAAGAACATTTTTACTTCATTTTTTATAATCATACTTAATTAAACTTTTTTCTAAATTATTCATATTTTGTGAAAAGATATAACATTTCTTTTCAGTAGTTGGTTGTATATGCTTATAGATGTCAAATACCACAGAGTTTAATAAACATAAGATTGATTTTTGTGTGAGAAGGGTCACTAAAAGAGTATCTTCCTTCATGGATTATAACTTTTGAATGTATTTTCCACATGGAATGTTTATGAGCTGGTAATATTGACAGCATTATGTTGTTCTGGCATGAAATTTGTGTAATTCAGCTGTAATTTGAGAACTGGATCTCACTTGCCATTGCCCATAGCAGATTTACAATATGTTTTTGCTATATATTTATACCTTTAGGTGATAAAGTGCCACAATGAACTAATGCATTCTTCAGACATGAAAGTCTCTTTTTCCTGGCTGAAAGAATTTGGAAATCATGTCCAAAATTTGCTGACTGAATTCTACCAGGTTTCAGAGGCTCAAACAGCTTGTCATAGGATAGAAAAGGTAATACTTGCAGGTTTTCTAACATATTACATGGCTGCAATTATTAATATTTCTTCCTTAGTTTGGCACGCTAATAAATATTGGACAAAATGACACTGTGTATTTGATGGTCTATAACAGTTTTTATTGCAATTTTTTTCAGGCCATAAAACCTGTTAAAAATTCCTAGAACCTCTGATCCTCAAAATAGCAGCTGTGGCTATTTTTGTGGGAAACAAGACTTATCTTTTCCAGTGTTTCTTAGAAAAAATACTTTGGATGCCCTGACTGCAGTGAAGTTGTTTGTTTTACTCTCAGTCTCCCCTAGAGTTGCCTTATGGTGAGATCAATGGCATATACATTTAATGAATAAATAGTCAAACATGGAACCCTTTAAAATTCTTGTGGAACATATTCTGTGGAGTACAACTGGAAAAGCCCTCGTCTAAGAAAAAAGCTGATGTGTATGAGTGGGTTCCTCTAATGTAAGATTTTTCTATAGATTTTAGTATAGATTCAATTAATTTCAGTTGCCATTTAAAAATTCTACCAAAAGTATTTTTCTCAGGCTATTTTAGAAACTGTGTGACATACTTCAGTGTAGAGAAATGCTACATGTTGCTAATTGCACAAACAACTGTCCAGGATGCCAAGAGTATATTGTTCACACAGCAGCATCTTCTGGCTACTCTCAGAAGCTGAAGGGAATTTTAGAAAATAGCTTACATTATAGCATGAAATCTGAGTCCTTGTGGCCCAATAACAAATAATGCTGAACATATTTGATATTTGGATACTATTTAAGCATAAGATGTACTTTCATTAAGGGCTTACTTTCAGGCACCTATCAGAACAGCAAGGTCAGCATATTACCTGCGTTTCTCTGAAATAAGACTGGGTCTTATTTTCTTTTGGGCCCCAAAATAAGCACTAGGGCAGTGGTTCCTAACCTTTTTATGCTGCTACCCCTGTAACCTGTTAGGAAAACAGATTTTACCCCAACTTAAAAATGTTATAAAAACACACAATGCAAGCGAATTCTAATGTTTATTAATTACAAATTTGTCATTGCCCAGCAGTTCGTCAGAAAACTGGATACATTGCGGATAAATAGAAAAACACAAATTGCACAACAGTATTACAATATTACTTTGTTTTATATTTTAACCATTAATTAATAATAATCAGTGTGAAGGTTGGAATTGTTTTGAGTTTACAAGTTTTTTTATATTAGGTTTAGTGTCACTTAAAGCGCATCTCAAGTCATGTTCCACATTGAGACGGTTTCTGACCTTTGTTTTCAATGAAACTAAAGTTGAAAAACCACTCTCGCATCTGTAAGTGGTGGCAAAGGGTATTAGCATTTTTAAAGCTCTGTTAGCTATAACAGGATATTCGGCACCTGCTTTAATCCAAAATGTGCTGAGATCATAATTTTGAAATTCTACTTTAAAAGTACTATTCTCGCGGAGTCCAAGAAATTCTACTTTGGCTGCTACATCCTCGTCTTTAAAAATGTCATCATCAGTAGAAAAGGGTCTTAATATCCAAGAGTTGGACTGACGATTATCCAAATCCGGAAAATATTGCTTCAGTGACTCTATTACTGCAGATAAATGTTGAGCCACGGCATTTCTAAATGTGATTTTGCTGACTTCGGTATTTAACAATTGCTCACAGAGTTGTGTAAACATCGACACATCGCCAGCTTGCACTCTGCGTTGGTAAAGTTCTAATTTACATACAAAACCAGCAACTTTATCCTGCGCTGTCAAAATATTCGTCATATTTCCTTGCAAAGAAATATTAAGATTGATTTCACTGAAGAAATCAGCAAGATACGCCAGCTTTTCGACAAATGTTTTGTCTTTTATTTTTGACAGATACTCTTTTTCTTTTTGTGTTTTCTGTTTTTCAAAAAATAATCCTATTTCTTCACGGAGCTCGTAAACCCGGTTCAAAACTCTGCCTCGTGATAACCAACGTACCTCTGTGTGGTACAAAAGAGAGTTAAATTTGGCACCAACTTCATCACATAAAACTTTAAATAATCTCGTGTTTGTTGCATTGCCACGAACATGGTTCATAATTTTCACTATGTCACTCAACGTGCTTAGTAATTCTGGTGGAAGCGTCTTAACAGCCAAAGCGTAGCGATGTATGAGACAATGATAGGATAAAACTTGAGGAGCAACTTGTTTCACGAGTGCTTGAAATCCAGAACGGACACCCATCATGGAAGGCGCCCCGTCTGTACAAATGCCGACCAGCTTTGACCAGTCCAGACCGTTTTCCTCAATAAACTGTTTCAGCGTTTCGAAAACGTCTTCCCCACGTGTAGTGGTGGACAAGGACTTACAGAACAGGTATTCCTCTTTTACACAGTCATCTTTAATATAACGTGTAAATGCCAGTAGTTGTGAACACGAAGCTACATCTGTAGACTCATCTAATTGCAGCGCAAACATAGAACTTCCTTTCATTTCATCAATAACGGTTGCCATAATATCGTTACTCAAGTCTGAAATGCGACTTTGAACTGTAGTATTTGAAAGTGATATTTGTTTTATCTTAGCCACATGTTTCTCGCCAATGACGAGTGATACTGCATCACGCAAACAAGGTTTGATGAGATCCTCTCCTATAGTGTGCGGTTTTTTGTTCATAGCAATACGATAAGAAATTTGATATGAAGCTTGAAGATACGATTCATTTGCCTTTTGCATATTTCCTGTGGAATCAAATCGCACAGACTTCATAATACTCTCTTTTCTCTTAAAAAAATCTATATCTTTATCTGCAAACTCTTTGTGAACTCTCTCGAAATGTTCTTTTAATTTGCTCGGCTTCATGCTCTCTGTATTAAGCACTTTATTACATAGAACACACTGAGGCTTTTCCACATTCCTGTCTAGAATATTCGTGAATCCCCATTGTAAAAATGCTTCTTTATATGAGCGCTTTTTATTAGAAGCCATGACCCCTAAAATAATCGTAAAAAAAATTATCTAAGGAAAAAATAAAAATGTTAACTTTTACTTTTAAGAATATTGAGAAACAAAAACTACTTATTAATTTATTATCATTGTTTGTTACTACTTACCTTCAAAAACGTAAATAATATTGTAATTATTTCAAGACTGGTAGTTATACGTAATGAGAGACAATTGAAAAGCGAACCTATATGACTTGTTTAAATCTCAAACTGCCATACGGTGCGGTAGGCTGAGTCCTGAGTCACGGCGCATCGCGTATGCGGATTGTGGAGCGCAAATGCGATAATGCGTCGGAACAAGTGCCCGACCGCTCTCAGTTCAAACAGGTTTATACATGCCGAGTACTATTTTCGAGCGCGGCGGATTCCGCATGCGTGAAACGCCGTGACTCAGGACTCAGCCTTCGGCGCGGGCGGCAGTCCCGCCTCGTGCCTCCTTTTCACCCCATTCCCACACTCAAAGCACTCTGCTGTTTCGCTAGCAAGAAAGAGCATATGCCACATGAACCAAATGCGTTACTGTACTGTATTTTTTTATTATTACCAACAAAAAAAAGGCATCCACTAAAATTTAGTGGATGCCTTTTTTACCCCTAAAGAATAGCGTTTTTACCCCCCTGGGGGTAATTACCCCCAGGTTCGGAACCCATGCACTAGGGCTTATTTTCGGGGGTGTCTTGTTTTGCGGCTCGCTGCCTGTTACCTCCCTCCATCTGCTTTCCTGCGGCCACAACAACTTACAGGGATTCCCAGGGCAGACACACTTTTTGCCCGGACGAAGAAATGATGGAGACACGTTGGGATCGGCTGCCACCCCCCATGCCTCTGCCTCTGCCATCCATTTTTCACCCAGAGGGAGACAAAGCTTCGTCTGCTTGCAAATGGGATGCTAATCGCTCTGTTTCAAAGCATCCCATTTGCAAGCAGACAAAACTTAGAGTCTCCCTCATTTCTCTGTCTGGGCGAAAAGTACATCTGACCTGGGAAGCCCTGTAAGCCATTGCGGTCACAGGAAAGGAGATGGTGGGAGGGAGCAGGTAGGCAGCTGCTTCCCCCCACCCCCTTGCCTCTGCCTCCATGAACCAGGCAGCCTCGCAGCACATCCGGATCGCCTGCCTCCCCCCTCATGCCTCTTCCTCCCCCTGGACCCCTGCACACTTTTTACCCAGAGGGAGACGAAACTTTGTCTGCTTGCAAATGGGATACTTTGAAATGGAGCGATTAGTCCATCTCTCTCCAGCAGCTACCCAGAAGAAAGAGGGCGGCCGAGTGAGAAGTGGGGCCATCCTGGCTGGCCAGGCACCAAAGTGCCACCAGTGCAGCCGCAAGAGAGACAGAGAGCGATCTGATCCAACCTCTGTGTGTATGTTTGTGTGTATATGAGAGAGACAGAGAGATCCGATCCAACCTTGGAGAGTTATACCATGGCTGGCAGTGGTGTGAGCTCTCTCTCTCTCTCTCTCTCTCTCTCTCTCTCTCTCTCTCTCTCTCTCTCTCTCTCTCTCTCTCTCTCTCTCTCTCTCTCTCTCTCTCTCTCTCTCTCTCGCACACACACACACACACACGTTGGATTGCATCGCTCTTTCTTACCGCTGCGATGGTGGTGCTTCGGTGCCTGGCTGGCTGGGATGGCCTCATTTCTCACTTGGCCGTTTTCCCTCTTTCTTCTGGACAGCTGCTGGAGAGCGGAATGGGACTTTTCTCCTCCTCCGCTTGGCCGCACCTGTTTCCTCCCCAGGCTTCCGTCCCCAATCATTCCGGCGCTGCCTTTTCTCCTTGGACCATTCACCGAACAGGCCAAAAAGCCAGTTCACCCTGGGCTTTTGGCTGCACGGGACACTTTGCCACCAGCCAATCAGAGGAGCAAGAATCCCACCCCTTAAAGCAAGATAAAGCCCCAATACACTTATTTTGCAGTAACCACTTTTACACCTATTCGCAAGTAATCAGCATTGAACTCACTGGAAGTCAACGACACAGGCATTTTTAGCTGGATTCGCCCCCAAGAGATGGGGAGGTAGAAGAACTTTCCTCTTTTCCACACACTCCCTCTGTAAGGGAAAGAGGTCAGACTTTTCTTCTGTTCTCCTTGTTTTATTATTGACTTGTGGGACGCTTCCCCTCTTCTCTCCCCCCCCTTAACTTTTCACTCCGGCTCCTTTCCCAGCGTCCCATCCAAGAGTGGTGTGTGTGTGTGTGTGTGTGTGTGTGTGTGTGTGTGTGTGTGTGTGTAGGTATTTATGCACCTGTGCCCCCCCCCACGGCCGTTTCGTTGATTTCCCCGCAACGCCAGGAATTTCCCTTCGGTAGACCGCAGGCTCTTTAACTTGTCCTTTGGCCTCCCGCCCCTTCACAGGAAGAGACGCACACAGAGAGACACACAAACACACACACACACACCGTTCCTAGCCAGTTGCTGCAGCGAGGTTAAAGTTAAAGAGTTAAAGTTAAAGGTTTTTTTGTCATTCCTTTAGAGCACCAACAACTTTGTATCACAGGATCCCCATCCCCAAGGCAGAGAAACGCGGCCACATTGGATAGATTTTGATGGGATCGTGGCTTCGGGTGGGTGGGTGGGTGTTATCTAAAAGGCCAAGCTGGATGCACCTTCAAAAGGAAGGTTGTGACTCTTGCGGGGTGGTGGTGTCAATTAGATTAGATTAGATTACTCACCCCCACCTTCCTCCTTCTCCACCTCCTCTCCTTGCCTTCTATTTTCCTTTCCCTCGCCGGATAGCAAGGGCGCGGCTTCCCCCCCCCATTCTGCTAACGAGAAAATGCTCCCCCTTCTCAATCCAGCAGCTGGGCTATTTCATAGCATTCACATCAAAACCTATAGGCACCAGCACTTTTCTGTTTCTCTACTGGCACGCCAGTTCATCCACACGCTTCCTCTCTCCCCCCACCTTTTTTTACTTACTCCCTCTTCGATTAAAAAAATGCCCCATTTTTTTTAATGGTAAGATTTAGGTCAACGATTTCTACAACTATTCTGTGAAAGTCATGGGGCACAGGAGAGGAGCAAATATATAGTTGGTTCTGGGAGAAGCCTAGCTAGCCCAACGCAGCTGGTCGTCTTCCCCTCTCCTCCTTTTTCAGTCCTACCTCCTGTCCGGATTCATTGGACTTGGAGTCTAAACCATAGAATTTTCTTTTTTCTTTTTAAGGTACCCAGGACACGGGGATAGGGAAGAATATTCTTTGGCCAAACAATTCTTGGTGGCTTGGAATTGAGGTGCGCATGCGCACACACACACACACCACTCTTGGATGGGACACCGGGAAAGGAGCCGGAGTGAAAAGTTATAGGGGGGGAGAGAAGAGGGGAAGCGTCCCACAAGTCAATAATAAAACAAGGAGAACAGAAGAAAAGTCTGACCTCTTTCCCTTACGGAGGGAGTGCGTGGAAAAGAGGAAAGTTCTTCTACCTCCCCATCTCTTGGGGGCGAATCCAGCTAAAAATGCCCGTGTGTCGTTGACTTCCAGTGAGTTCAATGCTGATTACTTGCGAATAGGTGTAAAAGTGGTTACTGCAAAATAAGTGTATTGGGGCTTTATCTTGCTTTAAGGGGTGGGATTCTTGCTCCTCTGATTGGCTGGTGGCAAAGTGTCCCGTGTGGCCAAAAGCCCAGGGTGAACTGGCTTTTTGGCCCGTTCGGCGAACGGGCCAAGGAGAAAAGGCAGCGCCGGAATGATTGGGGACGGAAGCCTGGGGAGGAAACAGGCATGGCCAAGCGGAAGAGGAGAATAGTCATAGACCCACTGGTGAGAGACGGGGCCACCCAGATCCCCTTGCTTCTTCCCCAAAGCATTCCTTTGCTAACCTGATTTCCAGCTCCGTTGTGATTTTCTGCAGCCACATGCAGAGCAACAAAAGAAGTTTGTGGGACTAAAAAAAAGTTTAATCAGACCTTCTAATTTCTTGCAATAAAAAAATCTCGCAGTGGGGAAATGCAAGGGAGCTGGAAAGCAGGTGGCAAAGCAAACACTACAAGGGCTCCAGGTGCTGAAATGGGCCTGTCTCAAGGCAAGGCGAGCATCTACTGAAATGCAGCGGCAGAGCTGCAGGCCTCCAAAGCTACAGGCCTCCAGAGTTGCTGCCTTTGAAATGATGAATGTGGACCAGGCAGCATGACGCGGTGCCGCAGGACCGAAGTGGCAGGTGGAGGAGGAGGCAGCCACCACCAGGCAGGTGATCTGCGGGGGGGGGGGGACAGAAGAAAGCCCCTCTGGCGGATGTGGCGGATGCTCAGTGGCAGCAGAGGCCTTTCGCCGTCACTCCCCCGTGGCTCTGAAGCAGCAGAGGGGGACCAGGTAAGGAGACCAAGCTTCACCCACCCATCCTCCACAGCATGGCAGTCCAGGAGGGGAGTGAAAAGGAAGAGGCGGGTGGGCAGCTGGGTCATTGAATGGGTGGGGGAGGTCACCAAGTGGGGAGTGGCCTGGCTGTGGGGGTCCTGAGGTGCATGGGTGCGGGGTACGTGTGGCAACTCTCCTGCCACCCGCCTCGCCTCACCTCGTGGCGGTGCCACATGCCCTCCTGCAGCTGTGAGCAATCAGACAATGGGACCGAGTGGGCGGGGCTTAACTAGGGCTTATTTTTGGGGTAAGGTTTATATTAGATGCAGGTGTGAAAATCAGGCTAGGTCTTATTTTCAGGGTAGGTCATATTTTCGGGGAAACACGGTATTAAATAATGTGCTAACATCAACCAGGGGATTAGTCTTTTTCTTTTGGTTTCTTAGAACAGTTCTTCCTAGTCTGTGTGATCATCAATATCCAGTTATTAGTCATTGTCTAGTTTGGCGTTATGAGAAATGCAAACCAATAGATTTGGATTTCATCAGATGGTGAATGTCTGTTTCTATCCTTGATTTTCTCACTAGCTTTTTATTTTATTTGTGTTGTTTTTAATTATCCCAATAGCTCTTGGAATCTGATTGCAATGTTCACATAGCAGGAGAAGATCAGCTTGATGGAATGGAAGGTGAAATGAGCCCCAGCCTGATCAGAGAAACAGAACTAGAACTGATGAGAAATTTGAGAAAATCCGTTTTCTTGCAGAATATGGAATGACATAATTAAGGTGACTTAATTACTGAAAAAAACCAGTATTACACTTATACTTAGATTTTGAAGTTGATCATTGATTCGCTATAGGAGTATATTAGAAAAATGAATTTCAGATGACTCTTCACATTTACTGCAAAAAACTATATTCAATAAATCTGAACTTTATTGTTCTTTAGTTCTTTACTAGAAAAGAGGGCTACTTATCAGAGCACACATAGCGCTTAGTTAACTTATATCTAAGTATTGTTGACATGTAGAAATTGTTCTGCCTCCTATCCTTGACTTTTCCATGAAGTTGTTCGGGGGCAAGCTTTTATGGTAAAATAAATACCTAAGTTTAGAGTTTTATAAGCAAAAAAATTGGAATTCCTATTTTATAATTTATTAGCTTGGTACAGCTGTATCCCCAATACTGGAGTATTTCACTTCTATGTTTTAAAAAACCTCTTTATTTTAGTGGGAAAAAATTAACTCAGCTACATTTTTCAACAGAAATATTGTGAGTCTGTGCAAGAATGAGAGACTAAAAGGTTTTGCTTTTAGCCTATAGAAGTCTGAAAGAACTTCAACATGGTAAAGGGTTTGTAACCCAAGTTTTGTGTGAAATTGCTGAAAGCTAGGTAGAAGATTAAGGAAAGACACGATACCAATGTTTAAATATCTCAAGGGCTCTTATGCAGAAGATGCAGCAGCTTTGTTCTCTGATGCTTCAGAGGTCACCCTGAGAACCAAAGGACTTGTGTTAAAAGTAGATAGCCTTGGGAGGTAGTAAATTTTCCTTTGCTAAACACATTTAAGCAGAATTGGACAGACCTATATCACAAACATATATCTGCAATTTTATGATGAATCCTGCATGACTAAGAGTTAGATAATAATCACTTTCAACTCAGTGTTTGCAAGTATAAACTCTGAATCTTGCTTTGGAAACAGAGATTGGAAGCATTGTTTACCACAGAGCTATAATTGCTATTCTGCTACTAAGAAAAGAGGTAATTTCCCATGATATAAAACTGACTCTCTTACTTCCCCAATAGCCACCAATACCATTACTGCTTAGGAACTATTTATAGTTTAAAGGAAGACAAAATAACCAGCCACTTGATCAAACAAAGCAACTTGAAAAAGAATAGCAAGCAATTTCATGTGTTAAGTCACTTACCTATATTTAAAATATGAAACTAGGTTGGCTGAAGAGCATTTTATTGTTTTCACCTCCCCATAGTTCCCCCTTGACAATGGTTGTTGTTGTAAGTTGTGATCTAGTAATCTAAAATCTGAAGCTAGTGGGTGGTAGAACGCAGACAGTTGCTTGAATCAGAGGTGAAATTTATTTCAAGAGCATCAGCCGGTTAGAAAGTGGCCACAACTTTTTACTAAAGTTTTCAATTTGAGCTTGTAGATTAAAAGGCATTTTTTCTGATGTCTTCTCACAAGGCTTATCTTTAAATTGGTGCATTGTTTGCATGTTTGATATACTTCAGGTTCTCCTTTCTCTGAGCTTACACAACCAAAAAATAATAAATCCTTTCAAAGATAGAGAAGTTAGATACTCTAACAAAATGGCTGCAGAAAACATTGAAATAATATTTCTCATAATGAAGGTGCGAAGAAAAAAGTTCAATTTTTTTAAAAAAAATGAAGATCTAAGCTTTTTAAGAGTTAAAAAATGAACATTCTGATATACAGTGGATGTAAATCCAATCTGGTCACTTTCATTACTCAGAAAGTTGCTCTGGGCTGCCATATGGAAAGTGAAAGTAGGTCACAGCAAAAAAGAAAAAAAACAATAAAGAAACAAAAGTAAGTTGATCTTAAAATACAAGGGGTTGGAGCAGGCCAGTCAAACTGGCGGGTCGGATACATCCCGCACAGGCCATGCCTACCCGGCTCCGCAAAAGCAAAAAAACATCCTGATATGTCATGATATGGCCCACGATGCAAACGGTTTTGACATCCCTGGGTTAGAGTAAATCAGCCTTCAACCAGTCAGTTAACTTTCAAAATTAGGAATCTAAGTAAGAGAAAAAAACTTTAAAACTTGCAGTTAAAAGCCAAGGCATCCTTAAAAAAACCAAACAGCTGAGAGGGAAGATGGAGACCCGACTCTCCCACCACTCCTATCAGGAATTTTAACCTCCAAGATTCCTCTTCCCAGGAGTGTCCACAGTCATCTGAAAATTGTCTTGGGTCACTCCTAGCTGCTCCCATTCAATCTAGGCAGCCGGCTACCAAAGAACCCACTTTGCCAGCACAATCAGCTATTCATCAGCTGGAGAAACAAATCTCCCCCGCCACTTAGCGTGCCATCTTGGAGTAGAACCATGGTAGCCATTTTTTTCTATTTTCGGTTGAACTATAGCAACATTATAATTTGATTATAAAGGGGAAAAGACATTTTAAAAAAACTTTCATTTTGGATACATTTTATAGTCAGCATTATGGAACAAATGAAAGATGTATTACTCTCCTAGTACTACATCTTGGAGGCCTCAAAATTTAAATGGGCTGCTTTCCAGCACGTAAAGGACTGCAGTCTGTTTGTATAGAGAACATGGCTTTATTTAGCGACTGAAATATCTATTCTGAACCCAAAGAAACAAGGATCCATTGCAGTTGGACAGCCAATAAACTTAAGTTAACAATAGGCTCAGTAATTACATATCTTTCTTTTTGTTTTCCAAACGATCGATTGAAACTAATAGTAGTATCTAGTAGGTAAAGGGCTGTAGTTTTCTCCATACTTACATAGGAACAAACCCTCTTGAACTAAATAGTATTTTTCCCCAAAGGATTGAGAAAAAGGATTTCAGTATTGAATAATTGTAAAGAAAATAAATGGCATACCTTTACTTTAAGATTGCCTGGGTATGAATATAGAAGAGCATATTAATTTTTTTTTTAAAGATCTTATTCATTATGCTACCAACAGATATGCTATAAAAGATCACATAATTCAGCAATTTAAAAATTAAACATCCCATAATGCATGCATGATTATTTGAAAGTCGCAAGCAGAAGCAGGCATTTCAAAAGATTCTATTACAGTATAGAATTAATATTTAGAGGAGCAATATTTTATTTCCTCAAACTTCAACTGTAAAACTAAAGTTCTTGAATATGAATGAGTACATCTTGTTCTTTCAAACATTCCTTTATAACTTAGCCCATTAACAATATTTTGGTGTCAGATGTGCCAACAGTATTAGGGCAAACTGATCCTCTCTCAGTTGTTGTAGTAATACAGCTGAATAGTTTATGCTTAGAGCTTTAAAGCAGATGTTTTGTCATATCCAAGGCCAATATTAACATTGATCAATTCTATTAGTATTGAAATTACTCATTTCACATGTGGCTTAAATATATATTTCTTTTAATTCAAATCTTACATTGTCACTCTAGATCAGGGGTGTCAAACTGGTGGCCCACGGGCCGGATGCGTCACGTGCAGGCCACGCCCACCCCAGCTCCGCAAAGGGTAAAAACAGCACGATACATCACGTGATGGCAACGTAACGCTGCGAGTTTGACGCTTGTGTTTTAGATGAATTATTAGAACCTATATACATCAACTCTTAACAAATCTTTTTATTCATATCAGTATTGAACAATTTATAAACTGACACTACCACAGGGAAACCAGTGTCTAATTCTTGACCCTATCGTGCTATTATTGCTAGGCCTATAGTATTATTTTTAATACTATATGATGTTACTAATGTAATAGTAGTACTATTACATCAATCCTTTACTTGCCAGTTTTCCAATTAGAACTTGTTTAAATACATCAGTTAAATATTAATTATTATTTATTTTCTCAAGCTTCAGATCTGCAGACCAACTCCCTCATTTTTCCTATAACTACTGTGAGAAATTTGTTTTTTTTAAAGAGGTCAGATTCATCAGAAAGAAATTATAACTCATCATTCTGATCATATAGCTAAAGCAAAACGAAACAAAAAAAGATTGTCCCAGCTGGAACTAGAATTCAAGTATTTTCAGTCGTGTGTATGGTTGTGAATTTTTTTACCTATATGTGTTTACACCTGTACAGTTTAACTAGAACTTAACCAAGACCTAGCATATCCATAGTGCCAGCTACAAGATCTAGAAGAAAGTTGGATATCCGTATTATAGCAGTTGAATATCAATATACCAATGCATTAAACCTTGTAAATTAAAGAATATTAATATATACACTAATATAACATTTAATTAAGTACAGTTACAAATGGAATGTTTGTTGACTCTCTATGCTAAATACTTTATATTCTCTGTAGTAGAACATCTGTTCAGTTCCTCACAGTAAATGAATCTGTGCAGTGTTATCATAACAACTATCTTTCAAGCATCTCAAGCCATTACATTTGTTTAATATTAATTCTGCACTGCAAGCAGATTCTATTTGATGTCAAGGCCTATACCATCTTCAATGCTATGGTTATACCTAGCATTTGATGCCCAATAAAACATTCCACTCTAATATCAGCTTTTTTGGGGGTTTTCAGTGTATGTCAACAATTGAAATACATCATGTCAAGTACAGAACACAGGCCACTATGTACCATTTGTTAACTGATCACGTGACAAAAGAACATGGTATATAACTGAATTTTTCATCAGAATTCACTACTCATAAATACCACAAGATCCTACATTCCTACATTAATACAGATGCTGCAACCATATGTATTTCTCTTCTTTCAGGTAATTTCATTATTTTAAGAAACACAGTAACTTTGAATATATACGTACATGTACAGCAAGGTTGTATTTTAAAAAGGTACCTCTGCTTAAAGAAACTTTTACATTGGATAATCAAGCTTAATAGGATTAAAATCCTAACATTTGAAATATTTACACCATGAATTACTTTATTCATCTATAACATAGTTCAAGAAAACATCCTAAACTTTCAGTGTAAGAAAACTGATAGCATATTAGTCATAAGCAATATAAAGAAGCACCCCTACAGCAAAATGCACACTGCACAGTCACAGGATAGAATAAATATATATTTCAATTGGAATTAGCTCATGGTTGTGTAGTACTGCTCATTTTCAACTCTGCCCATTGGCTACACCCACTATTACCCTTTAATATATCCTCACAAAACAAATGTATACTTCATAAAAACATTCACACTATGAAGAGTCCATATTGAATGCTGCCACAATACTGAAGAAGCATTTCTCCTCTTAGATTTGCATTTAAAGGTTAATCCATTCTAATTTTCTGGTTGGTCATTCTATAAATGATGCTGTCATAGCCTGGATCCATATTCCACAGATTGTAGGCGATAACAATCACAGCTATCACCAGTCCAAGCATGATCCAGAAAATTATATTGAAGACAACAGCATAGTTAAAGTTGTATGCATATCCTAGGTTATATGGGTTTTCAGGCTTGCTCTATAACAAGGAGAGAACAAAGGAATGAGTAAGTATATACAATAAATCATAAATCACTCTAAAGAAACACAAGGAGTATTCTAGAAGATTAATTGTAAAACAATGTGCAATTTATTCAATATAAATTTGTTCCTATTAAGTTATTGAGTATCAATTGGAAGAATCTTCATCCTAATCCAAATTAAATTACTAAATAATCCCTGACCAGTAGCTATCTAGCACCTATATGAAAATTTCCAAGGAGGAAGTCTACAACTCCTTAGGTGGATTGTTCCACTGGTTAGTAGCTTTTATCCTTATGGAATTCATTCTAATGTTCAGCATTAATCTAATTTCTTTTAATATCAACCTTGTGGTCATTGTCCTGCCTCTTTAACAGAGAACAGTCTGCCCCTCATATAATGGACAGCCTCATGGGCATAGCACAGTCAAATCTCCATTTAATCTTATTTTTTGAAAGGATAATACATCCAGTTCCTCATGTGGGTTAGTTTCCAGACCCCTCAATATCACCTAAACCTGCTCCAATTTTTTCAGGCCCTTTTAAAAACAAGCTTCCCCTCATTAGACACAGAACAATGTCTGGTCTAAACAGCACAGAAACATTATTTCCTTCTGTGATCTGGGTGCAATGTTTCTATAAATGCAGCCCGAGACTGCATTGGCCTTTTAGCAATTGCAGCACATTGCTTACTCACATTCAACTGGTAGACCACAAGGACTCCTAGATCTTTCTCACATTCTCTAAGTGACGATGTTCCAATGCATCTGATTTTTTTTCCTACCCAGATTCAGGCTTTATACAGTATTTACCACTGCTGAACACCAATCTGTTGGATTTAGCCCAGTGTTCAGGCCTATTGAAGTATTTTCAACATAAAAAACCAAGCAGTCTTTATATGTCAGTGTAATTCATGGAATTAAGGGCATGTTTCACCTAATGAAAAATTCCAACAAAATGTTTGGAAAATAACAGATATTTGTATATTTGTATATTTGATAGGTTCATCAGTAATCTGTGATTTTAAATTATTTTTAAATTTGCTTTAAGCTTCACAGAAGTAATTTGGAAATCTAGTGACAAAGAATTTCAGTAAATCAAATATTTTCCTAATTTCTGAGGTTCAAAGAAAAATGCTGTAGATTATTATGTCAAATCATTAAGTCACAAAAATAGAAATGATAGACAAATTGAATAATGATTCAACTTTTGCATTATATTACTCTGAGACTCAAGTGACTATACTCAAGTGCATTTATAACTACTGTTCTTTATTCCAAGACTTATGTACTGAGGGGCTAAAAAAATAAAGAATAAAGAACAGAGTAAACAGGTTATCATTAATACTCTGCATTTTTGTGTTTAGTTATTCCACTAAAATACATGAGATTTTCAAAAAAAGATTATCCAACTACAAAAAGAAATGCAAAAGTTTGTATAACCTCTGAGGATTGTAGAATAGATCTGGATTTTCTCACAAAGGGAGTATCAAAAGTCTTCACAGTTACCACTTCTACCACTGCATTCCCACTGTAGATGTTGTACATCTCATCTGCAAACTGAAAGAGCCCAAAATCCAGAATTTTCCAGTTGAAATTAGATACAAATGAGAAAAGGCACACAACTCAAATATTATAATGGAATAACAGTTGGAAGGGACCTTGGAGGTCTTCTAGTCCAACCCCCGCTCAAGCAGAAAACCCTATACCAGGTCTGTCAAACTGGCGGCCCGCGGGCCGGATACATCATGAGCAGGCCATGCCCACTCTGGCTCTGCAAAGGCAAAAAATGTCACAATACATCACAATCCGGCCCATGACGCAATCAAGTTTGATATCCATGCCCTATTAGACAAATGGCTGTTCAATCTCTTCTTAAAAAGCAATGATAGAGCACCCACAACTTCACTGATTGTTCTGTCAGGAAATTTCTCCTCAGTTCTAGCTTGGTTCTCCCCTCCACAAATGGGCAGGACAAAATGGCGACCACAGTAGAGCCACCATCACACAGCTTTAGGACAAACTGCTGCCTTACCAAGGTCTGCACATTGGTGCAGAAACTTTCTGTAGCGTTCAGAAGTTTCTGCAGCACTATGCAGACCTCTCTAAAGCAGCAGGATAAAGAATGTCTTTAGTGGCCTCCATTTTGCCCTGCCCACAAATGGGCAGGACAAAATGGTTGCATTTCGATTGCTGCCACGCAATCCAGGGACACATGGCCTGTTCTCCTTCCACAACATCAACTCCGGATAATTTCAGAAGCTAAGTGTGGGACATGATGGATATGTGGAGAGAAGGCAATGCTGCAGGGTTCCAGAAGGGTGAGATGAGGGGAGAGAGGCGGAAGGACATTGCAGCAACCTTGTGGTAAATCATAAGGGCAAACAACTGCAGGCCTGCTGCAATAACTTTGAAGTAGGGTCATATGTTTTGGGAGTCTGTCGTAATTTCAAATGTTTGTTAAGTGGCCTGTTGTACCTCAAGGATTACCTGTACATATGACTGAAGAATGAATTAAGACTATATTTTTATTTGGCCAACAACTCTAAGCTGAAGAAATTTTTATTTGAAAAAAACCAAACAGGTAGCAGCAATAAAGCACTGCATAATCTATTCATACCTGTTTCTATATTCTAAGTTAAGAAAAGGTTACATTATTTACCAGCATTTTTGCTCTACTAACCTTTTGCAGAGAGTCTGCAAGAATCTGAGAAGCATCCTTGAACTGCTGTGAATCTTCCCCATACCTTTTACCTATTTCTTCCATCCCAGAAAGTTCTAGAGAATATAGATCTGGTGAATGATCCTTGGCCAGATGTTTGTGTCTAGAAAGCTTGGGAAGCAATAGGTAAAAATCGTTGAAAGAATATCAAAGTAAAAAGTAGGCATTTCAATTTTAGAAAGCAACATTTTAACTATTTTAAGTAATTGTTTTCTAGAATCTGTATCCTACAAATGCATCTACATGGGGTGGAAGTTAATGTTAATGGTTGATGTTAATGATAGGTGCACTGGTGCAATATAAGCCATGATCCTTTTGTATAGCCCCCAGAGACAAGACAGAGACCTCTTAGCAGGTGGAAGCAGTTTGCCACATTCTCTGCTGGCTTCTCCACTGACTTTCTGGGAAAGCAGCAAAGAAGATTGCAAATGGAATCACATGTTCACAGGATGCTTGGCAACCAGTCATAAGCACAAACAGGTTGCTAAACACTTAGATCATGGTCACAATACTGTGGTGGTGGTAGGTAGAAATGACATTTTGCATGTGGTCAGAAGTGCTCTACAGGACATAAAGCATCCTCTCTCAGGTGGTTATTAATTCGGACCATAAGTCAAATATACCTTTATATACAAAAGATGCAGAGCTAGAATCATGGCAGCATGATATTCCATTTTAGTGAAAGTGCTGGAACATATTGATACTTTTTATCCCATATTCTGCTTCTCCAGGAATTTATCAAGAAATCCAGTTTCGCCAGTAAACTACACATTCTCTGTTCTTTCTAATTTAAAATGATCTAAACTAGCTGAATAATTACACAGTAAGAAAATACACAGTCAATCACATAGTAGAATTTTGTTTGCAGAATTTGCTTACCAAGCTTGTGATGTCATGCAAAACTTGCAATTCTGACAGGAAGAGGAGATCAACCTATGAAATAAACATGTATACATAAAAACAAGCATACATACAAAAAGGTGAATTGAAAAAGCATTTCAATTTATAATAAAAAGACTCAAAATCAATTCTGATATTAATTTAGCATGGGTAGCACATGCAGGACTTACCCATACAAACGAATCACTTAATGTAAAACTGAAATAAATTGAAGCAGAGAAAAATATTATTCTGTTGGGATAAATCGGAAGGGGTGATAATTACTTACCAAGAGCAAAGATTTAGGCTGAATTCCATAGAGAATAGAATTGGAATAGGAATTTTTCTTAAAATTATTTTCATATTTCCTCATTGTCACTACTTGTGTCCCGTCACTTAGAATACTTTTAATCCCTTCCTCAGGAATATTTAACAAATTATTCTCTGAATAGATTTTGCATTAACTTGTGCTATAGAATAACAGTTGGAAGGGATCTTGGAGGTCTTCTAGTCCAACCCTCTGCTTAGGCAGGAAACCCTATACCAGTGATGGCGAACCTTTTTGTCGCCGTGTGCCAAAAGTACACGCATGCGCGCGCCCCAGCACTCCCGTGTGCCAGCACCCATAATGCAATTCGCGGGCCCATGCGCATGCGTGCGCACACACACCCGTGTGCACCACCCACTCATGCGTGCACCCCACACCGCGCATGCGCACGTCCACTGCGCATGCGCCTCCGCACCCCGTTTTGGATCAACCTTTGCCGGTGCAAATGGCCTGCCTTTGCAGAGGCAGTGGCGGCTCCTCCTCCTGTCAGCCTCGCGCTCCGGGCAGCAACCAGCCAGCAGGACCGCGGAGGAGCAAGCCGCCCAGCCTGCTGTTGCTGGAGCGCCACCCTTGGACCAATGCCCCCCTTCCAGCCACCAATAACAAGGAGCCATGCCCTGGGGCTGCGCAACGATTCTCACCCTGCTGTTGCAGCCGGGATGCTGCAGGAGAAATCCCCCCCTTCCAGTCACCAAGATCAAGCAGTCCTTTCGCATGGACTCCGTTCCTTCGGCAGCGTTGCTTCTCAGTGGCTGGAAGAGGTTGGAGTTTCTCCTCCAGCATCCCAGGCAAAAGCAAGAAATCCCATCCCCTCCAGCCACCGAGATCAAGCAGTCCTTTCGCATGGACTCCGTTCCTTTGGCAGCGTTGCTTCTCAGTGGCTGGAAGAGGTTGGGGTTTCTCCTCCAGCATCCCAGGCAAAAGCAAGAAATCCCCCCCTTCCAGCCACCGAGAACAAGTCAGCACACCCATTTCCCAGCCAGCACGTCTCTTACAGACATTCCTTTGGCACGGACTCCGCTCCTTCAGCAGTGTTGCTTGTTCTGGGTGGCTGGAAGGGGGGGATTTCTCCTCCAGCATCCCGGGCACAAGCGAGAAATCCCCCCCTTCCAGTCACCGAGATCAAGCAGTCCTTTCGCATGGACTCCGTTCCTTCGGCAGCGTTGCTTCTCATTGGCTGGAAGAGGTTGGGGTTTCTCCTCCAGCATCCCGGGCAAAAGCAAGAAATCCCATCCCCTCCAGCCACCGAGATCAAGCAGTCCTTTCGCATGGACTTCGTTCCTTTGGCAGCGTTGCTTCTCAGTGGCTGGAAGAGGTTGGGGTTTCTCCTCCAGCATCCCAGGCAAGAGCAAGAAATCCCCCCCTTCCAGCCACCCAGAACAAGCAGCCGTACCCTTGCTGCTCTCCTAGGGCTGTGCAGCGATTCTCACTCTGCCGCTTGCACCCGGGATTCTGGAGGAGAAATCCCCCCTTCCAGCCACCAAGAACAAGCCAGTGCACCCATTTCCCGGCTGGCACATCTCTTACAAACGTTCCTTTGGCACGGACTCCGCTCCTTCAGCAGCGTTGCTTGATCTGGGTGGCTGGAGGGGGGGGATTTCTCGCTTGTGCCTGGGATGCTGGAGAAGAAATCTCCCCTTTCCAGCCACCGAGAACAAGCAGCTGTGCCCCTGCTGCTCTCCTAGGGCTGCACAGCGATTCTCACTCTGCCGCTTGCAGCCGGGATTCTAGAGGAGAACCGCCGCCCTCGCCCGCCACCGAGAAGCAGCACTGCTGCTGCTTCTCTTCTGGGGTGCCCGAGCCGGCCAGGCGCTCTGGACTGCGGATGCACGTCACTGTGGGCTGGAGGGCTGGGGCCGCGCAAGAAGCCTGCTCAGACGGGGAGGGAGGGAATCCCCAGCCGGCAGGTCCTGGCTGACAGCTCTGCTCCCTTAGGAAGTGACAGCCGGGATCCTGTCTCCGCGTCTTTGGGCACATGAGCTGTTCTTCGCACGCATGCGCGCCATATACCAGGCCAAGTGGCCAGCGCGCATGCGCACACCGGAAACAGGAAGATCATCTTCCCAGCGAGTGCATGCACACCAGGTGACTGTTCTTTCGGTTTCTGGCGCTCCCGGATGCATGAAGACCAGCTGGCTGGTGCGCCGGAACCCGGAAGAGCAACGGGTGATGGCTCCACGTGCCTGGAGAGATGGCTCTGCGTGCCACTTCCGGCACGCGTGCCATAGGTTCGCCATCACGGCCCTATACCATTTCAAACAAGTGGTTATCCAGTCTCTACTTAAAAACTTCCAGTGTTGGAGCATTTACAACTTCAAGAGGCAAGTTGTTCCATTGATTAATTGTTCTGTCAGGAAATTTCTCCTTAGTTCTAAATTGCTTCTCTCCTTGATTAGTTTCCACCCATTGCTTCTTGTTCTACCCTCAGGTGCTTTGGAGAATAGCTTGACTCCCTCTTCTTTGTGGCAACCCCTGAGATATTGGAACACTGCTATCATGTCACTCCTAGTCCTTCTTTTCATTAAACTAGACATACCCAGTTCCTGCAACTGTTCTTCATATGTTTTAGCCTCCAGTCCCCTAATCATCTTTGTTGCTCTTCTCTGCACACTTTCTAGAGTCTCAACATCTTTTTTACATTGTGGCGACCAAAACTGGATGTAGTATTCTAAGTGTGGCCTTACCAAAGCATTATAAAGTGGTATTAACACATCATGTATTCTTTATTCTATCCCCGTTTATGCAGCCTAGAACTGTGCTGGCTTTTTTGGCAGCTGCAGCACACTGCTGACTAAGAAAGTTTAAGAATTTTTTGATCAGATATAAATTAATTCCAGATTCATGTGGAGAAATGGGTATAGAAAAGAAGTTAGTGCGGCGCCATGGTGGAGCGGAGCGAAGAAAGCTGACTGCGAACTTCGCCCAACTTTTTGTGTTTTTGGAAGCCGAAAGCGGCGTGCGATTCTTTGGAGAAGAGCGCAGAAAGAAGGGGGATACTGAATTGCAGCGAGGCATGGTGCTATTTCCCGCTGTAATAGGTGGAAACCCCAATAACAGACATGAAAGAGATCGACGATTGAAGACGATCCAGAGACATGGCGATCTGATCTTTATGTAGAGGAAGAAAAGTGAGAGTGAAACGGTAAACGCTTGACAAACTTTTCCTACCAAGCCTCAAAAGTGCTGAAACCTACCGGAATCGGAGACGGAATAGTAAAGGCGAAAAAGTGAGAGTCTCCTGAGAGGAACGGGCGGCACAAGAGCAGTAAGGAGTTATAAGAGAGGATATCATTAAAAAAAAGGATTGGAGAAGGATTAACAAATAAATGACTGTTGTAAACTTTAATATCGAGACTTTTTGGGTTTGAATAATAACGAAAACGTAAGAACAGTGAAAGTATTGACTTTGTGATTTCTGTGGAAACAAGACGGTGAGAAAGAGACCATAACAGTGACACTGAGCTTTCTGACAGCGACATTTTGGAAAGAGTTGAAGACTTGACAAGGAGATACTTTTTAACAACTATGGCCGGAAGATTGATACAAAGATTGAAATACACATTTGAGACTGTTGCTTAACTTTTGATCTGTTACAGAAAGAGGAGATATACTCCAGAGACAGATAGAGGATTACAATTTGAGAACTAAAAAAAAAGACAGTGACTGCAGTTCTCGAAACAGGTGACATTTTGGAAAATTAACTGAGGAATATATTGACTGTTTCTTTGGGGGGGGGGGAAATAATACATTTCTGGACAATAGTTATATAAAGAAAAGAAAAGGAACTCTTTGTGATTGGAATATATAATTTTGACTTATACTTAATATTTAACTGAGTAAAAAATATATAGCTATATTCAATTGGTTAAGCTGAAACATTGAAATATTTATCAAAGGTTAAATTTAATATATAGTGATAAGTTATTGTAAGATACTTTATTGATGGATTGACTGAATGATTGATTACTATAGAGATTGATTTGATTAACTGAGTGTTTCAGAGAATAATATATAGGAATTTGGAATTAAGAATTATAAATAACATAAGAACTAGAATATTGTTAATAGTGGATTTAGAATATTGTTATTGATTGCCCGGTAAATAAGATATAAAAGGGTATAAGGCAATAATTAATAGAAAGAAAGGAGAATAGAAGTTACGAAGAGGTTATATGAAAGTGTGGAATAATTTCTTTTAAAAAGTACAAATGTCCTCAACTACGGTGACAAAAACTATAAAGAGAACAGTGAAACAATAAAATGGAAAACATAGCTAAAATCCTATCAGTCAATATAAATGGAATAAATTCGCCAATTAAAAGAAGACAAACTTTCAATAAATTACAAAAACAAAATTTAGATATAATTTGTTGGCAGGAGGTACACGTTAAAAAAGATCATGTTAAATTACTAGAAGCACCAAAGCTAGGGAAATTGTTTACATCATTGGATGATTAAAAAAAAGAGGAATTGCAGTATATGTTAAAGACTGGTTACAACCAAAACAAATATTTCAGGATAAAGAAGGTAGAACACTTATGATAAGAGATTTCAATAAATCAAAAGAAAATGATACTTATAACCATTTATGCCCCCAATAGTAAACAAAAAGAATATTACAAAGAATTATATGAACAAATAGTTAAACTAGAGAAAGAAAATATTTGTATAGTGGGGGATTTCAATGCTGTATTAGATAGTAAATTGGATTACAAATCAGTGAATAAAAAATACCACGAAAGATATTACCAGGACTTCCGGTTTGGCTCCGCAGGCATCGAGGACGCTCCTCGTCGAGCGCCTGTTCCGGAGTCCTGTAAAAGCCGCCAGAACAGCTGTCTGGCGTCTTGAAAATCTTCTCCCCGGGAATAGGGGAGAGATGAGAGCTCAACAGGTGGGGTAGAGCCCCCCTAGTGCCCCAGGAGACAATCTGGGGCGCGAAGGGTGAGGGCTCCCCAGGTAGCCTGTCACTTGCTCCAGGATCTCGGACGCCTCCGCTTATGCGGAGCAAGATGCCGTGACCACCTCTGCTTGTAAGATGGAATTTACAATAACTTGAGGCACTGCAGATAGCAGACAGAGAAAGGCAGGAGACCAGAATGGCAAGTATCCTAATTTTTAACTCCATTGCGGACTTTCACTTCAGGAAGTTACAAAGTAGCTGAGTTAACAAGCAACAAAATGGCGATTGAAGAATCAGGGCGTGGAAGTGAAAGTTATTAAGTTTCGTTTCGTTAGCAGCCTTCTTCATGGAAACCTCTGATTTGGAGGAATTTTTTTTTCTTCTCTTTGATTTTGGATTAAAATAACAATTCAAACTTTAAAATCTAAATGGCTTCAGCATCTGGAAAGAATCTTTTCAATTATGGATTTGGTTTTTTCTTTGTATACTTTTGAAAACGTTGGACTTTGATGAACTCTTTTCTCTCTCTGATTTTGGATTATCTTAAATTCTAAATGGCTTCTAAACCTGGAAAGACTGTTTTTAATAAAAGACCTGAGCATCCCTCTGTTTATACTTCAAGAATGCAATTCACTTCTTACTCAACACCCCCACAGACTTTAACACCTGAAAACTTATTTGATACTTTAAAAGTTATGAAGAATGAACTGGTTATGGAATTTAATTCAAAAATTAATGAAATTAATGAAAAAATGCAGGCTGTCCTAGAGGAGATGGATATTAGAAACAAACAATTGAGGAAGGATATGATATTTGTATTTGAAGGATTAGTAGGAAATATGGAAATCTTGGAGAAGGATGTGGAAGTAATCAAACAGTCTGTGATAATTTTGGGGGAAAATATAGACAAAACTCAAAACAATATTGAAAATTTTGAAACAGGTGTTAATGACTCAATTCAGAAGCATGGAATTTGCTTTAAGACTAAGAGGTTTAAAAGAGAAAAAACATGAAGATTTAAAAGGGAGGATGGTGGAGGCTCTGGTGCATGTGTCAGGAATGACTAAAGAAGAACTGGTCATGCAAATTGATAAGATATACCGTGTTAATTCTTGGATTGCTAAACAAAAACATCTGCCAAGGGATATTGTAATATATTTTACTACAAGGGTATTACGTAATAAAATTCTACAGGCGACCTTCAAGAATAAGCTTCAGGTAAATGGACAGGAAGTAATGACACTGAAAGAAATTCCTCTTAAAATGCTCAGGGCCAGAAAGGATTATACCTTTCTGGTTGAAGAACTTAAAAAACAGAACCTACAGTACAAATGGGATGCCCCAACGGGGATAGTGGTGAGACATCTGGAAAAGAGATACCGGCTCAACACGATAATGAAAGCTATTGATTTTTATGTTAAAGTTTTAAAGGCCGATATATCCAAAATTCCAGAAGGAAGAAGCATGAAAGCAACAGAAGAGGAGAGAGGAGAGTCATCGATAGTTGTGCAAACGGAAAGAGCTTTGATGATTCAAGGTGATTTACAGAGCCAGAGAGAAGTTTATAATGTGGAAGAGGAGACAGAAGATCAGAGTCAGACAAGAGCAGAGCTGACAAATCAAAAAATTGCTAAGCTACAAAAGGCTATAAGAACCAGATCTAAAATCCGATCGAGACGAAGGGATGATTAGAATTTGGGAAGTTATAGGACAGATGGAGAGATGAATGAAAATTGACATTTTGCAGTAAGAAGACTCATTGACTATTGAGGAAATGACCCTGATGGTTGTGTTTTTTTTCTTTTTCCTTCTTCTTCTTCTTCTTCTATTTTAAAGCAATTAAAGATTTAGAATTATTGTGACATTGGTAATTTGATATATTGTAATGTTAGGTTATTAATAATGTGTTTGACTCTTAGATTATGTTTAAAAATTCCTGAGTTATAAGGGGTTAAAGAAATATAGAAATACTGGAATTAACAATTTGTTAGAATACTTTAAATTTTTATGTATATTGAAGAGGTATTGTAGGAAGAAGGAAGTTTTACAATATTGAGGAAATGATGTTGAGGGTTGTAACTGAATGAAATGGATGTCTTCTTTTTTTCTTTTTTCTTTTATTATTATACTTTAAAGATTATATAAATTTTATACAAGGAAAGATAATTAGTGGAGTAAATTATCAGCCTGAGATATTGAAATGATGTTTGATTAACAATATGCTTGATTTTTAGATTATGCTTAAAAGGTTTTGAGCAACAAGGAGTTAAAGATTCAAAGAAATCTGGAAATTAAGAATTTGTTAGTATAATTGAAATTTATTTTATTGAATATTATGCCCTGTGCTTTCTCTGGGAAGTCGGGGGGTGGGTGGGAGGGGGAGGGGAGGGGGATGGGGGAAGGGGGGGAGAAAAAGAGAAAAATGTTTGTACTTTGTACTAATAAAACTTTTTGAATAAAAAAGAAAGAAAGAAAGAAAGATATTACCATGTGAATTTTTTGATTTGTCTAGGGAACTTAATCTTAGAGATGCTTGGAGAGAAAACCATCCATATGAAAATCAATATACATATCATTCTACCCCACAAAACTCCTGGTCGAGAATAGATATGGTTTGGACCGATATAGAAACATTGAATAACATGAAAGAAATTGAAATAAAACCAAATACAGTATATGGGCTGACCACAATCCTATAATCTTTACAATAAAAGGGAGAAAAAGGGCAAATAAGAGATGGTTTATGAACCAGTCGATAATAAAAGAAAAGAATTATATTAATTATATGGAAAAAGAGTTAGCTTTCTTTATGAAGAACTGGAATGAAGATACCACGATTCAGAATCTATGGGACACTACAAAAGCCTATATAAGAGGACTAACTACAACATACACTATAAGGAGAAATAAAAATAAACAAATTAATGAATTGCAAAAAAAGATGGGGGAATTAGAATATAAACAACAAATTGAACCATTAAATGATAAAATTAGAGAAGAAAAGGTTCTACTTAAACATAGAATTAATTTATTGACACAAGAGGAGGTGGCACAGAAAATTAAAACAGCAAAACAGAACTATTTTGAAAATGCCAACAAGCCAGGCAGGTGGTTAGCCTAATGTGACCAGACGTCCCGCTTTTGGCGGGACAGACACGCTTTTCAAGCATGTGTCCCGCGTCCCGCATTGTTTCCAAAAAGTCACGCTTTTTTGGAAAGAATGCCCGACAACAAACAATTTTTGAAAAGAAACAGCGGGACGTCTGGTCACCTTATTCTCCCCCCACCTGGCCCTCAACCTCAGGAAAAACAAGGGCTTGGACTTGGGACTTTCCCCCTGCAGGACAGGCTGCAACGCTAAACCGAAGAGGGACAGGAAACAGCGGCCGCCCTGAGCAACGCCGAGGGGCGAAGGGCAAAGCAACTTCCCTCGGTTCTCCGCCAGCCTATCCCACGAACAAACTTCAAGGCGGGGGTAAAAGCTCCCGCCGCATCCGCTTCCCCTCTTGGACGGGGGAGCAGAAGAAAGCGGACCGGGCAGGGCTAGCGGCTGGAAAGCAGCTCTCGTGCGGCGGTTGCTGCTGCCGCTGCCGCCTTTTCCTTTCCCGCCCCGAAGAGGGAGAGAGGCGGCGACAGCAGTTGTTCTTGCTCGGGCTCCCCGCAACTCAGCAACTCACTCACCCCAGGCGCAGCACGAGAGGAGGAAAAAAGCAGCCGAGGCGGAGGGAGTCCCGAGCCAACCACGCTCCTCCCCGCGTTGCATTTCAGCGGCAACAACAGCATCTCTTTCCTCGAGTTCGCAGCTCCGGGGGAGGGGAAGCGCTTGCCAGCCAGCCAGCCCAAGCCACTGCCGGCTCCCGAAGGGGAGGCGGGAGGTGAGGAAAGGCCTCCCACCTCCTACCCACCCACCTGGACGCCGACATTTGCGTTCTTTTGCCCTCTGCGCATGTGCACAGCGTTCTGCGTATGTGCAGAGGGCAAAACTCAAATGGCGGCTCCCCTAGAAACCCACCCCCTGTCAATGGTGTCTCGCTTTAAAAAAAAAATCTGGTCACCTTAGGTTAGCCTATAAATTACAAAAGGAAAAAGAAGAAAGACACATACAACAATTAGAAGATGAGAATGGTAATGTAAAAGTAACGATAGAGGAGAAAAAAGATATAATACTCAAATACTTTAGTGAATTATATAAAAAAGAGGAAATAAGAGAAGATAATATACAAACATATCTGCAACAAGCAAATGATACACTAATAACAGATTCAGATAGAAATATATTAGAGGAAGAAATAACACTTTCAGAACTGGAAAAAGCCATAAAAAACCAAAAAAAATTATAAAACACCTGGGCCAGACGGTATATTAGCCAAGTGCTACAAAGAACTACAGAACTCTTTAAAACAACTATTACTAATAACATACAATGAGGTTTTAAACAAAGGGGAAATTCCCAAAACCTGGGCAGTCAACAATATCACTGATCCCTAAAGATAAAACAGGAAAGCAGAAGATACAAAACTACAGGCCAATCTCGCTGTTGAATGTGGACTATAAGATCTTCATGACAATAATGGCGGAAAAGTTAAAAAACATAATTAATAAAAATATACACCCAGACCAAAACGGTTTCCTTCCAAACAGAAATATTAGAAACAATACGAGAACGATCATGGATATATTACAGTATTATGAGGTAAACCCAGGAAAACCTGTAGCTCTCATGTTCCTCGACGCCCAAAAAGCTTTCGATAATTTAAATTGGGACTTTCTTATAAAAAAATTAGAGACTACAAATTTTGGCCCCAAATATATTAGGATGATTAGAACCATATATTCGAGACAAACAGCTAAGATAATTATAAATCAAGATATAACAGACAAATTTGACATTCAGAAAGGAGTATGGCAAGGATGTCCACTGTCCCCCTTGCTATTCATATTTACCTTAGAAACGCTATTACAGCAAATTAAGCAAAATCCAAATATTGAAGGACTTAAAATTAGAGGACAAGAATACAAACTCCAAGCCTTCGCGGACGATATGGTCTTTAATATAGAAAATCCAGTTGAGGTTGGACCAAAATTATTAGAAGAAAAAACAAATTTGGAGAGGTAGCAGGCCTAAAAATTAATAAAAATAAATCAAGCATGGAAGCGACTACCTATCCCACCACAACAGATATACATAAAATGGTCAAGTACTCAGAAATATTGGATGAACAAGGAAACCTAAAAGATATTGAAATTTTGAAAGAGCAAGGAATTAGAATAGATTGGTGGCCATATTACAAAATTAGATCTAGACTACAAGAGGATAAGAAGAAATTTGGAATAGCAAAAAAGAACTCAGAATTCGATAAAATTTTATTGGGACAAGGAAAAAAATGATTTAAAAAATTTATAAATTTTTATTAAATTACAAAACGAAAAAAGAAACTGTCAAAGGCAATATGATTAGTTGGGTCAAAAATTTTGGATACGACATAAATTTGGAACAATGGGAAGAAATTTGGATTAAAAATTTGAAATTAACTAAATCAACTTCATAGAAGGAAAACATTTACAAAATGTACTACAGATGGCACCTACCACCAGCGAGATTGGCCAAAATGTATCAAAATATTAATCCCAAATGCTGGAAATCTCCACATAAAAACGGAACATACTACCATATGTGGTGGACCTGTCCAAGAGTTTTAAAAAATTGGCAAAAAATACACAACTGGCTCGAAGAAATAACTACACAAAAAATAAACATCAAACCAGAAATATTTCTACTAGGGATATTAGAACAAACGATAGAAAGGAAATACTGGTATATCATAATTCATATACTGACAGTGGCGAGAATATGCCTAGCACAGTACTGGAAACAGGGCGATGTACCGACTGAAAATGTACCGTATTTTTCGGAGTATAAGACGCACCTTTTTACCCTCAAAAAGAGGGTGAAAACTTGGGTGCATCTTATACACCGAATGTAGCCACCCCCAGCCACCCCCACCCTTTGGCCTCTGCCTGCCAGCAATTTATCTCTTTGCAGCAAACAGGGCAAAGCACAAGAAGAGCACAAGAAGAGATAAACTGCCTCCCGACCTACAGCTGACGGAGGCTTGCAAGCCACGTGGTATAATGAAACTGAAACTACGGTGGCTGTGATGAGACATATTGCTGGGAGATAAACTGCTGGCAATATTAGACTGCTGAAATTGCAAGAAGGCAAGCTAGAGCTGCTGTGGCTCAGCGATAGAGCTCTTGCCTCACAATCAGGAGGTTGTGAGTTCTATCCTAGGTACAGGCAGATTCTGTTAATATGTTATTTTGTTAAATGTTTGTAGAGTGTTCAAATTATTAGACTTATTTTTTAAAGACTGCTTTATTATTGTTCTAGACAACTTAACAAAATGAAGAAGCTTTTTAAAATAAATGCTTGCTCTGAAGAGGCCCAGTGCTATTGTATCTTCTTTTAAATAGCAGAGAATACTTCCAGAAAGCCACATCAATTTTAAAGATCTGTAAAAGTATAATCTGAAATGTCCTGTTTTAGTATTAAGTATTAGTATTAAGTATTAGTATTAAAATAAGCCAGCTGAGAAACCCTGACTTAGTCATGTTTGGAGTAGATCTATTTAAATAATTAGGAGGAGTTAGTGTGATTACATTTAAGAAAACTTTCTGGGATTAATATACTGCCATAATGTACATTTCTCCAATTCTTTGCCATTTCTATGGGTCAGGCACACATGCACAGAAATACACAGCAAACAGTGTATATCATCTGTGCTGTTTGGCAAATTGCTGGGAGGCAGAGGCCTTTTTTCCTTGTTTTCCTCCCCCAAAACTAAGGTGCGTCTTATACTGCGGTACGTCTTATACTCCGAAAAATACGGTCATTATTAGAAAAATTTTAGGGTGTGCAGAATTAGACAAATTAACAATGGAATTAAATCAGAAAGATGATTCAGAATATTTTGAAATTTGGAATTCTTTTTATAATTGGCTGGAAAGGAGAAAAAAATAGAAATGTTTAGATTGATATATAACTTATGAACTTATATAGGAATAGACAAGTTTAGTTATTATAAATGTATGTATTCATCAATATATATTTAGATAAAAACTATAAGAAAAATATGATATATACAGTTATATATACAGTAGTTGTAGAGTTATATATAAGTAAAAAGGTAACGTCAAGACGCTTACTGTAGAAGTACCCAAGAGGTTTATATGTATATATGTACACGTATGTACATATATTGTTTTGTTTAATGTTTGTTTGTCTTTTTTAATGTTTATATTCAAATAAAAATTATTTTTAAAAAAGAAAGAAAAGAAGTTAGTGGTTGAGCAAGACCCCAAAGGTGGCATTGAAGAAGACGTGCCAGAGAGAAGTAGAAAGAAAGAAGATGTGGTCAAGATAGTTGTACGGGAATCTATTATGGTATTTAAAAAGGGAGATTAAGTCTATCACGTGGAATATTAATGGAGCAAATGCCCCATCTAAGAGTAAAAAATTATTTCATTATTTGAGGTAACTTAATTTGGATATAGTCTGTCTTCAAGAAACATATATTAAGAAACAAGACAAGAAATATTTGATAAATAAACGACTAGGAGATGAACTTATACCAGCTGATGTAAAAAAATTTAATGGAGTCGTTTTATATATATAAAACCCCAATTCAAACCTAAGTTATTTGTAGCAGATGAATATGGTAGATTTGTAACAGTGGAAATTGAACTTAATGGAATAAAATCAATAGTGGTGGGCGTGTATAGGCCAAATGATGATAGAAGCAAATTTTTTGATCATTTAATGGATCAGTTACTGCCTTTCTCATATGGAAACTGGCTTATGTTGGGGGACTGGAATTGAGTGACTACTTCAGCTTTGGATAGAACATCCATCAAAGGGGTTAAATCCTTACATGGTAAATTACCATATTTTTCGGAGTATAAGACGCCCCGGAGTATAAGACGCACCTTAATTTTTGGGGAGGAAAACAAGAAAAAAATGTTTATGCCTCTGCCTACCAGCATCCATCGGTATTAATCTGGCTAGCGTCCTTGCAGCAAACAGCCTGGTCAGCTTCAGCAAGTTATTGCAGACTGATTCACCAGGAACAGCTGATTAGCGGGTGGAATACCCCTAATTAGCTGTTCCAGGCTGCAGGGATTGCCACAGATCATTGCCACCTCTGTGCCTCGCGTTTTCGGGCAGTTCCAGGCGACGGGGATCGGCAGCATCCTCACTTCCACTCGGATTTTGATAATGAGCAGCGCAGATCTTTTTATCCATTTAAAACAAACCCTATCACCCTACGGGCATTTAACTGGAGTGGGTGGGGGATGATTTTCATGGGGGCAGAAGAGGAACTTGGCACTGAAGGCTCCATTCCCGAGATGCCCCTGTCTTCCTACCTATAGCCATAGGCGTTGAAAGCCTGGCTTTTTCGCAGCAAGGCCTGATAGAGATGCAGCATTTCAGTCCTCCTGGACGCTGCCATCTTGTAAACATGTTGCCAGGCTTCCCAGCAAGCCCCCTGCGCCTTTGCTGCCTCGGTCGGAGCCTGATTCCCGAAGTGGCCCTGGGATGCGCGGAGGTCGAGACTCAGTTGGCGAAGTGGGCTCTGCGCAGGAGGCGTAAGGCAAAGGCACTGCCACCCGAAAATGCTGTTGCCGCGATCTCTGCCGCCTGGAACCGCCTGAAAACACGATGCTTTTTTTGCTTCCACATGCCCCGTTTTTTTAATCCGGGAGGAAAGCGTTTTCAGGCGGCAGCGCCATGATCCCCTCCCCGATTCCAAAAACCGCGCGTGAAACACAAGGATCGGGGAGGAAAGTGTTTCCATTCCAGGAGTACCTGCATACTTTTTTTGGTAAAAAGGAAGAGGAGGAGAATTTGCCAACCTGTGCATAAAAATCCTTTTGTAAAACAGCCCAACCAAGATGCTAGAAAGAGGGGTCTTGGAGCCAAGTGAAAAGTTGCCAAATGCCTTAAAATCTGGATTCTTTCTCGGTGAGGCAGTGGGTGGGAGTGAATGGAGGCCCAGGGAAGGAGGCAGCTCATTGCCAGAGACGAGGCTGCTCACCGGCAGGTGCAGGACTTGGCGATCATGTCCTCATACACCTTGAACAGGATGTTGTTATTCTGATCAATCATGAGGATGACCACAGTGCTGTACTCGTAGGGCACACAGGACGGGCAAGGGATGTTCAGGTCCACTAACCCGTTGATCAGGTTCTGGATGATGGCGTAGTTGGGGGAGTTGTAGCCATAGCGCAGGACCCGGGGGCACGTTCCCTTGCAGTACTGAGGTTGGTACGAATGGGGGGAAATGATCCAGTGGTCCCAGCCCAGCTGGCGAAAGTCACACGGAGGGGGTAGAGGGCACACTCGTTCTGCTTGGCGCTTAGGCGGCGGCGGTAGCAGGCCAGGTCCAGGTCCAGTTTCTCAGCCAGGCACATCCTGTGCAAACGGGCAGAGCTCTGGGAGAGCTCCCCTTCTACAGGAGCCCAGAGAGGTGGCAGTGCCGGCCGCATGCACCATTTTGGAATCGGGAAGGGGATCACAGCACTGATGCACATCGCAGAACTGCACGCCCTCCTCCTCCTTCTCCACAAACTTATCTTCTCTTTCCTCCTGGCCAGATCCGCCGCCTGAAATGCGAGGATCGGGGAAGAAATTGTTTTCAGGTGGTGCCGGCCGCACACGCCATTTTTGGAATCTGGGAGGGGATCGCAGTGCTACAGTACAACTCCCCCAACCACGCCATCGTCCAGAACCTTATCAATGGGTTCGTGGACCTGAACATCCCTTGCCCGTCCTGTGTGCCCTACGAGTACAGCCCTGTAGGCATCCTCATGATTGAACAGAATAACAACATCCTGTTCAAGGTGTATGAGGACATGATAGCCAAGTCCTGCACCTGCCGGTGAGCAGCCTCACCTCTGGCAACGAGCTGCCTCCTCCTTCCCTGAGCTTCTGCTCACTCCCACCCACTGCCTCACGGAGAGAGAATCCAGATTTTAAGGCATTTGGCAACTTTTCACTTGGCCCCAAGACCCTTCTTTCCGAGGGGCACAGAGGACTAGCACCTTGGTTGGGCTGTTTTACAAAAGGATTTTTATACACAGGTTGGCAAGTTCTCCTTCTCTTCCTTTTTACCAGAAAAAGTATGCAGGTACTCCTGCAATGGAAACACTTTCCTCCCCGATTCTCGTGTTTCATGTACCATTTTTGGAATTGGAGAGGGGATTGTGGCGCTGCTGCCCGAAAACGCTTTCCTCCCAGATTCAAAAAATGGGGCATGTGGAGGCAAAAAAAGAGCATCGTGTTTTTGGGCAGTTCAAGGCGGAGATCGCGGCAACAGCGTTTTTGGGTGGCAGTGCCTTGCCTTACGCCTCCTGCAAAGAACCCGCTTCACCAATCGAGTCCCGATCTCCGCGCATCCCAGGGCCGCTTCGGGAATCAGGCTTCGACCGAGGCAGCAGAGGCGCAGGGGGCTTGCTGGGAAACCCGGCAACGTGTTTACGAGATGGTAGCGTCCAGGAGGACTGAAGTGCTGCGTCTCTATCGGGCCTTGCTGCAAAAAAGCCAGGCTATAGGAAGGAAGACTGGGGTGTCTCGGGAGTGGAGCCATCGGTGCCAAGTCTCTCTTCTGCCCCCATGAAAATCATCCCCCACCCCACCCCCTCCAGTTAAATGTGCGTAGGGTGATAGGGTTTGTTTTAAATGGATAAAAAGATCTGTGCTGCTTGTTGTCAAAATCCGAGTGGAAGTGAGGATCCCCGCCGCCTGGAACCGCCCAAAAATGCAATGCGCAGAGGCCAAAAATGTCCAAAGAGCGGGGGCCAGGGCTACATTTGGAGTATAAGATGCATCCAGATTGTCACCCTCTTTTGGGGGGGGGGGAAGGTGCATCTTATACTCCGAAAAATACGATATCTAAGATTTTCTCTGATATTATGGATAATTTAGTACTAATAGATTCATGGAGATATAAAAATGGAGATGCCAGAGAATATACCTTCTTTTCTGAAAGACATAAATCTTTTTCAAGGATTGACATGATATGGATATATAAAATCTTAAAAATAAAATTCTGAAAGTGGACATTCTGCCTAAATCTTTCTCTGACCATAATCCTGTGCTTTTGGCTTTAAGAGGAAAACGTTCGAATTTCAGATGGAGATTAAATGAAGCTATTTTACAAAGGGAAAAGATTGTAAAAGACTGTAAAAAGAAACTGCAGGAATACTTTGAGAATAATTTGGGTAAAGGGACAAGCTTAACAACAGTATGGGAGTCTAGTAAAGAGGTTATGAGGGGCTACAGTATAATCCAGGGGTCTGCAATCTTAAACACTCAAAGAGCCATTTGGACCCGTTTCCCACAGAAAAGAAACGGGAGCAACAAAACCTGGTTGGGCGTGGCCAAGTCGATGTCACTCACTCACTCCCACCCAGTCACATGACCCCTAGCCACACCTACCCAGCCGATCATTAGGGCAGACAACTGGTTGTTAAAAAACATCCACAAAACCCTTTCACCCCCCCTCCCTCTCTCTCCCTCCCTCTCTCCCCTCTCTCTGTGTATCTCTCTGTCTCTCTCCCCTCTCTCTGAATCTCTCTGTGTGTATATCTCTCCCCCTCTCTATCTCCCCCATCTCTCTCTCTCTCTCTCCCCATCTCCCCCCTCTCTCTGAATCTCTCTCTGTGTGTGTATCTCTCTCCCCCTCTCTATCTCCCCCATCTCTTTATCTCTCTCTCTCCCCATCTCCCCCCTCTCTCTGTATCTCTCTCTCTGTGTCTATGTCTCTCCCCCACCCTGTGTGTGTCTCTCTCTCTCTGTATGTCTCTCTCCCCCCTCTCTGATTCTGATATGAGGCGTTGAGCAGGCCACGAGGCACTTCCGGGTTTCCGAGAGAGAAGAGAGACAGAGACAGAGATACACACACACACACACACACACACACACACACACACACACACACACACACACGGCTTTAATTGAAAAGCATCCTCCAGGTGGGAAAGTTCCCCGTGCACGTTTTAAAGCCACAGTGCCCAGCTGCAGGCCCATCCCCCTTTCTGTCGTTCCCTCCTCTCAGATCCCATTCCCACCTCACCAGCCCTCGCAATAGCGAGGCCAGCGTCAGTCGCGGCTGGGTCGGGCCAGTGTCTCGGGGCGGAGAGCAGGTTGCGCATCTCCCCAAGCGACCGAGGTACGCCCAGCACCAACAAGGGCTGGAAGAAGCTCCAGCAAGAATGAGGCGCCGGAGAATCAGCCCTAGTCACTTCTCCATCCCCCGCCGTTGCCCTTACCTTCTCAGGCTAGGCAAGGAGTGACTGGGAGGGGAGGGCGAGGGGCACGGCCAGTCAGTGATGGGATCACCCGACAAGGAGCCACAGCAGAGGGCCCAAAGAGCCACAGGTTGCAGACCCCTGGTATAATCGCTTAGAGAAGAAAAAATCCCAGGAAACGATGCCACGAACATTGGACGAAATTAGACAGAAATTCAGCTGCAAAAGACATCTATGGATCCTAAAATTTTACACCATATTAAATTGTTACGGCAACAATTATCTATGTTAACTGTACAGGAAATAGAAACAAATTTGAACTATGCAAAACAAAGACATTTTGAATTTGCAAATAAACCAGGTAGATGGTTGGCATATAAATTAAGAAAAGAAAGAGAAAAGACAATGATTGGAAAAATTTGCAAGGCAATAATGTAATAACAGACAATGAACTCATTAAAAAGTCCTTTCATAATTTTTATTCAAATTTGTGTAAAAGACAGGAGATTGATATGTTAAAAATAGATGAATACCTTTTAAGACAACAGTTACCTACCTCTAGGTATTACAAACCTAGAGACAACTTATGAACGATCCAATGACTGCTTTTGAGGTATCAGAAGCTATAAAAAAAATGAGGCCAGGCAAAGCCCCAGGCCCAGATGGTCTCACAAGTCAATACTATAAGTGCTTCGAGGATGAACTTCTTCAACCACTAAAGGACACAATGAATGATATACTACAGGGGGGAAATATACCCCAGACGTGGAAAGAAGCCAATATTGTGCTGCTCCCAAAGGAAGGTAAAAATATTACAAAGACAAAGACTTATAGACCAATTTCATTATTAAATAAAGACTATAAACTCTTAGCTGCCATTCTGGCAGAAAGACTAAAGAATATTCTACAAGTATATTATACATGAAGACCAAGCAGGCTTTCTACCGAAAAGACACCTAAGAGATAATTAGAGGACTGTCTTAAATATTATTGAATACTTACAATATCATAATGAGAAATAGGCAGCCTTAATATTTTTAGATGCAGAGAAGGGCTTTGACAACCTAAATTGGGCTTTTATGTTTAAGATGCTGGAAGAAATGGACTTTGGCGTGAATTTTATCCAAGGAATTAAAGCGATCTACACATCACAGAATGCAAAAATTGTCATAAATGGTGACTTAACTCATGCGAAATTTAAAAGGGTACAAGACAAGGATGTCCTTTGTCCTCTCTGCTGTTTATCTTGGTTTTGGAAATCCTGAATAGAAGTATTAGACAAGATGATAAAATAAGGGGTATAAATATTAAGAAATTAATTTATAAATTGACAGCCTTTGCTGATGATCTGGTTATATTTTTACAGGACCCAAAAATAGTATAGAATACTTGATGAAGAAACTGAATGAGTTTGGGGATTTGGCAGGTTTCAAAATAAATAAACAGAAAACAATGCTGATCAAGAATATGTCTTCTCAGGATAGTGATATATTGAATAAAAACTCCGGTTTTAGGATTGAGTAAAAGGTGAAATATTTAGGGGTTGTGTTGACAAATACAAATATAAAACTGTTTCAAAATAACTATGTCCTTCTTTGGAGGGATATTAAACAGGATTTCCAAAGATGGGATAAATTGCATTTATCATTAGTGGGTAGAATTTCTGTAATCAAGATGAATATCTTACCAAAGATGCTTTTTTAATTTCAGACGTTACCAATACTTACAACTGATAATCTATTTAAACAATGGCAGGAGGATATTTCTAAGTTCATATGGCAAGGGAAAAACCAAGAATTAGATATAAGCTACTACAAGATGCTAAGGAAAGAGGGGGGTTGGGTCTACCAGATATTATATTTTGTAGAAATTGTATTTTGATGCATGCTGTTTGACCTGGGCAAAAGAATGGGTGACCCTCCAAGGTAAGAGGTTACTTGAACTAGAGGGCCATAAATTAAGATTTAGATGGCACGGCTACTTATGGTATGATAAAAGTAAAGTTAATGTTGATTTTAATAACCATTTTGTTAGATGTGCCATACTAAGAGTTTGGAATAAATATAAAAGAAGGCTCTCTATGATGTTGCCCCTTTGGGTGTTACCACAGGAAGCCTTTTTTAGAAAAGAAATTGTGGCAAAGCCAGACTGGTTGACGTACAGTAAAAAAATTATTTTTCAACTCTGGTGACCCAATATTAAAGCCAAGGGAAGAACTTGAATCAGAAGGTTATGTTTGCCATTGGTTTACCTATCAACAACTGCCCAAAAATGGAAGGACACTTAGATTCCTACTATGGATGAATGGTTGCAGAAGTTGATAGAGTTGGCTGAAATGGCAAAATTGACCACTTTGATTAAAGAAAAGAACAAAAGTACTTTTGTTTCTATATGGACACCACTTCTGAACTTCGTGCATGATGTGGAAAAGAATGAAACTCAGATTTTGGTTTTACCAATCAGACTTTATAGAAATGGCTTGTTCATATTATTATGAAAAAGCAAAAAGTTGTGATTTGATGTTAATGCCTTATTTTACAGAAAGAGTCGGAAGTCAATGCTTTTTTTCCCTTTCCCCCCCTTATCTTTCCTCACTTCTCTTTCCCTTCCCCCCGCCCTCACTGCTTTTCTATTTACTTTGTATTTTGTATTTTATAATACTTTATAACTCAATAAAAATGTTAAACAGGCAAATGTAAAACTGAAATAAACTAATAAATACTCCATGCCCTGAAATAGATCTTATCTAGAATATAGATTTTACAAAATAGGATTCCATAACATACAAAACATCAATTTAAAATAGTTGTCAAACAAGACAATTTGAATGAGTCTTGCCTTACCTCATTGTTTCTGCTTAATGAGTTGAGGGGAAGGGAAGCAAGAATGGAGTTATCCTGGAAAAGTCTGTTCCGAAGCTGCCGCAGTGTGACAGAAAGATCTTCGAATACAGAATTTGCTTTTCCCACCATATAAACTCTCTGAAAGAACCATCATTATGCATTATAATCTTGCACTGTTATAAGAGTCTTCAACTAACTTTCCTAATATTGAAAGTTCTAAGAAAAATCTCTACTCAGAAGCATCTAAAGGTCATAATTTTTGATGCTTTTATAAAAAAAATATGAAACTTACTTCTTCACTAGGAGCTAGTTGGACAACTACTGGCGTTTCCTCAGAAAATAAAGTATGTATTGCATTTGCAACCCCATCCAGGCTGAAGGGAACTGCCTAAAATAAAAGAAATGCTAGTAAATTAAAATTGAAATGTATAGAAAACAGGAAAATAATAACTTTCAGCATATATTATTGTTTCTGTATGGATAGTCCTTGACTTACGACCACAATTGAGCCCAAAATGTATGTTGTTAAGTGAGAAATTTGTTCAGTGAGTTTTGCCCCATTTTACAACTTTTCTCACCACATTTGTTAAGTGAATCACTGCGGTTTATATTAATTACACGGTTGTTAAGTGCATCTGGTTTCCCCATTGACTTTGCTTGTCAGAAGCTCTCAAAAGGGGATCATATGACTACAGGACACTGATCATCATAAATGTGAGTCAACTGTCAAGCATCCGAATGTAAATCACGTGACCATGGGGATACTGCAATGGTGTGAAAAAGTGTGAAAAATGGTCCTAAGCCACTTTTTTCAGGGCCATTGTAACTTCGAACAGTCATTAAATGAACGGTTGTAAGTTGAGGACTACCTGTATTGTCCCAAGGAAAACAAAAATATACATGAAATATATTTATGAAGACGTTTAATTGCATGTAACTACTAGCTTTCCCCAAAATAAAGAAACATGTAGTTCTAAAAAGTAATGGGTTACATTACAGACTAGAATGCATAAAGTTGTAATTATCTGAAGTAAGGAGAGTAAACATTAGTTATATTTTCATTAGGGCTATCTTAGGATCTTTTAAAATTAGCCAAACATTTCTTTCATGGAAAATAATGAAGATTTCAGAATCTTCAAGCAACTTATTTTGATGAAACTGAAGAACAAACAATGAGAAATAATGCATATTCAAATAAGGTAATACAAATTAAGGTGTACAGTACTAACATTCAGATTAAAGTGGATACAAATTATAGAAAAATCATGTCCAAATTACATAAACCAGTGTTTTTTATGAAGCTTTACTTTCTAACTGTATACCTTTCCATTTAAGAGGTAATTATTATTCTATAATCTAAAAATATCTGTTTTAAAGGAAGAAAGTGAAACTTTACTCAAATAAAATTTTATTATTTAAATTATTTAAGCTCGTATATATCTCCTGTCTAGCTTTTTTTTCTTTGATTTATTGCAGTGTTAGTCAATAGAGGACTTTCCAAAGGTTCTGAACTACAGTTCCTATTCCCCCCACCCCCACTGAGTAAGTTTGCTGGGGTTCCTGGAAACTGCAAAGCATCTGGAGGGTCTAGGTTGTCTAACCTCAATATATTATATTTCCATGTGCTGGATTGATTTTTTTACTTCAGTATATAAATGGCATACATTTCCTATATTCCTCCCAGTACACGAATAATTTATTCATGTGGGAAGAAAAAGAAAGCAAAAATATGTTAATTATTAAGATCAAGAAAAAAATTACTTTCTGCTACAGCTGATGATATAAAAAGAAAGGGAAAATTTCTGTACATTCTCTCTCAGATGGAAATCTCTATCAGTACATTATTTCCATACACAGCTTCTAGAAAGAACTGTTGTATAAATTTACTGAAATACAAACATTCTAAATGTTCCAAGAAAAAAGTATTTTCTATGTGTCTACCAAAATTTACATTCTGTTTCTGTACACCAACTCATAACAAAAGCATGCAGTCTTGAAACCATACTTCCTTGTTCTATATGGAAGTTTTGCTACCAATACACTGGAATCTATAACGTACTTACATTTTCAACCGGGTAAGATACTCCATTCTTAGGCATTGTTAGCTTGTCTATCCCTGTTACAGTAACAAGAACAGTAGCTCGCGGACGCCGAAAGAGATCACCTACTGCTAACCCAGGCCAAGAGAGATCCTGTAACAATGCAATTTTTCTTTTATAAAACATTTTATATTTTTCAAAAAAAATGTTTTATGTGAATTTATATATAACTTAATATGGGGCATTAGAAACTGTATTAATGAATTCATTACACTATTTAAATGAAAAGAACAGATGCACTACTATTCATCAATTCATGATTTTGGTAAATATGATGGACATACTGGTAATTATAAATAAATGTATAATCTGATTTTGAATTCCCCTAGATAGTGCAACACTTTAAAAAAAAAGGCAAGGAATACTGTGGCTGAAGAGATATACAGTAATGAGTCACATACTTCCTCAATAGAGAAGCCCATGGATAAGGCTGCCACATCTGGGATCCGTTCTCCAGGAATTGGCCAATTTCCTTCTCGAAATATAACAGATTCAGGAGTTCTTAATACACTGAATTCATTGGCAGAAACAACTGAAATAAGAATGCAATATGATAAAGTCATTTCCACAAACATATAAGGCAGAACAGGTAGCCCTCAACTAACAACCATTTGTTTAATGACCATCTGAAGTTGCAACAGCACTGAAAAAAGTGGTTTATAACTGTTTTTCATACTTACAACCATTGCAGCATGGTAATGCAATCAAAATTTGGATACTTGGCAATTGGTTTATATTTATTATGGTTGCAGTGTCCTGAAATCATCTGATCACCTTTTGCAACCTTCTGACAAACAAAATCAATGGGGAAGCCAGATAAATTTACAACTGTGTTACTAGCTTAACTACTAAAGTGATTTATTTAATAACTGTGGCAATAAAAGTCATAAATTGGGGCAAAACTCACTTAACTGTCTTGCTTAGTAACAGAAATTTTGGGCTCAATTGTGGTCATAAATCAAGGATTACCTGTACATAAGTTCATTCAACTCATGGCTACTTGAATACAGTGCCATTAAAAGAATAATACCTACTGGAAAAAATTTAATTATTTTATATCTGCGTACATTTAAACTATTTGAGAGAACAATGACAATTGCTATTCCCACCCGGATTCAAAAATGCTACTACAGCATTCTGATACAGGAAAAGACAAGATCTCTGGTTACAGTAAACATGTTATGATTTTAAATAATCTATGCACAAGATGTTCCTGAACCTGTACTAAAGTAGCAGAATGCACCCATATATGTAAACATACTGAATGACCAGTTATCAAGTGGTTTCTACATGACACACTTCAGGAAAGGATCCATGGCTAAGTAGTATAATTTATTATAGAATTTTAAAGAACAGATTTACTCTAAAGCACTTCCATTAAGTTCATTAGAAAATACCATTGGCCACAACCATTTTAATCCTCTGCAAAAAAAAGTACAAATAGGTTAGGATAGACAAAATATAGAGAATCTTCTAATATTTGTTTAATAATTTTAGTTCTATGTTGGCAATTTTGGAGGGAGGTCAAAACTACATCCAAGGCTGTATTTAAGCAGAATAGGTATTGACAATAAACACATAGGATTCTATAATACTAATTTACACCAACAGCACAGCATCAGTAAATATTAGCTAATATGTCATTTGAATTTGTAATGTAGGACAAAGGTTCCATTTCAGAGTGTCCACAAAAAAATAAACAGGAAACCGGGAGACTATGAGTTCCAGTCCCATTTTACACTCTTAAAAGAAGCTTCAGCTTGCTAAACTATTTTAAGTGTTCAGAAAAGGTAATCACAGGTTATCCACATTTAATCCGTTAACTTAAAATATTGTTGTCCTCTAGCATAGTATAAAAACAATTGATCCAACATAGAGAAACAACTGTATTTGCTTTCATATATGAATATGAAGATATATGTATAGTAAGAGATTTCAATGCAATTGTAGATAAAGAACTGGATTATAGATCAACCAAAGTAAATAAGAAACAAAAAAAGACTCTTCCAAAAACATTTTTTACAATGATGGAGGAATTAAAACAGAAGACGCATGGAGACAGAGGAATATGAAAGACAGACAAGACACATTCTACTCGAATAGACATTTGTCGTGGTCAAGAATAGATATGATGTGGATGTCATTAGAATTATTGACTAAAATAGAAATGATTGAAATTGAACCAAATATATGGGCAGACCACAATCCAATTATAATGAAATGGAAAGGACAAAGAAAGAGACCAAGATGGATATTGAACCAGAGAGTAATAAATGAAAAAAACTTTCAATATGAAAGTTTTCATATATGAAAAAAGAACTGACTTTCTTTTTTAAAGAAAATAAGAAAGAAGATACTTCTTTACAAAATTTGTGGGATACTTGTAAAGCATATACTGTACTAGAGGACTAGTAATGACATATATGGGAAAACAAGAAACAAACGAGACAAAAACAAAAAGAGAGGGAGGAAGAATACAAAAGATTGGAAAAAGATTTGCAAAAATATCCACAAGATAAAACACTTAAAAATAAAATGACCCTACAGAAACATAAAATAAACATATTTGAAAATGAAGAGATTGTCCAGAAAATAAAACAGGCAAAACAAAACTTTTTTGAAAATGCAAATAAGCCAGGACGTTGGTTGGCCTATAAAATTAAGAGAGAGAGAGAGAAAAGAAAGCAATAAACCAATTAATAGAGGTGAAAGGAAATTTACACTACCAAAACAATGAAAAAAAGAAAATAGTAGAAAATTACTATGAACAATTATACAAACAAGAAAACATAAAGGAAGAAGAAATAAGATATTATTTGGAGAACGCAAATATACCAAAAATCCCAGAAAATGTCAAAAAGAATTTGGAGGAAAGGATATCAATGATGGAACTAATAGAAGGGATTAAAACACAGAAGAATGGGAAAACGCCGGGACCTGATGGATTACCAGCAGAATTTTATAAAATACTACAAGATACATTAAGTGAAGTTATGTTAGAAGTATTTAATGATTTGTTACTGAAGGCCAAAATCTGAAGGACAGAAGCATATTTAACTCTTATACCTAAAGAAGACTCTGACTTACAACAAATAAGAAATTATAGACCAATTTCTTTACTGAATGTGGATTATAAGATTTTTGCTTCAATTATGGCAAGATGGTTGAAGAGACTATTGAATGAATTCATTTATTCAGACCAAAATGGCTTCCTACCTAAAAGACAGATAAGAGATAATATGAGAATTGTCTTAAATACGTTGGAATATTATGAAGTACACTCTGAAAAACAACTAGAATTATTGTTTCTAGATGCACAGAAAGCTTTTGACAACGTTAATTGGAAATTTATGACATTACAATTAGAAACAATGAATTTCGGAGAAAACTTTTTAAATATGGTAAAAGCAGTATATAATAAACAACTGGCGAAAGTGATGGTAAATGGTGAATTGACAGAGAGAATTAAGATAGAGAAAGGTACTAGACAGGGATGCCCTCTATCTCCAGTACTATTTATTTTAACATTGGAACTATTAAATAGAAAAATAAGAGAAGATAAAGAAATAAGAGGAATGAAAATCAGAAAACAAGAATATAAATTACAAGCTTTTGCAGATGACTTGGTGTTTATAATGAAAGATCCAATAGAGATTGGCCTTAAAATATTAAGACAAATAGAACAATATGGAGAAGTGGCAGGGTTAAAAATTAATAAAGAAAAAATGAAAATGATAGTGAAAAATATGACAGAAAAACAAAAGAGAAAAGTGGAAGAGAAATTGGGCAGATAGTAAAAAAGATCAAATATTTGGGTATATATTTAACGGCAAGATGTATAACAATAAAAGAAGATAATTATAACAAATTGAGAATGCAAATTGAAGTAGACTTGGAAAAATGGAAGAATTTACAAATGTCATTAATGGGTAGAATAGCGATAATTAAAATGAATATATTGCCAGGAATATTATATTTGTTTCAAACAATTCCAATTAAATTAGAGAGACCTTTTTTTGAAAAGTTAAATAAGACAATAAGGAAATTCATTTGGCAAGGGAGGAAAGCAAGAATTAAAATGAAACTTCTACAGGAAGCAAGATTGAGAGGTGGTTTTGGTGTACCTAATTGGGAAATATACTATCAAGCAGGAGCATTAACATGGTTGAAAGAATGGATTCTGCTGAGAAATGTAAGATTATTAACTCTGGAAGGTCACAATTTGCAAATACCGTATTTTTCGGAATATAAGACGCACCAAAGTATAAGACGCACCTTAGCTTTGGGGGAGGAAAATAGGGGAAAAAATCTACCTACCAGGTATTCATCTGGCTAGCGTCCTTAGTCTGTTCAGCTTCAGCACATTATTTTATCCCCTGGTTAGGGCTGAAAAAAATATTCTTCGAAGGGAGTAGGAATGAAAACAAGCCTGCAAAGACTTAGGGCTGGTAAAAAACCTACTTCGGAGGGAGTAGGAATAAAAAAATGCTGCAAGCCAGTAAGATCGTTAGCACCTCGTTAGGGCTAAAAAGACCTTTTTCAGAGGGCGTAGGAATGAAAACAAGCCTGCAAAGACTTAGGGCTGGAAAAAAACTTCTTCGGACGGAGTAGGAAGCCGGGAAGATAGTTAGCACCTCGTTAGGGCTGGAAAAAAAGCTTCGAAAAAGCTACATTCGGAGTATAAGACGCACCCAAATTTTCAGCCTCTTTTAGGGAGGAAAAAGGTGTGTCTTATACTCCGAAAAATACGATAGATTGGCATGCTTTTTTATGGTATGGGAAGAATAAAATACATTCATATTTTCAGAATATATGGAAATACCATATATATGGAACCAATGTGGCTTTCAACAATGGAAGCACTTGCACATCCAAATATTATTAACTTAAGAAATATTGTAAGATATAAGGATATTTTAACAGAAAAAGGAGAACTGAAAACAAAACAAGAGCTAGAGAAACAGGGAATTAAGACAGATTGGTTCACATATTTGCAAATACAATCAAGATATGAAAAAGATAAAAATGAAGATGGATTTATGATGTGAACTTTGGAATTAGATGATATATTGGCAGGGAGTGATGAAAAAATGATTAAGAAATTATATAATTATTTGTTACAAGCTGAATTAGAGGAAGAAGTGGTAAAAGAAACAATGATACAGTAATTTGGATGAGGAATTTTGGATATACGATAGAATTGGACAAATGGCAACAAATATGGGAAAGAAATTACAAACTAACCATGGCAACAGCATATAAAGAAAATATGTATAAAATGTTTTATAGATGTCATATGTCACCAGAAAAATTATCAAAAATGTTTAAAGATAAATCAGTAAAATGTTGGAAATGTCAGCAAATACCAGGTTCTTATTATCATATGTGGTGGATGTGTACAGAAGCAAGAAAATTTTGGATTAAGATACAAACATGGTTAGGAAAAATAGTAAAAGAAAAGTCAGACTTAAAACCAGAAATTTTTCTATTAGGAATTTTACCAGAAAAATACAATATATATATATGTTTAATAATATAGTAACAGCAGCTAGGATTGTATTTGCACAAAATTGGAAAGTAGGAATCATTCCTGGAGATGAGCAGATAATAAAGAAAATTTTGGATTGCGCTGAAATGAACAGATTAACTTTAAGATTAAAAGATAGAGGATTCATTGTATTGCAAGACTTGGGGGAAGTTTTATAGATGGTTAGAAAATGAATATAAATAAGTTTGAATATAAGTGAATGATGTAACCCAGATGTAACACTTGAAAGAGATGAGGGGATGGGGGGGGAGAAAATCTTAAATTTGAAGTGTATTAATAGACAAACACATAAAGATAAAAGAAATAGATTAGAGGAATATATATGGAATAAAATATGAGTAAAAGAATTCAAGGTTGCTGGAATACCATCCCAGAAAAATGGAGAAAGTATAGCAAAGGAAGGAGGAAGGAAGGGAAGAGAGGAGTAAGAAGAAGAAAGGAAGGAAGAGGAGGAGGAGAGAAGAGAAGAGAGTTAGGAGAGAAGGCAGGGGGGGAAGTAGGGAAGAGGAGAAGGAGAGAGGGAAGGGGAAGTAGGTTTAGAAGGAGAAGGGGAAGAAGAAAGAGAAGGAAGGGCTGTATGCGATAGGAAGGGTGGATGGTAAAAGCAACCTTGAACTAATAAAGCAATAAGATAAATATAGAATATATGTGTAAAGATTTTGTAAAAGAATGAAATGAGGAATGAGATGATAAATATGTGAAATGTCTGTATGGGAATAAAAATAAAAAACTTTTTCAAAAAAATAAAATAATAAAATAAGAGCCATCTCTCAATGGGTGGGTATTAGTACAGGAATTTTTCCCTCAAGTTGTTTGCACTCAAAACTGTAACCACAGAAGCTGGGAAACAGATACAGAGTCTATGGTTTCAAAGAAATGCATGAAGCAGCAGCTAAGGACAAAGCAACAGCATCTATTTTCATCTGAACGAAACAAATTAATAAAGTCACCATGACATACAGATCAGTTTATTGACAATAATTAAATCCAACGCCATTAAATCCTAATTAAATAATTAAATCATCCCATTCCTAAGAGGTCTTACAGCCGCCTTCCTCAGCCAGGCCCTCCAGCAGGAGCCATAACTCCCATCGTCTCCTGCCATCAACTCTGGAGATGACAACTCAGAAAAACGGTCTCCTTCGGCTATCGGCCTCCGAGTTTTCGCTACCAATCCCCCTCCGGGCCTCCCCTTAAACACCCTGCGACGCTTCGAATTGCTGCAGCCCGTCCTCGTCTTCTCACCGGTTCCCATGACTGACAGGAGGTTCTCAGACCACGCTCGCCCTCTCCCGTTTCCATCCATATCCAGCGGCTGACATTTCCGCCTTTCAGTTTCCCCCCTTGCCCGGAGGGCGACTAGGGCGGCCTAAGCTTCGCGGGCCCGCCGCCTCCACCTTTCCCGCCTCCAGTTCCGATTAAAATAAGCCTGGAACCTTACCTGCCAGAAGCACCGAGGCGACCCACAGCACTCCCCACCGAGACGCCATCACCCTCACGTCTGCCCCGACCGCCGTTCCAGTCAGGGCCAAGAAAAAGCATCCGGCGTCCAGATGACGAATGTCCCGCCTTTCGTCGTAATTGACCTCATTATCAACCACTCAGAAATCTCATATCATGAAGGCAGCGGAAAGAAGGTGTGGCCATTTTCTGAACGGCAAGTATGTGTTGCCACTACTGTGCTGGTGAAAACCCTGCCATCGCAGCGACTTCACGCTGTCATGCGGAAGAGGGAGGAGATTTAGCTCGAGTGATTGATCGCTTGGCCATTCACGATAAAGAAGGGTTTTTAAAGAAAAGCTCAATAAATTCCATAGGAAAAGAGAATATAGGACACTGTAGGACCGTGAAGTTCGTGTACATCGACAGGAAATACTGCAAGGATCTGTGAGTAGGAAGGAAAAGCGGGACCAGTGCAATCTAGTGATCAGGCATCGGGCACTCTCCCAGACCTAAATGTTTGTGAAGGACAGGCTGAGATAGCCGGAATATCTTTGGTTCAAATTGACAAAGAAACTGGCCAATATTCGGGACAAGCCTCTGCAGCGTTCTAATTTGACTGTAGGGCTGGAGGAAAACCGCTCTCCTCTGGTTGCCAGGCAGAGGCCTCCAGAGCCCCTGCAGAAAAAACAAGACCTAACCTGCTTTTCCTGAAGTTCTTGTCTGATCTTAAGCAGGCCTCTTTTAGACATCAATTTAGCATTCTACTAATGCTCTTTTAAAAGAGACTTAGAGCTGTGTTTAAGAGGCAAAACTAGTGCTCCAGCTAGCACCAATGCAGCCAATAAGGTCAATTTAAACAAGAAAAAGCTGGCTTGGGCCACCTGCATACTGCTTCTTCAGCCACCAATGAGTAAATTACAAATTTTCCACTGCTTCTGCTCACATGATTTTTTGTGTGGCTGTACTCTTTACTCTTTTCTGTTTTTATTACTTAGGAGCAGCTGTGTCCTTTTGCCTACTGTGTGGGTTACTTCCAGGTGTTGCTGGCCATGGCTGCTCCCTATCAGCATTCTCATTCCCTTGCAGCCCTATCTGGAGTGCTTGCTTAGTGTCCTTTCTTCCTGCTTCACCCTGGGCCATTTTATCACATTGAGGCTATCAATAAAAATAGCCGAGCTGATAAGAAACAGGTGCAGAGCCTGCAACCTGTTACCTAGACAACTTGACAGGTGGCTAAGCCAGACATTCTAGGCCCCTGCCCGCACTTGCCCAGGCCTACCCTCCTACATATTACATGGAACAAAGGTGGTTGATTTTGTCATTGGAAGGTGGGATGAGAAACTAAGGTCTCATTGTGCTTTCAGACATGGAGTTGTTCTTCCAGGGCATGTGTCTTCCTGTACTACTGGGGTGTGCTTATTGTTTGTATGGAAAATGACATCTAAGGAGGTATGCTCTTTGAATTGAATCAGAAAAAGATTGGTAAATATCTCCCTAAAGAAGGGAAGTTCACAAAGTACTGGTAACAGCACAATTCCAGGAAAATACATGTTGGAATAAGGAGGTACCAGGAGTATACCTGTCCTTTCCAAATGACCTTTTTTGCTTCAAATCCAAAGCATTATTTTTCCCCACTGAGGCCACCCAATGAGACAATACTTTTTAGTCTACATTTAAAGGTTACCAGTGTCACATAAAAGAAGTCATGCTTGAGAAGCCAGAAGGGGAGGGGGGGAGGAGAGAGAGAGAGAGAGGGAGGGAGGGAGGGAGAGAGAGAGAGAGAGAGAGAGAGAGAGAGAGAGAGAGAGAGAGAGAGAGAGAGAGAGAGAGAGAAATCTACACCAGATGTATGGTTCTTGTATATTTCCATCAAGGTCATCTTCTTTGCCCTCTACATCTTTGTTTTTGCAAACCTGAAATATGTTTCAAATGAATTTCAAATTAATACTCAATCCCCATTCTTTCAGGACTTAGCTGCAGCCACAAATCCTTTGGAGATAGATATTTTTATCATATAGTATCATAATTAAAAATAACTCCAACAGTCTTGAATACTGGACCAAATCCAACATGATTTGGGGATCTGCCATAGTCAGAATTATACACTTGCTATGTCATGCATATTCAGAATTTTATGTAGACTCCAAACTTATGATTATATTAATTCTACTTCATTTTAAAGACGGAAAAATGTCTCCCTCAAAGAAGCATATTATGAGAGATGAATAAACAATTCTGACATCCGGTTGCAGGCAAAATTAATGTGCTTAACCAAGGGACTATTCTATGCATCCTATAGGATTATGTTCCTGATATATTTCTATTGTAGGGACACTGGTTTTGCATTAATTTTGCAAGTTCCGGTATTGTGTGGATACAGCTTGCCAAACTGTTTTAGTTCCAATCACAGTGACCAGAGAAACAGTAATAAAATATAGATGTGTCATACACTTCCAGCAATGGCTGTTCTACAGTACAATTTCCAAGTATTTGAAAAAATGTCATATGCATAGAACTCGAGGCAACTTTCTACAGAAGATGTTTTCTCTCAAATTTCTTTTTCTCAGAGGTTTTCTAAGTACAGAAGCAGTTGGAGGTGGCAAGCTTTGCAAAATTTCTGCACAGCTTTCCTACATTTGTGGTCTGTTGCCCAACAGGAAAGCTGCTCAACATTTATATTTTTAAAGGACTGGTGACTCATGTGATATATTGGGCTTTGACTGATGTGGTGATATCTGGCTAAAAACTGATTAATCTTTTCCCTCTAAGCCATCTAACTCTGGCTGATACTTGTCTCTAATTAAATCACCAATTAGGGAAGCAATATAACTTCTTTGGTAGTATACCCAAAGCTTATAGACAAAAAAGAAACTTCAAAATAATTTGAAGATTTCCAAAAATCTTGACCAAGGACAAAGAAGTCATATTGATAAATCAACCTATTAATCCTATTAATTATTTTGCTGTGACAATCCTTGTCCTTGGTATGGCACCACAGTACCCCCTAAAGCATCTGATAAACTGACCCCATGCTGAGTTGCTTAAATAAATGGAATTCAATTTTTGTATCCTGAATGTGTATCTCACAAATAATTCTATTTAGACAAGGGCAAAAAGATGAAAACCAGATTGTACAATTACAATTCTGTCAAGTGTCATTAAGAAAGTAGATTTAGACCATACACATTTTTTTGATTTGCTTGTTAGACTCAAAACATCAAAGATGAACCATCCTCCTTGGCTGGGCAAATCAAGAATCAGTGTGCCCAAAGAAGAAGGGTTTTACATATTTTACATATTCTGTACATTCTGTAAAACCAGAGATAACATAACATGATCTCTTGGTTCTTAGCCTGGTATTTTAACCACTACACCAAACTGGCTCATCTTAATTATTAGAAACTGTAAATATGAATGTTTTCCCCAATATTTGGTTATTATTGTACTGCCTTATAAAAGAATCTTGGGTGGAGAATTTGAATGAGCATGACTAAAAAAGAGCATGAATCAATATTTAATGCTGGTGGGGAAATCACCCTAAGTCATGCTGTCTTTGTTTCCTGTGAGAAAATGATAAGTTTCCCCCCTCCCATTTACTTTACTAGGCCTTGGGTATTTCTCAGCTCTGTTCAGTTAGAATGTTTTAATTTAAGATAAGGATTTCCGAAGTTAAACACCATTTTTGCCTGATCAAGAACATCTAAGTTTGCTTCAGTTAATCCTTTTCGTTAATCCATAAATGGTTAGTTGATTCTCATTTCTTGTGGAATACTCAAGTATCCAGGTTGTGCTTCTGATGCCTAACTCATCTAAATAACTTGACAAGGCTGGTCCTGGTAAATACCTGCCACTATATAAATTACTAAATGACCAAGGATTCCAGCAAAGCTATGTTAATGAATGTATGTGCTGGACAGAAAGCCATTATATCTAACCAGTTTGGGGGTGGGGGTGTCTAAAAATATATACTCTAAACGAGTGGTTCCCAAAGGGGGCGGTACCGCCCCCCGGGGGGCGGTGGGAACCCTTAGGGGGGCGGTAGGCAAGGGTGGTGTCAGGGGGGCGGTGAGAGGGGCCAGGGGGGCGGTAGGTGGTTTGCAGGTCCTGTCCCCGCGCCGCCACCCATGTCCACACAATCGCCCAGGAGCGGCAGAATCGGAAAAGGCGGGGAGGCTCCGCAGAGCGGCGGCGGGCAAAGGCGCAGGACGCGGTGTGAATCGGCAGGGGGAGAGTGCTCTGAGCACGGCACAGCGACGAGGGAAGCCGAACGCTCCCAAAGCTGCTTGGGTGAGCACTCGCAGACCCACGGGAAGGCCCCGTCCTGCCCTGGAACCTGCGCGTGTGCGGACTTTCCCGCCCGGCATTCCTGTTGCCTAGCAACTTGGCACATGCAATTCGGCGGGCTCCCCTCCGGCATGGCGCACCCACAGATCTCGGCCCAGCTGCCCCCCCCAACATCGACCCCACCAAGGCCTTCGGCTGCCAAGGCCTCCCCAAGCTCAATGAAGAGCTGCAGCACCCCGAGCTGCTGACGCGGCAGCAGGCCTGATAGTGCTCTGCGACCTGGTGCACGACCCAGAGAATCCTTACCAAGCCATCGGCCTGGGTGAGTGGCGGCAGTTGCCTGGCCAGGGCTGGCGGGAGGGAATGGAAGGGAGGGAAGAAAGGAAGAAAGAAAAAAAGGAGGGAGGGAGGGAGGGAGGGAGGGAGGGAGGAAGGAAGGAAGGAAGGAAAAGAAAAGGCCAGCTGGCCCATTGCGGAGCCAGGGCCAGATCTTTTCAGGGGAGGAAGAGGCTTCACCTTCGCAAAGGAATGAAGGAAGGGCTGGAGAGGCATTTTTTGCAAAAACGAAGATGAGGCTGCCAGGCTGGCATTAAAGCGCAGAGCCGAGGAAACAGCCAGAAGAAGCAGGATTCGTTCCTCTTCCCCCCTCCGCCCCTCCACCTGTTCCACTCAGGCTTCGCTTCGAAGCCTGGTTGTGCCTCTCGGTGTGTGTGTGTGTGTGCGCGCGCGCGTGTGCATGCGTGCGCAGCAATCCACGCGTGCTTGCAGGCAGCGCGCGAACAACCCCTGAACCCTGGGCGGACTGCAGCCAGGGCTGGCTCAAGGGAGCGAACTTGCAGCCCCGGCGGCAAATGACTGCATGACTGAATATTCAGGCATGCCTCATCTTCGCGAGCAGCCCACACCCTCTCTGGCTAATCTCCGGGCAGCCTGGCTCTGCCCCAGCGCCACTCGGCGCTTCTCGGTGCTGGAGGAAAGCGCAGGAATTCCTGGCCCTGTGCTTCCCCACCACCGCCAGCTCCAGGAGGAGGAGGAGGAGGAGGAGGAGGAGGAGGAGGAGGATATGGCTCCGGAGGCACGGAGCTCTTCCCCGCGGCGGCTGCCTCCGCTTGCAGTTTTAATTCCTCAATGAAACGGCCCTGGTTGGACACTTCTGCCTGGAAGAGAAATGGTGGGCGAACATAGTCAAGGCATGCCGGAGATATAGTTCCCCCGAGGCAGACAAGCCTGTCCCTCGGTACCAGGGGTATCCAGCTGTGTTTCTAGAACTGACAGCCTGCAATGGCTGGCCCCAGCATCTGGAACAGCCTCAAGTCAGTCCTGAAGAAAAACAATGATTCCTTGTTTCTGAACGACAAAATAAAAAAAGAAAGAAAGAATGAGAAAGAAAGATAGTAGGAAGGAAGGCAGATAGACAGAAAAAGAAAGTAGGAAGGGAAGGGAGGGAAGAAGGAAAGGAAAGAAAGTAAGTAAGAAAGAAAGAGGGAGGGAGGGAGGGAGGAAGATAGACAGAAAAAGAAAGGAGGGAGGGAAGAAGGAAAGAAAATGTAAAGAAAGAAAAAAGATGGTAGGAAGGAAGGAAGATAGACAGAAAAAGAAAGTAGGAAGGGAGGGAAAGGAAAGAAAGTAAGAAAGAAAGAGGGAGGGAGGGAGGAAGATAGAAAAAGAAAGGAGGGAGGGAAGAAGGAAAGAAAGGAAAGAAAGGAAAGAAAGGAAAGAAAGAAAAAGAAAGATGGAGGTAGGAAGGAAGATAGACAGAAAAAGAAAGGAGGGAGGGAAGGAAAGGAAAGAAAGTAAGTAAAAAAGAGGGAGGGAGGGAGGAAGATAGACAGAAAAAGAAAGGAGGGAGGGAAGAAGGAAAGAAAAAGGAAAGAAAGAAAAAAAAGAGGGTAGGAAGGAAGGAAGATAGACAGAAAAAGAAAGTAGGAAGGGAGGGAAGAAGGAAAAAAAGAAAGGGAGGGAGGGAGATAGAAAAAGAAAGGAGGGAGGGAAGAAGGAAAGAAAGAGAAAGAAAGAAAGAGAAAGAAAGAAAGAAAGAAAGAAAGAAAGAAAGAAAGAAAGAGAAAGAAATATGGTAGGTAGGAAGGAAGATAGACAGAAAAAGAAAGTAGGAAGGGAAGGGAGGGAGGAAGGAAAGAAAGAAAGGGAGGGAGGGAGGAAGATAGACAGAAAAAGAAAGGAGGGAGGAAAGAAGGAAAGAAAAAGGAAAGAGAAAAAGAAAAAGAAAGAAAGATGGTAGGAAGGAAGGAAGATAGACAGAAAAAGAAAGGAGGGAAGAAGGAAAGAATGAAAGAAAAAGGGAGGGAGGGAAGAAGAAAGACAAAAAGAAAGAAAGAGTAAGAAAGATGGTAGGTAGGAAGGAAGAAAGACAGAAATAGAAAGGAGGGAGGGAAGGGAAGGGAGGGAAGAAGGAAAGAAAGGAAAGAGAAAGAGGGAGGGGGGAAGACAGAAAGAAAGAAGAGGGAAGGGAGAGAAGAAAGAAAGAACGAAAGAAAGAAAGACTTATGACCACAATTGAGCCTAACATTTTGGTTGCAAAGCAAGAGCGTTGTTAAGTGAGTTTCACCACATTTTACAAGTTGGCCATGCCCACCCGGTCACCTGACCACTAAGCCACGCCCACCTGTGGGGGGTGGGGGGCGGTGAGGATGAGTTTGTAGCACCAAGGGGGCGGTGGACTGAAAAAGTTTGGGAACCACTGCTCTAAACCAAGTCAAATCTAGTCAGTACTGGAGTGAAGGATCACTAGAAAGTTAAAAACAATAAAACAGCCAAGGCACACTATTTCAATACTACTGCCCAGAAAACTCCATACAGTTATCAAGAGATGAGCTCTGTTTTGAAAAAAACATCAGATCAATCTTTATTATGGTCATAGGTTAACTTGGAAAAGAGACTTTAGCTTTTACATGAGTCCTAGTTTAATCAGGAATATTTTCCCCTTGCTTCAGCTTTTGAGTCTCCTTTGGGTGGTGTTTCTTTTCTCCCTGCTTCTTTTTGCCCTATAATAAGCTGTTTAAAAAACAGAACTTTGAGAGAAAAAAATGAAAAAAGCATTATTTGCTAGGTTTTATATATTCCAATCTGAATGGAATAACAAAGAATGCCTTTTAAACTTTTACATTGAAATATTTGGGGCTCTTTAGTTGAAATAGAAAAAGTATGAAAATCCAAGGTTGTGATTCTCTCAGGAGTCAACTATGATATCGTCCAGCTCCTTTGAGGTCCATGATACCAGCTGTCAGCTCCTCAGTTTTTTGCCTACATATCTTAAAGAAGCATTACTTCCCTCTTTTCAAAATATTATACTGTACTCCACTAATATGAAATAGGGAAAATGCAATAAAACAGAGAAAATAAGATATTTACTGTTTTCCAAAATTTTCCAGATTCCAAAATATCCCCCAGATTCCTAGAATACAGTGATCAGATAAAAAGCAAAAATAGATTGAAAGTGTTATGTCCCTACATCTACATATTAACTGGAAAGTTCCCAATCTGGTCCAGCTGATTGTCACCAACAGGATGCTCCTGATTGGCCCTGGTCCAAGCCAGGGCTATCCTATTTAAACCCCAGCTGCACTGGGGTCTGGGCTGTTGTTTCTCACCATGATCTAATAAAGAGCTGAAGTCACTCTCTCACCTCCTGCCTTTTCAGTATGAGAACCTAACATTGGCGACGAAGGTGGGATGCTGAAGAGTTACGAACAAAGAAATCCAGGCCGGCCGGAAGGACATGTCTCACCACGAGGCGCCAATTTCAAATCGGAACAAAGGAAAAGCCTAAGGCACCAGCACCGCCATGTCGTCCGTCCACCCGCCGAAGCCAAAAAGAGAATCATGGGACAATTACTTAAGAAGATTCTGCTGTTTCTTGGGAGCAAGTGAAATGAACAATAAACCGGACAGCATTAAGTGGGACATGTTCCTGAGCCATTGCGGGCCAGAAGTCTTCGAGATGGCCATAAGCTTGATGGAGGCAGACCCGGTAGAGTCTACCACATGGTCAAAATTACAGGAGGTGTTGAAAAACCACTACGACCCTGCACCTTCGAGGGTAGTTAGCCAATATAAGTTTGGAGAACGAATGCAGAAAGAACATGAAAGCGTCAATGATTACATCGCAGCTTTAAAAAAGGCATCTGCCCACTGCAAATTCCACGATCTGGATGAGGCACTGTTATTCCAGTTAATCCGAGGAACGCGGGATCTGAGTTTGCAAAAAAGACTCTTAGCCAAGGGGGACGACCTGACCCTGCAAGCTGCATTAGTGGACGCCAGGGCAGCAGAAACATCAAACGATGGTGCGGAAATGCTGCGCCAGAGAGGCACACCGGGCCAAGCAAAACCCGCATATAAGGTAAATGAGATACAATCCAAGAGCATAGACGAGATTTCAGATGAGGAAAGCGAAGACATTTTCCGCATAGATCAGCGCCGGGGGGCCATAAACTAACTCTGTGTCCCAGTTGCAGCGGAATGCACCCCCGGGCATCCTGCCAGTTTCATGAGGCCATTTGCAGACGATGTGGGAGGTTCGGCCACATTGCGAGGGTCTGCCAGGCACCTTGTTTTCCTGCCTCCCGTTTCCCTACCAGGGGTACCGGCCGAAACTACCATGTTTCCCCGAAAATAAGACAGGGGCTTATATTTCCCCCCCCCCCAAATGCCCCACCGCAAGACGCACCACTTACTGGAGCCGGTGAATTATGTCAGGTGGGAAACCCCGATAGTATCAATATTAAAAAATGACGGCTCTATTCGCATCTGCGGTGACTATAAATGCACAGTTAATAAAGCCCTCCAGCAAAGTGCATATCCAGTCCCTGTAGTGCAGCATCTATTGCATACTTTAGGCCCGGGCGCCATTTTTGCAAAATTAGATCTCGCGCAGGTGTATCAGCAATTGCCTATGGATCGCGAGACCGCGGAAACACAAACCATAGTCACGCACCGCGGGGCATTCAAATGTAATAGGTTGCAGTTCGGCGTCAGCGTAGCCCCACAAATTTTTCAAAGTATAATGGAAAGAGTATTAAATAAGGTGCCTGGTGTCGTCCCATACATCAAAAACGTATTAATAGCAGCTAGAGACACAGCTCAACTAAGGGAAAGACTCAGAGAAGTGCTGACTAGATTCCGAGCTGCTGGGTTAAAAGTAAAGGCAAGCAAGTGCCAAATCGGGGTTCCGGAAGTGGAATTTCTAGGGTACCGGATAAATGGATCAGGGCTGCACCCCAGGAAGGATAAACTTAGGGCCATTAGGGAAGCCCCAGTGCCCACCAACAGGACCGAACTACAAGCATTTCTGGGGTTGTTGAATTTTTACAGCATTTTCCTGCAAAATAAAGCAACCGTCGCTGAGCCTCTACACAAACTGCTGTCTAAAAAAACGGCCTGGGTTTGGGGGCCAGTACAGGTCAGAGCATTTCAGGCCGTAAAAGACCTGCTGTTGGACAAAAGTTTTTTAATGCAATTTAGTGAAACATTGCCGGTTGTGTTAGTTTGCGATGCATCACCTTTTGGGGTAGGAGCAGTACTGAGCCACCGGCTCCCAAACGGCCATGAGGTTCCTGTTGCTTATTTCTCCAGGACTCTGTCAAGCGCAGAAAGGAACTATGGCCACATTGACAGAGAAGTGCTTGCCGTTGTAACGGGAGTTAAGCGTTTTCATGAGTATCTGTTTGGGAGACATTTTGAGCTGGTCAGTGACCATCAGCCCTTATTAGGGCTCCTAGCAGGGAATAAGCCCACTCCGGACACACTACCCCCAAAAATGCAGAGATGGTCGCTATTTCTGTCTGCTTATTCCTACACGCTAACTCACCGGCCTGGCAAGAAAATGGGAAATGCTGACACGTTGAGCCACTGCCCATTGCCAGACTTAGTGGACAACCCCATGCCAGAGGTTCCAGTGCTGTTAATAGACTGTGCCAGACCAGGACTGATCACCTCGGCAGACATCACAGCTGAAACAAAGAAAGACTCTGATTTACGGACAGTCATTAACTGGGTGTGGAGGGGGTGGCCACAAGGGCCAGTGAAACCCAGCCTCCAACCCTACGCACAAAAACAAAATGAATTATCAACACAAGGGGGGTACCTATTGTGGGGTGATAGGGTCCTCGCTCCTCTGTTGCTACGAGAGGATATTCTAAGGGCACTACACGAGGGGCATCCAGGGGTGGGGAGAATGAAGGCACAGGCACGGAGCTCTGTATGGTGGCCCAAAATGGACAAGCACATAGAGGAATGGGTCACAGGGTGTCCTCTGTGCCAGGAATCCAGGGCATCACCATCAAGAGCCCCAGTTTTCGAATGGGAACAACCCAGGGCCCCGTGGTCACGCATCCATATAGACTTCACAGGGCCATTTCATGGGCAAACATTCATGATAACAGTAGATGCATACTCGAAATGGCTCGAAGTTGCAATCATGCCCAGCACAACAACCGAGGCAGTAATAAAGGTCTTAAGAAAGTTGTTCGGTACACACAGCCTCCCAGACACTATTGTGTCAGACAACGGGCCTCAACTCACCTCGACACAATTTGAGGGATATCTAGCCAGCCTTGGAATCAAACACACATTAATCTCGCCCTTCCAGCCGAGTAGTAATGGCCAAATAGAACGGTCCGTGAGATCGGTAAAAGAATTGTTGGGTCGCATAGGCCCAGGGGACTGGCAGGCCCGAATAGATGCACTCCTCACATGGCAACACATAACCCCCAGTACAGCCACAGGGAAAAGTGCTGCCGAGTTATTAATGGGCCGGAAGCTACGGTCCACTCTAGATAGACTACACCCCTCTTATTCAAACCAGAAGGAAAGGGAAGGGTCGATGCAAGTTAGGACTTTTAAAATAAAAGACCCTGTATTCGCAAAGAATTTTGCCGAAGGGTCCCTATGGCTACCTGGGGAGGTCCTTGAGATAACTGGGCCAAAGTCATACATAATAGTTTTGGAGGATGGGAGGAAATGGTGGCGCCACATAGACCAGCTACGCTATAGGCCGCCGTTAAACGCTGACTGGGAGAAGGGCCATAATGTTTTCCCTACAGCTACAATTAGCCCGAGTGAGCCGGAGTACTTAGCTGAAGTTCCAGAAGTGCCACACAGCTATTGTGAAGGTCCAATTCGAGGTGGAGCTCGGGCCGCGCCCGAAGTATTCCAGCAGGTTCCACAGAGGGAGCCAGAGAGGGAAAACACACCCTCTCCGCCCAAAGCCGACGCCCAAATTGAGCTGCGCAGGTCATCTAGACTAGAGAGACTAGACGTCCAACGTATTTAGATGACTACGTATGCAAATGTGTTGGGCTGAACTAAGGGGGGAGGGATGTTATGTCCCTACATCTACATATTAGCTGGGAAGTTCCCAATCTGGTCCAGCTGATTGTCACCAACAGGATGCTCCTGATTGGCCCTGGTCCAAGCCAGGGCTATCCTATTTAAATCCCAGCTGCACTGGGGTCTGGGCTGTTGTTTCTCACCATGATCTAATAAAGAGCTGAAGTCACTCTCTCACCTCCTGCCTTTTCAGTATGAGAACCTAACAGAAAGCAACAGCAACAGTTTGGAGAGTTGATTATTAGATATACAGATATCAAGACCCAAAAATTTTTGGGTTTGTTTGGACATGTCATTACAGAAAAAGTTTAATCCTCCAGAAGATTTTGTCTATACTGCCTATCACCCAGAACTGTTGATCTTGTAATGGGGTTGATGGGAGATAGAATCCAATAACACCAGCTACTTCTTTACTTTGAAGGCTTGGCCTGTAATGGCCAAGTCCATTTTCCCTGAAGTGGCAGAAGTCTGAGAGGGGAAAGAGAACTAAACCTGGTTTGTAATGTTTTACCCACAGAGGAAATGGAATTCTAGTCACATTTTCCTTGTTTCCCTAAATAAAAAGCCTGTAAAGTTTTCAGGCTTCAAAATGCTTCACTTCTGCAAATCCTAGTCATTCTATGTTACAATGCCTCTAGTACTGTAAGATAAATTTGACAGTTCCCATTATGTCTGGCTCATTGGGTGAGCAAATCTGAAGGTGGCCTTGCGGGATTGTAAAAGCAACTGTCACACCTGTTCTTGTTGCTAGTGTGATCCAGCTGGCTCAGTGTGGCTCTTGGGAATGATACCTCTCTCCCTGTATAGCACATACAGTACTACAACAGCATCTTTTTTCCAATGCACATATTGCCTGGTTAACTGAATCAGCATTTCTGGTAGAACTTATAAATCTGGCAAGGATGAGTATGAAATGTTTGCTTTTGTAGTAACTACAGCCCCTCTCTTAATTTTCTTATCTTTTTTCCTTCTACATTATATGTATAAATAGTTTTGATGTTTATATTGATGTTTATTTGGCTTGGGTATTGCTTCTTTTTCAGCTAGAACAATTAAGAAAAAGCATTTATATATTCTGATTCTTAACTTCTATATGTCTATTTATAGCATTTATATCTTCTGTTTCTTAACTTCTATATGCGTGTGCGCCTGAACCCCCAAAATGCAATGCACATGTGGCCCCGTGCATGTGCCCCACCCCCGCACATGTGCGCGTGCCCCCCAGCACATGCCCCACCCTGCACATTCGCACCCCCCTGCACATGCGTGGCAGAGACCCGATGACGAGCTGGCCGGTGGGAGGTGTGTGCGCATGCGCGGCAGAGCTGAACTGGGGCGACGGCTTGCCTGCCCACAGAGAGGACGCTGCGTGCCACCTGTGGCACATGTGCCATAGGTTCGCTATCACGGATTTAGTGTCTTTTGCAAAAAGTGCCATATGGGTTAAAATTTGGAACAAACGCTCCAGACTGATCACTGAGTTGGTCTGGAATCTTATGACTAGCAATGCATAATTTTTCCATTAGATGTCTCTAGTACCTTGAAGTTGAAGGAAAAAAAGGAACAATGAAAAATTAGCAATTTTTAATTAACAATGGCTTGGGACCATCAGGTTATCTGAGGGACCGTCTCTTGCCAGTCATATCTACCTGACCCATCAGAGCCAGGAGGCAGGGAATGTTGTGGCTCCCATCCCCGAGGGAGATACACCTGGTGGGACCCAGAAGAAGGGCTTCTCCATGGTGGCTTCCTCTCTCTGGAACATCATTCCCCCAGAGATTAGAATGTCCCCCACTTTAATACTCTTCCGGAAGGCGCTAAAGACCTGGTTCTGCCAGCGGGCCTGGGGAACCCAGAGCGGGATGGAGCCCATTAGATGGCTCATGTGATCTGCTGTCGACGGGGCGGAGGGTGGGAGGTAGGGGGTGATTTTGTTATATTGTACTATATTAATTTATTTGATTCTTTTTGTTAGTTTTTATTGTTTTATTGTCTTTTATTCTGTAAGCCGCCTTGAGTTGCCATGGGCGAATAGGCGGCAATATAAATTAAACAAACAAACAAACAAACAAATAAATAATATAGAATTAAAAAATGGTGGCTTGGGGAACTAAAATACCTAAGCATTTGATCAAGCCATTCAAAGTATATAGCATGCACATTACGAAGCATTTGTATAGAAAACAATATTTTCTTGACTATAGATTTACATGTAAGTGAAGATAGAATTTGCTGTCTTTTTCATTTGAAATGGCACAAAACTAAGTTTTGTTTTCAAAATGCTTAATGGTGGCTGCAACAAACTTTTTTTTTTAAAAAAAAAAGTTTGACCAGAATATTTTAAAAATTTATTGTAAACATTCAACCAATAGAATTACTTTTCCTTCTTAAAATTATTGTTTTAAATTCAATCACACATTAAAGCAATGGCAGTTACTTTGCCAAAGGACTTTTCAAACATTAACAAATGATACTAGATTGGTAGATTCTTTGAGAGATAATTTCCTTAGAAGAGTCAATCTTGTTGTTTCTCAAAGGGATTAATAAAAACATTCCAAGGTTACATGGGCAATAAGTGGCAATGTGGCACTGAAATCACAAAAGTCACAGTCTTCAAACATCACTTCCATGGTGGCCTTCATGTTAATGAATGGGGGAGCCGGGGGAAGGAAATGGTGCCCCCTCTGCTGAGTGTGTAAACAGAAGCAGATGGGGGCCCAGATTTGACCCCTGGCTTGGTATGAATGGTATGAATGAGTTTTCTGACCTGCCAGAGAGGGAGGGCCGGTGTGATGGGGGATGGGATCTTAGGGATGGTGGAGGGTCGGAGCATTCTGGTGGTGGTTGGGAGAAGTAGGTATGGCGGGAACCGAAGGGTAGGCCATCTTTGGAGAACTAGGACTTGCTGTATCAAAGTGATTACTTGTTCTGACCCTTCTGGTGACTTGGGTTCTCAGGGCCCTGGCCTCAGGCTGCTGCAGCTTAATGCCAGATCTGTTGTTAACAAGGCCCCTCTCGTCCGAGATTTAATCCTGGAGGAGAGGGCAGATCTGGCATGTATAATGGAAACCTGGTTGGGACAAGAGGGTGGTGTTCCCCTCTCAGATATCTGCCCAGATGGGTTTCAGGTACTGCATCAGTCGCGATTCCAGGGAAGGGGTGGGGGAGTGGCAATCATCACCCATTAGAATCTTTGTCCTCGCAGGATCCCTGCCCCAGAGATTGTTGGGTGTGAGTCTCTCCTTGTGAAATTGGACTTAGGGGTTCAGGTGGGCTTGTTGTTGATGTACCTACCTCCCAGCTGCATTAAAACAGCCCTGCCTGATCTGCTGGAGGTGGTAGCCGGGTTGGCGGTGGAGTTCCCAGGCTTATGGTTCTGGGGGACTTCAATCTGCCGTCTCTGAATCCGCGGAAGCAGATCAGGAGTTCATGGCTTCCATGACAACCATGGACCTGACCCAAGTAGTTCAGGGTCCAATCCACAGGGGGGGGGGACACACGCTTGACCTAGTTTTTCTCTCGGGACAGTGGAAAGATTATCTGAAGCTAAGGGGTATAGTCACATCTCCCTTGCCGTGGTCAGATCATTTCCTGCTGAGGTTAGACTTTAGGGCACCACTCCTCCTTCGCACAGAGGTGGAACCGATTAAGTGGTTCCGCCCCAGCTGCCTGATGGACCCTGAAGGGTTCCAGAAGGAGCTTGGGGAGATACCTGAATCCCTTGTCCACAATCCATCTGAGGCCCTAGTAGCCGCCTGGAATAGGGCAGCATCTGGGGCTCTGGATCAGATTGCGCCTTTGCGACCTCTCTGTGGCAGCAGATCCTGGAAAGCTCCCTGGTTTACCGAGGAGCTCTGGGAGATGAAACGCCATAAGAGACGTCTAGAGCGACGCTGGAGATCCAGTAAGTCTGAATCTGACCGAACACTCCTAAGAGCCTTTATTGGGACTTACCTAGTGGCGATACAGGCAGCAAAATGTTCCCATTTTTCCGCTCTTATTGCATCCACGGATTCGTGCTCGGCCGCCCTGTTTAAGGTAACTTGTTCCCCCCTTAACATAGAGGGAAAGGAGGAACCTTTACAGGGTAGAGCTGAGGAATTCGTGCAGTTTCTGTTGGATAAAGTCGCTCAGATTCGGATGGACCTGGACTCCGATTGGGCAATTCAAGCCGAGATGACAGGGGCAGATCTTAGTCCAATTATATGGGAGGAGTTGAGCCCGTGACTCCTGAGGAAGTGGACAAGGCTGTTGGAGCGATGAGCTCCTCCACTTGTTTATTGGACCCGTGCCCCTCTTGGCTGGTCTCTTCCAGCAGGGAGGTGACACAAGGCTGGCTCCAGGTTTTGATCAACGCTTCTCTGAGAGAGGGATCCATCCCGCAGCCGTTAAAGGTTGCGGTGGTCAGGCCCCTCCTCAAGAAGCCCTCCCTGGATTCAGCTGATTTAAAGAACTTTCATCCAGTCTCCAACGTACCTTTGTGGGTAAGGTTGTTGAGAAAGTGGTGGCGCTCCAGCTCCAACGGTTGTTGGATGAACCGGATTATCTAGACCCTTTTCAATCAGGTTTCAGGCCTGGCTACAGCATGGAAACTGCTTTGGTCGCGCTGATGGATGATCTCTGGCGAGCCCGAGATAGGGGTTTTTCCTCCATCTTGGTGCTACTTGACCTCTCAGCGGCTTTCGATACCATGGACCAACGGTATCCTTCTGTGCCGACTAAAGGAGCTGGGAGTGGGCGGCACCATTTTACGGTGATTCTCCTCCTATCTCTCTGGCCGGTCACAGTCGGTGTTGGCAGGAGGGCAGAGGTCGAGCCCTAGGCCCCTTGTTTGTGGGGTGCCTCAGGGATCTGTCCTCTCTCCCCTCCTATTTAACATTTACATGAAACCGCTGGGTGAGATCATCCGACGGCATGGAGTGAGGTTCCAGCAATAAGCTGATGATACCCAGTTGTATATCTCCACCCCTTGTCAATTCAGTGAAGCAGTGGACGTGATGGGTTGGTGCCTGGACGATGTAAGGGTCTGGATGGGAGTCAACAGGCTCAAATTAAACCCTGACAAGACCGAGTGGATGTGGATGCTGCCTCCAAAGGACCATATCGATTGTCCTGCCTTGGTTCTGGGGGGTGAAAATCTAACCACCTCAGAATGAGTTCGCAATTTGGGTGTCCTCCTAGACTCACAGCTGAAATTAGACCATCATCTGACAGCTGTAGCTAGGGGGACCTTTGCATAGGTTCGCCTAGTGCACCAATTGCGACCCTATTTGGATCGAGAGGCTCTTCTCATGGTCACTCATGCCCTTATCACCTCACGGCTTGATTATTGCAACACGCTCTACATGGGGCTACCCTTGAAGAGTGTTCGGAGACTACAACTGGTCCAGAATGCAGCTGCAAGAGCTGTTGTGGGTGCGTCAAGATACACCCACAAGACGCCCATTCTCCGCGAGCTGCACTGGTTGCCGATTGGTCTCCGGATGCAATTCAAGTTGTTGGTTGTTACCTTTAAAGCCCTACATGGCTCAGGACCAGTTTATCTGCGTGACCGCCTTCTACTGCATTCCTCCCAATGACCAGTGAGATTGCACAGGGTGGGCCTTCTTCAGGTCCCGTCAGCTAGACAGTGTCAGCTGGCGGGTCCGCGGGGGAGGGCCTTCTCTGTAGCGGCTCCAATCCTATGGAACGAACTATCTCCCGAGCTCCATACTACCCCCACCTTACTGGCCTTCCGGAAAGCCGTCAAGACCTGGCTTTTTCAGCAGGTCTGGAGCCAATGACCTTCTGATGAGGTCCTTTAGACCACCCCATGTATGTATGCATTGTTGAATGTATTTTAAATGTTGATTGTTTTTTAATCGTGTTTTAAATTGTTTTTTATTCTATTATGTATTTTTACTGTTGTAAGTCGCCCAGAGTCCCTAGGGAGTTGGGCGGCATAGAAATACTATTATTAAATTTAAATTAAATTAAATTAATCTTTGGATATACAAGTGATTTCAGCAACATGGAGAACTTTGTTCACTGTTCCAGCCAACTAACCAGCCACATCTGGATGGGGAGAAACCGACTCAGGCTCAACCCTTCCAAGACGGAGTGGCTGTGGTTCCCAGCGTCTCGATATAGTCAGATGATTCCATCTCTGACTATCGGGGGCGAGTCTCTAGCCCCCGCCGAAAGGGCTCGCAATCTGGGTGTCCTCCTGGATCCACAGCTGTCCTTAGAGGACCATCTGACAGCTGTGACCAGGGCGGCCTTTTATCAGGTCCGCCTGATACGCCAGTTGCGGCCCTTTCTGGATCGGGATTCCCTGTGCACAGTCACCCATGCCCTGGTCACGTCGCGTCTGGACTACTGTAATGCTCTCTACACGGGGCTCCCCATGAAGAGCACCCGGAGGCTCCAACTGATCCAGAATGCAGCCGCGCGGGTGGTTTCGGGGGCTAATTGGCGCGCCCATATAACACCCCTCCTGCGCGAGCTGCACTGGCTTCCGGTGGTCTACCGGGTGCGCTTCAAGGTGCTTGTTACTACCTTTAAAGCGCTCCATGGCATTGGACCTAGGTATCTCCGAGACCGCCTGCTGCCACAAACTGCCTCCCATCGACCAGTGCGCTCCCACAGAGAGGGCCTCCTCAGGGTGCCATCAGCCAAGCAGTGTAGGCTGGTGACGCCCAGGGGGAGGTCCTTCTCTGTGGGAGCACCCACCCTCTGGAATCAGCTCCCTCCAGACTTAAGAACCATTCACGACCTGTCCACCTTCCGCCGTGCCCTCAAGACGTATTATTTTTATCAAGCCGGGTTGGCGTGAAAAAGTTTTTGGGTTTTTTTAAAATTTTAAGATTTTACTAAATTTTAATTGTATTAAATTAGGGCCACATAGAATATTTTCTTTTAAATGTATTTTAATGTTTATATTGTATTTTTTACTTGGCTGTTCACCGCCCTGAGTCCCCTGGAGAAGGGCGGTATATAAATTTAATTAAACTAAACTAAACTAAAACATCTATACATTCCATTCCTCTTCCTCTGTGATATCCATTCACACATATTGGCTGTAAGCATTATGTAGTATTCTAAGCAATTGATTCTTTTAAAAAAAAATTTTTTTGGGTGTGTGTGTTATTCTCCTTCATTTAGCCTGAACAAGAAATAAACAAGCAAATCACAAATCACAATGCATATAGTACTTCTGCAAATTACAAGGTTCTTCCCAGCTTGCTGTTATTAATCCTGATATACAGTATGAAAAATTATATTCTGACAATTTAAATAATGGCACTCAACCCAACAAAACCAACAGAATTCATTATCACATGCTTTAGAAATGGTCCCCAGTCTGTGTCATTTAAAAAGGATTAAAGAAATTAGAGAAAGGAAAGTGTGCTAGAAGAGCAAATGGGGGTGGGAAAGAGAAACTGCAGTCCTCCAATATTTGAGGGGCTGTCACACAGACAACAGGGTCATGCTATTTTCTAAAGCACCTGAAGGACAGACAAGGAATAATGGATGGAAACTGAACAAGGAGAGATTCAACCTGGAAATAAGGATAAATTTTCTGATAGTGAGGACAATAACCAACAGCTAGCTTGTCTTCAGAAGTGGTGGGAGATTTAGATTTTAGATTTATTATTAGAGTTGGAAGGGACCTTGTAGGCAGGGCCGGGTTCCTAATTTTTTTACTACCACTCTGTGGGTGTGGCTTATTTTGTGGGTGTGGCTTGCTGGCCATGTGACCTGGTGGGCATGGCTTGCTGGCCATGTGACCGGGTGGGCGTGGCTTGCCAGTCATATATTAGTTATTTCAGAGAGATGTTACTACTATTTTTGCTATTTTATACCTTACATGAAAAGCTTTGCATACAAAGTGTGTGTTACACCATGGCAACACAGCAACCTTTATATGCAGAAAATGCTATAGTTAAAAGACAAGCAAGTCTCATACAGCATTTTTGGTTTCAGTCATGGATTCCTTAGACAAAAATATTGAGGACTGTTAAAAGAACAGTATCTTTTAACAGTCCTCAATGTTTTCGTCTAAAGAATAACAGTATAAAACTGTATAAAATTAACAGTATAAAAGGTTAAGCTTTCGGAAAATGCCCACTTTGGGAAGCTTTAGGCAAAAACGAAGGAAAAGTGTCAAATGCGAGCTTCTTATTACTTTCAAGCGAAGGAACGCGGAAAGATTTAATTGTCAGGTTTTCAGTTTTTCCAGGCAAGCAGGCAGTTGACTAAGCAGCTTCCAACGGGATGCGGGAAGAGAAAGAGGAGGCACAAAGAAACTTTCAGGACTTGCTCAGTACAACACACTTCCACCGGGTGCGTTGCTAGAAACCGAGACTTTTGGGGAGAAACCGGGACTTATTCCTCATCTGAATCCTTAGCCTGGATGGGGCGAGGGTCGGTGGGGGGCATACTCACTGGTTCGTGCGGGGCTCATTCAGTGGGATCGCCATCTCCTCTTCTTCGTACTCGGGCCCGTCAAGAGAGTCACCTTCATCCACTGTGCTCAGTCCCCTGGCTGGAAGCGGCAGCTGCAGAGGCGGCTGCAGAGGAGGGAAGCCCGGCAGTATTGACGGCGATGCTGCCGCCGCTCCGTATGGACAGGCCTGGAGCCCATCGCGAGTGAGCCCGGGGTCTTCTCCCACCCCGGGCTCATTAAAGGTGGGGAAGGGGTGGGAGGAGCCGGATGGCGGCGGCCAAGGCTGGTGGCCTCGAGAGCTTGGCAGCGGCCGGAGACGCGGGGGAACATTGCCCACCCGCAACGCAGCCCCCCGCAGCGGGAGCAGCAAGACTGCGGCAGCGGTTCTTCTAGGAGGCTCCGTCTGGCCTGAATGCTTCTCCCCATTCGATGATCCTAGGCTCCTGCCGCCTGTTCCCCCTCCCCTCAGCAGCTCGAGAAGCCTCGAACGTGCGAAAATGCCTGGGATCATCACCGCACATTCATGGCTTCTCGGACTGCTGAAGGGAGGGGAACTGAGATAGGTCGTGCTGCCCATTCCCCCTCCCCTCAGCAGCTCAAGAAGCCTCAAACGTGCGAAAATGCCTAGGATCATCACCACGCATTCGTGGCTTCTTGGACTGCTGAAGGGAGGGGAATGGAAATAGCTCCTGCCACCCATTCTTTCAGCGTCTCACGCACTCCCTCAGCAATCCTCCCCTGCTTGGACTCAATGTGGGGTAGGAAGGCAGCGCATGCGCAGTGCCGGAAGCTTGGCTTCTGGGCATGAGCAAAATAATTTTTTTTTAATTTAAATTTTTTTTAAAAAAAACATGGCGGTGCTCAGGCACCGGCAACCGACTGCACCGGTACTGTGACGTCACCAGCGGGCCGCTACCGGTGCTATAGAGTGGACCTCACCTGTAGGAACCCACCACTGCTTGTAGGTCATCTAGTCCAACCCCCTACACCAGTGGTCCCCAACCTTTTTATTGCCATGGACCGGTCAACGTTTGATAATTTTTCCGCGGCCCACTGGGGGGGGGGTTTGCGGCGTCGCGTTGATTATTAAATCAAAACAATCTCAAATATAAACAATTTTAATACTGATGAGCCGTGCACAGAAGCCCCGCCCCCACGCTGATCAGCTGGGCCGGGGCACGTCGGCAGACGCAGGTGTCCCGTCCCTGCGCTTATTATCGGGACTCGCAGGACTCGCAGATGTCGCAGGACCCGCCGCCGCCGCTGCACAGAAGACGCAGTAGCAGGGCGGCCCGGTACCATTTGTTCTGCGGACCAGTACCGGGCCGCGGACCGGGGGTTGGGGACCACTGCCCTACACCATTTGAGACAGATGGCAGTCCAGTCTCCCCTTGAAGGTCGCAAGTGTTGGGGCTCTCACAACCTCTGCTGGCAAGCTGTTCCACTGGTTGATCGCTCTCACCATCAGAAAGTTTCTCCTCACTTCCAGGTTGAATCTCTCCTTGATCAGCATCCATCCGTTATTCCTTGTTTGGCTTTCTGGTGCCATAGAGAACAGCCTGACCCCCTCCTCTCTGTGGCATCCTTTCAAGTATTGGAACACTGCTATCATGTCACCCCTGGTCCTTCTCTTCGCTAGACTGGCCAAGCTCAGTTCCTGCAACCGCTCTTCGTATGTTTTATTTTCCAGACCCTTTATCATCCTGGTTGCTCTCTTCTGCACTTTCTCTAGAGTTTCAATGTCTTTTTTGTAGTGTGGTGACCAAAACTGGATGCAGTACTCTAGGTGTGGTCTGACCAAGGCTTTATAGAGCGGTACTAGTACCTCTCTGGTCCTTGATTGTATCCCTCTATTTATGCAGCTGAGGACTGTGTTGGCCTTTTTGGTTGCTGCTGCACACTTCTGGCTCATATTTAGTTGGCTGTCTACCAGGACTCCGAGATCCCTCTCACAATCGCTGCTATTGAGTGTGGTTTTGCCCAGTTTGTATGTGTATTTTTGATTCTTCTTACCTAGGTGCAGAATTTTACTTTTCTCTGTGTTAAATTTCATTTTATTGGTTTGGGCCCAGTGTTCGAGTCTGTCGAGGTCCCTCTGGATTTTGAGTCTGTCCTCTGGGGTGTTTGCTACTCCCGCCAGATTGGTGTCATCTGCAAATTTGGTTAGTTCTCCTGCTATTCCCTCATCTTGGTCATTTATAAAGATATTGAAGAGTACTGGGCCTAGGACGGAACCTTGTGGTACCCCACTGCTTACTTCTCTCCATGTGGACTTAGAGCCATTGAGGACTACTCGCTGGGTACGGTTGGTCAGCCAATTGTTAATCCATCTGGTTGTGTAGCTGTCTATCCTGCTTTTTTCTAGCTTATAAAGGAGTAGGTTGTGGTCTACTTTGTCAAATGCTTTGCTAAAGTCCAGGTATATTATGTCTACTGCATTTTGCTGGTCTACTAATTTGGTCACAGTGTTTAAGAATGAAATGAGGTTGGTTTGGCATGACTTGTTCTTAACAAATCCATGTTGGCTGTTGGTTATTACTTGGTTTGTTTTTAGATGATGGGAGATCTGGTTTTTAATTATTTTTTCCAGTATTTTCCCAGGTATTGATGTTAGGCTGATTGGTCTGTAGTTTCCTGGGTCTGTTTTTTTTACCTTTTTTGTAGATGACCACGTCAGCTCTTTTCCAGTCCTCAGGTAGTTCCCCTGTGTTCCAGGATTTGTGGAAGATGTGGTGCAGTGGTTCTGAAATGACTTCTGCTAGTTCCTTTAGGACTCTGGGGTGTAATCTGTCTGGTCCTGGTGCTTTGTATTCGTTAAGTTCAGATAGGTGATCTCTTACTGTATTTTTGCTTAGGTTGAATCTTGCTTCGAATCTGTTTTTTATATTTGTGTTGCTGGGTAGTTGAGCTTCAGTTTCCTTTTGTGTGAAGACTGATGTGAGGAATGTGTTCAGTAGCTCTGCTTGGTCTTCATCACTGATGATGATGATGGAGCTTCATCACTGGAAGCTTTCAAGGAGAGACTGGACTGCCATCTGCCAGAAATGGTGTAGGGTCTCCTGCTTGGGAGGGGGGTTGGACTAGATGACCTACAAGGTCCCTTCCAACTGTTAATTTGAATAGTGAAAAAATATTTTTCTCTGAATTAGCTTGGGGAGTTGAAGGACACCAGTGACTTCCACCAGCACCTCTGTGCAGATGTTAAGCAGCTTCAGGACAAGGTAGGACCCTGGGGACCCCAGCATAGGACAGTCCCTCCTTCTCTTGTAGTACACCTTGATTTGAACGACTGCAAGAGCCAGCCTCACATTAGCAAGGAACCAGAGTCTATTTTCAGATTTCTGCCATCTAAAAACCTCCAAAAGGTATTGGAATTTCCCCCAGATATTCTCACTTATCCAGGGAAGTGGACTAGTTCAATTATAAGTGATGGTTTTGAAGATTTTTTAAAATAAACTTTTCTCAAATCGTGCCTACATGCAGGCTATAGTGTTAAAATATACATATGTTTGATTCACAGGCTTACGAAACTAATGAGTGATTGAAGCTGGCTTTTTTGTGTGTAAAAGAAAATATTGCTCTATGAAGATTATCTTGTGTAATAGGGTGCCCTATAGACTCTCAGGCAGTATTTATCAACCTTGGCAACTTTTAAGATGTCTAGATTTCAACCCAGCATTCCTCAGCCAGCATGGTTGGGGAATTCTGGGAATTGAAAGCCACACATCTTAAAATTGCCAAGGTGAGAAACACTGTTTAGAGCCTACTGGTAGGTGTTCTAGCTGGGTGTGTAGAGGCAAGCCAGCCAGCCAACCCAGCTTCTTTTCTTGCCATTTCCTCCTGTAACTATACTGTCTACCTTATTTCTCCTGTTGCCTGCTATGATAAGTAAGACTGTATGAATGTTGGGATGGGAAGGGAGAGACAATGAGACTAGAGACAGAATGAATTAGAATAATGTTAGCTCTTATTGTAATGAAGGAATTTAAAGACACAGCATACTGTAGATTGTTAGGTTGTGACCAAATATCCTTACCTACCAATTGCATAATCTCAATTCCTCAGCTGGGTCATGGTAAACCAAAACCAAAGATGCCGTATTGTAGTTCAGCATGCTGTGCAAATCCCAATTCATTATGTTCATGAGCAATCCTAGTCCAACCTTCTTTTGAACACAGTTAAATGTCTTCCCATGCCTTCAATGTCATTAGTCTTGTGAATAAACTCTAGAGATCTATTTAAAACAATGGTTTTATTCTTGGCAGTGTTTGTACAAGTTAAAGCAGAAATATCTTTGCTTAAATACTTTATTCACTGGGCTGTGCCAACTTTAAATCTAGATAGATAGATAGCTTTTATTATGGTCGGAGACCAATTTAAAATACACATAAAAAGGGGGGGTAAATTTTACAAATATAGATAGCTCATGTGAGAGTATACCATCTACTACAATCTATACCGTCAATACTAGTGATCCTCTGCCGTAGGACCCATCTTTTCCTCTGTTTTTCAGTCACGACTGCAGCAAATTTTTTTGCCACCTTTGAGGTTATATTAGGGTCTATATCCTGGAGTAGGAAATAAAGGCTGAACAGATCCAGTGAACCAGGGAATCTCTGGGAAATAGGGGAGATGAATCTTGATCTTATGTCTCGATAGTGGGGGCATACAAATGTAATATGGAGCAGAGATTCCGGGGATCGGCCATCACATATACAATAGGTGGATTTTACTCCCCCTGAGAGCCTACTGTCGAGGACATTCGAGGGGATCACATTAAATCGTGCCTTCATAAATGCAAGCCTATGTTTGATAGAGTGTAATGCGGAAAGGTAAGGCGGGGGGGTGAAGCAAGGGAACAATACCAAGGGAAAACGGTGAGCAAGTTCCTGATCCGTTTGCCAGATTGAGTTGTCTATCAATGTCGTCCAGCCGTTGAAAAACAACGATTTGGCAGCATCAGAGCCTAAGATAAAAACTTCACTGGGGGAAATCCCGATCTTCAAAAGTTTACTATGGATATTATGGGCCCAAGGACTATGAAAAGGGTCCCGCCATAGGCATTGGCCTAGGTAATAGCCTGAGAGTCTAGTCCAGAGGGACAACCAATAGCCAATTGCACGTTTCCACATGATTGTAGCAAGTGAGGACATGCCCAGTTCCAAACAAATTGCGGTATTACTTACACAGGGAGGAACTCCCATCAAACGGCGTAGGAACTTACTATTGACAGACTCAAGAGAAGAGATGTTGGATTGGACCCAGAGGGGGGCACCATAGATGATAGCAGCTATCACCTTTGCCCTATAGACTTTTATTGCTGAGGGGATATGATGAGCTCCCTCAGTGTAAAAAAAGTGCAAGAGGGCATGGGTGGAAATCTTAACCTTATTACAGAGAGATTTAACCTGCGCAGGCCACTTGGTGTTGGATTGAAAGAGGATACCTAGATATTGAAATCTGTGGACCTGTTCCACTGGGATGCCATCAAGGTTCCATTGATAAATTTTCCTGCTTTTTGCAAAAACCATGATTTTAGACAGAGTGGTTTATATGCAGTTGGTTAGCAGAGCAATAAGCAGAAAGGATTTTTAAGGCTCTACATAGGCCCACCCGGGAAAATGAAAGTATTGCGGCATCGTCAGCGTAAAGCAGGAGCGGGCATCTATAATCAGCTAATCTAGGGGCATGGATTACATTAAATCTAGTTGGACTTGTACTACTTATAGGAGCTACATAGAAAACAAAGAATCAACAAGAGAAACTTTCCTTGTGTTCAGCACTACCTGCAGCTCTGACTTTGGTGGCCAGCCGACATGCCAAACAGGCTGAATCAGAATCACATCCACAAGTGGGAGAAGGTTCTTCATCATGTGCAGAATCAGAATGCTGGAGATAAAGCTTTTGGAATCCTCTTAAAATCAAGGAGAGGAAAATCATCATCATCATCATCTGGAAATATACAGTATGTATACCAAGGCAGTACAATAATGTAAAACTATTTAACACCACCGACAATACTGCTACCCTTCAAAAAGACTTTGACTTTCTGTCAGAATGGTCAAACAACTGGCAACTCTAAATCTCAACCAACAAATGCTCTGTATTACACATTGGCAAAAAGAATCAGAACACAAAATACAAACTGAGTGGACACGACCTTGTAGATGACCTTCACTCTGTCAAGGACCTTGGAATACTCATATCTAATGATCTAAGTGCCAAAGCTCACTGTAACAACATCGCCAAAAAGGCATTAAGAGTTGTAAACCTAATCTTGCGTAGTTCTTCTCCGGTAATATTACACTACTAACCAGAGCATACAAAACATTTGCTAGACCAATTCTCGAATACAGCTCATCTGTCTGAAACCCGCACTGCATATCAGACATTAATACAATTGAATGTGTCCAGAGATATTTCACGAGAAGAGTCCTACACTCCTCTGCTCGCAACAGAATACCTTATACCACCAGACTTGAAATTCTGGCCTTAGACAACTTAGAACTACGCCGCCTTCAGTATGACCTAAGCCTAGTTCATAAAATTATCTGCTACAATGTCTTACCTGTCAATGATTACTTCAGCTTCAACCACAACAATACACGAGCACACAATAGATACAAACTTAAAGTGAACCGCTCCAAACTCGATTGCAGAAAATATGACTTCAGCAACAGAGTGGTCAATGCCTGAAATACACTATCGACTCTGTGGTTTCATTCCCAAACCCCAAAAATTTTAACCTTAGACTGTCTACTGTTGACCTCACCCCCGTTCCTAAGAGGTCTGTAAGGGGCGTGCATAAGTGCACCTGCGTGCCTACCATCCCTGTCCTAATGTTTCCTGTTACTTTTATTCATTTCATGTATTCAAATTATGTATATACTTATATGTATTATCTAATACAAGATTGACAAAATAAATTAAAATAAAATAAAATAAAATGAGGTTTACCATCTTCTCAGCAACCTCAAAATGAAATCTGCCCATGAAGTTGAAGCAAGAACAGATAGTTGGAACAGAGGAACGTTTGCTTTGAAAAATTGCCATTTTGCAAAAAAATAGTCTAGTCAAGAATTTGTATTTTATATTCTTTTTTCCCTGAATGGCGCTAAATTGTCTAATTTCTCTGTATAAAATCAGGATTTCCTCTGTGTTAAGTTCTGTTCTCTCCATAAGATCAGGAATTTGTGCAATCTCAGACTTTTTATTCATATTCAGGCTGTACAAGAAGGAATAATATTGTCTTTATTGTTATAATTTGTAATATAAGAAAAATGTTCATAGCATCTCTTCCAAGATGCTGAAAAAGCCAGGATTGCTCTCTTTGTAGTAGATCAGTGCCATCTTGTGGTCCACTTGGACCAGTGAATTTTCTTCTGTAATTTTTTTTCAAGTCAGTGATTTATACAGCTGTATAGTTTACATGTTTCTATATGAAAAGTTTACATTTTAGTAATTAGAGTTAAAAGACAGTTGCATGTTATGTTTCCTTTTCTTTTAAAGAAGATTTGGTTTTCTTTATTTCTGATGAGATTGTTTTATCTTCCAAGGGTGGGATTTATTGTCTAGTTTAAAATGATCGCAAGCCAAAACTTATAAAACAATGGTAATTTTATTTACTACTTTGCAAAGTGGGTATATCACGTACACACAGGTACAGTGGACACATCTTAAGCCATCAATATACTTTCTTTATATTCCCTATCACCGTCGCAGGTTTACCTCCCACCTTTTCCTCATTGGCTGAGTACTCAGGCCGTCACAATCTATCCGAGGAGCCTAAAATGAATACATTTTCCCCTGCCCCTTATTTACAATTTATCTCTAATAACTACTAGTTTTTAGGTTTTGTTTCTAGTTGCCAACAAATTGTAGCTAAAACCAGTTCTGAACATAATAAGGGCCTCTCATCCCTTCATATCTACGTGCAGCTTTAATCTCAAGCAACATTTATGAGATTAGATAATACAGAGTGTATTCTTTTCAAAGATTAGTATGTCCTTCTACAATTTCTGTAAAAAGAATACTCCTTTCCCACACAATGATAGAAGGAAAGGCTAATCATGTAATCATATACCTCTACAGTATATTGCTAAGAGGTTCCACTATTGAAATTATTTCTTTTTTTCTTTTTAAGTTTTCATTTCCAGAAAAGCAAAAAGATTGTGAAAGCCTTCTTTCACAGATTGGGGCTATGGGGTAGATACCAGATGAGGCAACCCTTGGAAATTAGGTGTCAGGGTTCCAAATAGCATCCAAAATTAAATCAGAGTCCGAGGCAAAGTATTCCTCAAAGTCCCAATTTATTAACAGAGCCATGTTGGCACATCTGGATGAAACCCGAATCTGAAGTCTCTTGGGTTTCACCACCCAGTTGAAAGTTCAAGCCCTTGCCCCCACACCCCCAGTCCATCACGTTGACCAATCTTCAACTGCCGGACTGGCAGAATACACCCATCCGTTTCCGTGCAGGTGCAGGAGTGCAGAGACAAAGGTTGACCTTGGCTTTCTAGAAAGAATTTGTTATGGCTACATACAGACAGCCCTCATGCAATTCCCCCTCCCAATTTCTCACAGTACAGAATACATAATAAAATAGTATAAAGTGTGGCAGGCCAAAGACCCCAGCTAAAATGGCTTCGGCCTGACATTAGGTTTGACAGCTGCTGCCTCAGGCAGGCAAGCTGGGCCAGGATATGAAGACCTAGAAGCTTGTGAAAAGGACAAATTGAAAGTCTCTTATTCTATGGACTCAGCTGGTCTGCTACAATCTCCCTGCCTAGAAAAGCTTTCTCATAAATTTTCTTGTAAGGCATAACATAGGAGGCATCCTTTAAAAAAAGGATGACTTGACTCTACTTGATTCTGATTTTCTAGTACTCAGGTTTTCTTTGGGAAAGCAAGATTAGGCAGGAAAAATCTTGCTGATTTGGGGAAAGTTCCATTCTCAAGTTAACATGTATACCATGTACAATGGAAAAGTTTTGCAAAGAAGAACCTATATTGTTTATCTTCTTGCTGCCAAACTCTACATTAAAAAGGTAACTGAAGGGCATGAAGGAAATTCTGCTGTGCAAGATTTATCACCAGCCAAATGTCCTTGCTCTCAGCTGAAAACAGTATTACTTTCTTCACTAAGAAACTGCAGCTGCAGGTCTCTCTAACATTTATTCAAGTCAAATTTATAATATGTGGCCCATCTCTATTTTTCAGGATAGTTGTAGATTTCCTTTCAGGATATGGATTGCTGCTGCTTTTAAAGAGGGATGGAAGCAATATTCTCTCCATATTGTGAGTCCTTCTACAAAATGGAGGCACTGTTGGGAGGCACTGTTTAAACACAAGATGGCTGCCACAGTAAGTGTCACAAGATACTAATGTCAAGCTTCGAAGCATGCTTATGCTGTTGCAACTATTATCATTTCTCAGCTTGCCAACAAACTAAGGGGGAGGGGGAAAATAGAATATAGGTTCCAGACATGAGGACAGCAAACTGTGGGAATCAAGGACATTTCAGCAGGTGGCAAAGATCCTCAGAAGTATTTTCTCACAACAATTCTACTGCATTTAATTCAACAGTGTGACCTACACCAAGATGGGGAGGGAGTATTCTATACTTTAATTATACGAGATTGCATGGGAAATAGCCAGCATTGGTTTTGCCTTAATCTGTGCCAAAATTATGTACTCAATAAAGCTTTGCCTAAAAAGATTGGACTGTCTCATTTTGTTTGCTCGGTTGGGTTCGTCAATCAGACCCTTGACAACTAATTTATCAAAAGGCAAACCTAGTGAGGCTCCTCCCTGCTGCTTTCTCTAGTTTATTTTTATTTTTATTTATTTATTTGTTTGTCACACATGTACAAGATAGTAGGTATTGGTATAAACATAAACATTAGCAAAGTAGGTACAGGTAAATTAGGCAATAGGACAGTAGGACAGGGACGGTAGGCACAATGGTGCGCTTATGCACGCTCCTTACTGACCTTTTAGAAATGGGGTGAGGTCGACTGTACACAGTCTAAGTTGCCCATTCCCTCCACCATCCCAGATAGGTTCTATCACTTCAGTTCACTTCAATTCCAAAAGCTCTAGCAACTACAGCTGGCCAGTTAGGGAATCTTCTGTGTTGTAACACAGCCCTTTCAATGTTCCAAGAAGGTTCCATAACCATTTGACAAATTCCGGTGACCCTGAGGGCACCTATAAACCTCCAAGTGGCCTCAATGACTCTCAGAAAGAGTGCTAATGACCAGCTGACTGCAAGGAATATAAATCCTTCCATTCTCCGCCATTCAGTCAGAACTGAAGAAGCTTTTTGGATGAGAAGTGAAACATCTTCAAGAAAAAACAAAGAAAGTCCAGTTGCCTTTTGAAAAAGCACCTTTGGTACAACCATGGCCCGGATGACTGAGAATCACTATAGACAACCTATTCCTTCATTACTTAATGTTTCTGCCTTTTTCTATATTTATAAATAGAAAGCAGGTGTTTTAAATTAGATACAAAGCTTCTTGGTATCTATGGGACACTGAACCTGAATTTGGTTCATTAAAAAAACCCTGAATCTTGAGCAAGCAAGCTCATCGGGCAATTCACCCTGTTACACTGCCTCAATTCAATTGTTAGACCTGAAGTTTGGGAACCATACTAGACAATGTTAATTTTTGAAAGAGGAGGTTAGAGATCTCTTAAAACTCTTAGAACCATTTAGGGTCATCCACTCAGCAACTGTAATGTGCTTCTCTCCCATCCTTGAGAGAGTAGGAAAGTTTGATGGCATAAAAATCACTGTTCCATAGCCTATTTTTATTTTGTTTCAGTAACAAGACTAGTAGTGCTGCTGCCCTCGTAAAAAGTAACATAAGTTATTATTAGGGTAGCAACTGGTACTTTTTTTTTCAAGCAAGCTGCAAGAACACCACATCAGCTGACCTTGAACTGGGAAACTCTACTGCTAAAATAGCCACTTCTTTCTTCAGGAAAGTGGAAATGATATATTTTAAAGACATGGGCATCAAAACAATACAGGTAGTCCTTGAGTAATTACCACAATTAAGCCCAAAAGTTCCATTGCTAAGCAGGACAGTTGTTAAGTGAGCTTGCCTGATTTTATGACCTTTCTTACTAGAGTTGTTAACTGAATCACTGGAGTTGTTAATTTAGTAATAAGGAATCTGGCTTCCCCATTGAGTTTAATTGTCAGAGGATCACAAAAGATGATCACAGGACCCTGGGACGCTGCAACTATCATAAATTTATTTATTTATTTATTTAATTTATTTTTATTATTTATTTGTTTGTTTGTCAAACATGTACAAGATAGCAGGCATAGGTATAAACATAAACATAAGCAAAGTAAGTACAGATAAATGAGGACAATAGGACAGTAAGACAGAGACGGTAGGCACAATGGTGCGCTTATGCACGCCCCTTACAGACCTCTTAGGAATGGGGTGAAGTCGACTGTATACAGTCTAAGGTTAAAGTTTTGGGGGTTTGGGGAAGAAACCACAGAGTCAGGTAGTGCGTTCCAGGCCTTGATCACTCTGTTGCTGAAGTCTTATTTTCTGCAATTGAGTTTGGAGCGGTTTACATTATGTTTGTATCTATTGTGTGCTCTTGTATTGTTTTGGTTGAAGCTGAAGTATTCATTGACAGGAAGGACATTGTAGCAGATGATTTTATGTACTACGCTTAGGTCGGATCGAAGATGGCGAAGTTCTAAATTGTCTAAGCCCAAAATTTCAAGTCTGGTGGCATAAGGTATTCTGTTGCGAGCAGAGGAGTGGAGGACTCTTCTTGTGAAATATTTCTGGACTCTCTCGATTGTATTAATATCCGATATGCAGTGCGGGTTCCAGACAGGTGAGCTGTATTCGAGAATTGGTCTAGCAAATATTTTGTATGCTCTGGTTAGCAGTGTAATATTGCCAGAGAAGAAGCTACGCAAAATTAGATTAACAACTCTTAGTGCCTTTTTGGCAATGTTGTTACAGTGGGCTCTGGCACTTAGGTCATTAGATATGAGTACTCCAAGGTCCTTGACAGAGTGAGGGTCGTCTACAAGGTCGTGTCCTCCAAGCTTGTATTTTGTGTTCTGATTCTTTTTGCCAATGTGTAAGATAGAGCATTTGTTGGTTGAGATTTGTAGTTGCCAATTGTTTGACCATTCTGACAGAAAGTCAAAGTCTTTTTGAAGGGTAGCAGCATTGTCGATGGTGTTAAATAGTTTAACATTGTCGGCGAAGAGAACGCAGTTGCTTATAATATGATCACAAAGGTTGTTTATGTAAAGTTTGAAGAGTGTTGGTCCTAGAACGATGCCTTGAGGGACACCACTGTTGACAGGTGCAGGATTTGATAGGGCACTCCCTATTTTAACCACTTGTTGTCTGTTTGACAGGAATTCAGTTATCCAATCATATACGGCAGGGGTGGGTTCCATTTTTTTTTCTGCCACTCTGTGGACATGGCTTATTTTGTGGGCGTGGCTTGATGGTCATGTGACTGTGTGGGGGTGGCTTGCCAGTCACGTGACCATGTGTGAGTGGCTTGACGGTCATATGGCCAGGTGGGAGTGGCTTGAAGAGCCGAGGTGGTGCGGTGGTTAAAGTGCAGCACTGTAGTTCAGCAGTTCAGCTGTTCAAATCTC